>CM057091.1:14821533-15321533 GCA_029959045.1 Taenioides sp. WSHXM2023
CTGCGACAGGTAGAGGCTCCAGGCAGCTGCTGCATGATGGTTCTCCAGCACTGAGCGGTCATTGTACAAAACTGCCTAAAGCACATACAGGAAATAGTCAATAATCATAATGTGCAAATTAACAAAGCCAAAAACATAAGGAATGTCAGTATACTTGGTTGTATAACTCTGTTCTCTTGAAATGGTGATGCAACACTGTTATATGACTACAGATAATGCTGAGGGCTTATGAAGGTAAAGGAAGTTGTGACGGCTGAGGATACTAAAAAATGATCTGTTTAGAAACACAATCATTATCTACAATCAACATCTTGGGTTCCTCCTCTTTCTTTTAACCCACTTTCCTCTGAATTTAGACAATATGAGCCTTATCGTTGGCCATGTTGTGAAAATACAATATTTGAACTAGGACACAGACCTCACCTCCTGACCGGACCTTTACTCAGCTGTCTAACGATAGTGCACATGTTTCATTGACTAAACTTAATTTAACTATTTTTATCTTCCTGTAAACAGGACTTTATCTATGAAACCCCATAGAGATTTAATAGAAATTATAAAAGATGCTCAGTGTATTTAGTACCTGAGGTGCATTAGTGGCTACTAGAAAGGCATTGGTGCGACCTGGGTGGTCATAATCATGCATTGCAGCTGCTACATAAAGGGCCATTAGCTCCAAGGCGGGTATGTTCCAGGTCAGACAGCCATAACTGTCATCTGATATCGATGAGCTCTTTGACGAGGCGTAGGGCACTCTTCCTGGAGAAATCCCACTGTCTGAGTCTGCAACAGCATCAGGTATGGTGATCCACTCAGTGCCCACACTCTCTTGAGACTGAATATTTTGTCAAATTTACCTGTGTCACTTCCTGTCACATGCTCACTGTGGATTTGCTGGAACCCAGGGATTGGTCGAGTGGTTAGGTACCAGACAGCATGGAGCACATCAGTAGCATGAACCCGATTATGATCTGCAACATTTTTACAACATGTGTAACAACTATTTTTTACAAGCCTGTATTTCATATTAGCTAGCTACAAAAATCTGGCTTTGACTCAAGAGTACTACAGTACTTACAGGGAATGTCCCTGTAGCCACTTTCTAACGCACAGAAGAATGCCATAAACTCCCTCACAGGAATCTTGAAGATTTCAAAAAGACATGTGTCCTGGAAAAGTGTGTATGTAACCTAAAACAAAGAGCAGACATTTAAATTCAATCATAAATTAATAAACATTTGAAAAGTAAATGTTTAATACTGACATAGCTGAGTATTCTTCCTGTTTTGCCCCCTGTTGTATCAACCAAATCAAAAATCTGAAAGTTCCATGTGTTCATCCTTTCCATCAGCCCTTCATGGTCCTCCAACATCTGGTCAAGCCTGAACTCCTGCTCCCCCTGCAGAAAAATGTGACTTAAAACAAATCTGTATTGTGTATTGTATACTGGAAAATAAAATTGTCACTTTTTTCTCAATTATTTTCTCAATTTTCTATTATTGTTTTGTTTCCTCCTCTCCGCTAAAAATGGTCTGCAAACTACAGAGAATGGTCAGAACTGAAAAGACTGTATTCAGATCACATTTAAAAATTGGCTATTGGAGAAATATTTTATGATTAAGATAAAACAAACTATTGCATTAACCATGCAGCCCCAACATTTAATTTAATGCCCTGTGCTAAACTTTGGCTGCTCGCTGTAGTCACAAGCACCATTCTTACATTTTCACTGCAACTTCCAATGCAAGAAAGTGGAGAAAATAAGAATCGATTTTCTTCCAAACAAATAGCTTTGAACTTCAAATTTGATTTGTCAATTTAATAGATTTTTTGCTCAGCCCTGGTACAAGCTAAAATATTTTTGTAGAAGTCAGTGTTATATTTGGACAATACACACATAAAAATGCACATATTTAAAATCAGAGAAAGGATGGAAGAGAAAAAACATAACAAAGGTAAATGTTGCAGCTAACAAACGAAATAAGGGTGTGACTAAACATCTGGAACAAATGTGAAGCATATGTGTCTAATACAAGGGTCCTTCTCAGGGCAAACCAAAGTATCATATTAAGACCCAATTCTACTCGCTTTTGTCATAAATGAAAGAATAAGCAGAGAAAGAAACAAGGGCAGTCCTATTTCCAAGTGCTGCCCTATCCTTAGCTCTTATTTTAAGGTGCAGTGGAAGGACTAGGACTAGGAGCTAAGGGGAACATATGTGGATGATAACTCACCTCTGTTTCCTGAGTTTGCTGCTCTGAGCTGCTCTCCCTCTCCTCCTCCAGGACGGAGCTCCCAGCCACATCTGCCCTGCTGTCTGCACATGCCTCAGCTTCCACACTCTCCTCCCTGATCAGTGGCTCTCCTGTGAACTCCACACCATCACAGCCTGAAGTGGTAATAACCAATGTACAACAGTATATCAATTAGATATGCCCATGTATTAAATGTAATGTGACTATAACTATTACAAAGAGCATCACTTGTCTGTGTTACATGCTTTTTGGGGACATTACATTCAATTGCATTTCTTTCCTTGAGAATGATTCTAATCTTAACCATACTACTCGCCTAACCATAAACTAAATAAACCCTCATGTTGTTGATCTTAAGATCTCAGTCCTCGAAATGTGGTAGAAACATGCACACATCATCTGAAACAAACAGACAGTCACAGGATAAGAGGCCAGCAGGGGGCAGCGAACGCAGGAACAGATAGTGCCCACAAAGTTGTGCATCAATAAACCTTTGTTTTCACTGAATTTTCAAAGATAAGAGTCTATGTATCTAATGGCTGGAGGTGTGAGTTTTCATTCTGAGGTAGCCAAATACACTTTTCCTGGAGATAATGCGGTCCTCTCGCTGCTTGTCTGTTAGATTAAGTCTTAATTCTTTATAGATTACACAGACATTTGAATGTTTGACCATGTTTGCCGAGCAATCTGTGTTTATGTATTATTGGACAGTGGTGAGAGAGAGAAGTTAAGGCAACAGTAGCCAGTGAGCACAGAGATTAACAGTATGTGATGTGGGACAGAATAATCGAATATGCTAATTCCTTAAATGTTCATGCGAACACTTGAATTCATTTCATATCATTGACACTGCTATAATCTAATAAATACACATGTTAGTGTTTGATCATTCATTATATTGAAACATTTTATAAACTGGGTAATGGGAACACCTCTTTAATAGGTATAATACAGTAAATTGTGTACCTGAGCGTCTTCGCTGGCTCTCAGTTGTGAAGGACGAAGGATGAACATCACTTGTTTCACTTGTGGAAAGTCCTTTCAGAATCTGACGTCCACAACTACATACAAAAACACTGCTGGTTATTTAAAGGATACATGTTATGAAATAATGCCTTTTAAGAGCTTTTAATTGTATTCCCTTCTCATTTATTCACTCACAGTTGTATTTATTATTCATGCGTGTTTGGGTAATGTTTTATTCCTCTGCATTCAAGACACCTTTGCTCTGAAAATTCATCTTTTCCCCCCAATACACACCCACTGCTTTAACTTTTGAATCTTTTTTTTTTCTTATGATGATACACATAGGATTCAGCTGTGTCCACCCAAAAGCTGGTTACCTTTAAAGCATGATTCAGTCATTTCTAATCATCAATTATATTTATGTATTATGAGATATTTGATCTTTTTTACATGAGGGTCCTTAGGCTTTGCTTTGTTATTGAGAGGTCTACAGCAATACTAATAAAAGCATGTAGTTTGGAGTGTAGATCAGACTTTGGAGGAATACTTCAATGTATTGTAAATAAATACTGAAAGCCTTTTCTCAAATTAATTTTGTCGTATTAAAAATGAATATGCCTTTTTAAAAATAAATGTTTTAATATAAAAAATAAACAAAATAAAAATCAATTGAAAATCATGATTCATCAATTGTAATTCACTTTTTTGTCACATCAACCAGCCCTAATATTGATATGCTACATACTATTCATTAGCTCATTCCACTTGATGAGTTACATAATATCTGTAAAATTGTGAAAGATATTGAGTCAGATATATGTTTTTAAGGTCTCAGTTTACCAACAATTATGAATTACTTTCTAACTATTTTGGCAAAAAAGTGTGCCTTTGAGTATTTACCTTGTGCAAAGCTGAAAACTGGAGCTGCGGCTGTTTTGCTGGAAGTCTGGGGAGCTGAAGGTGTAGTTGAGGGGCTTATGCAGGTTGAGATTGAGGCTAGGTTTGGTGAGGAAGTCTGCCGTGTCGGGAAACTCCACTGGTGATCGGGTGACGAGCGATGACGATGCACCCACAGCGGGAGGACTGTGGCTGGGTGAAGTGACCGGGCTCAGGCTTGGAGATGTGCCTATGGAAAATAAAAAGTAAAAAAAAAAAAACAATGTTGGTATGAATACCTTTATGTTTGTTTCACTCTTTGTAATGCATTTGCAGTCTTTAAAAGTTTGCACATTCTAATGAATATAAGAAGACTGTGTTGGAAATCTGTATGGCTGTGGCCCACCTGCTCTTCTGGGCCCGGAGTGATAGGTGAGGGTGACGGAGGATGACCTCTGCTTGGGAATGGTGAGGAGGTTTGCATTGGGTCCATTGGACAGGCCTGAGCTGAAGGGCAGAACACACATACAGTTGTTTACATTATTATTGATCCCTACTTGTGTACTCTCTCTAATGTGCACAAGGCTTAGTCACTCCCTCAATAGTAATCAAGACCCTGATGCAGAGCCTCAACAGCCATCTGCTGCCACCCAGTGGTGTTAAATTCTCACTACGTCACAGAGCCTCAAAACAATCATAGCATACTGAATGCCTTAAGTGGAAATATAGGAATATTTTGAATACAAATTTTTCCTGCCTTCTTGTTTATTTAGTACTATTGTACTACCCAATATGAATGTCCAATATGCTCACAAATCTGCACCTAATGAATGTATCGTATGCAAGTGATACCTGGTCATATTAAGGTCAGGGTGTGGTCTCTTCCCATTGTTGCGTTCCCAGCGTAAAGAGGCAGATTCGAGAAGAGGGAGAGCAGAGGAGGAGGAGGTGGAGCTTCTGCGCGGCTGAGGTGTGGGGAGGCTGTTTCTGCTGCTTAGGCCCTACAAAGTAAACATTCAATCATATTTAACTACTGTGGACTTTATGCATTCAGTAATGCCATAGATTAAATGATTTCCATAGTAATACAACTGGACATAAAAGAACTGTTGTTGTACCACAATGGGGAGTGTACATGAACAAGAGCAGCAATAGGATAGCAAAAATATACATGCATGTAAAATATAAACAGACCTTAGATTATAGTTCACATTAAACCAATGTTCATAAATTACTGTTACTTAATTATTTTACTCATCATGCAACATGATGTGTTTAATTCAACACAAATGAGTATTTGTAGGCTTAAGTCATGATCAAACTAAATCAGCGCTATGACACAGGTTTGAAAAATTAGCACTGCATGCATGCCTTTAAAATGCAGCAAAGTTTTCCATAGGGCAGTGATTTCCAAATAACTAGTTATTCAACTTTTAATCATTAAACAAGTATTGCTTGACACATTCTCACAAAAGCAAAATGCTAGCATAGTGAATAAAACATTTAATGCTAAATTATTATAAAGAAATAGCAAAGTTACAGGAAGATAAATTATACTAATGCTGATGGAAGTACAGTCTTAGTCTTCCAAGGATTATTAGTGATAATCCACACACCCACCTTTATAGATTTCCTGTCCCCCCTCTCTACAGAGTCCTCCATCTCGTCGCAGGGGTAGAAACCAGGGAAGGGGGTGAAAGGGTTGACCCGAGGCCGGCACGACCCTGAGAAAGTCCCCATGAGGCTGGAAACGCTGCGCAGGACGGAGACAGTGTGCGGAGACAGGGACGCGTCCATCAGCAGGTCAGACACCAGGTTTCTGGCTTCATTTATAACAGAGAGGTCCACACCATTGCCGCTCACAGCCCCCTGTGCCAAACAACAACAAAACATCAACAGCCTTTGAATAATTACATGACTGAAGTAATGTGCTGAACTAATTACAAGCACACTATTGCACTAAATACTAGGCTGCATGATGAAACGCTTCAATTGAGTTTTATTTGTTAAACAACATTAAACAGAAATAGAAAGGTAGGACTATGCTAGACATGACCAAAACTAACCGAGGCTTAAGCAGGACAAAACCAGAATATTCGCAATTACAAAAACAAAATAGGAGGAGCTCCAACAGATGCAAATATTGTTGTTGTTCTTTTTTATATAAGTCCTTGTCAAGTACATGGCTGCTTGGGCTAAATAAATACTTTTGGCTTATGAGAGCTAAATTCCTTGACAGATTACCCCAACAGTTCAAACAGGACAAAGAATGTCTGCATAAGATAAAGTGTGGCATGACTGAAATTTCAAGGTCGTGATATGCTGCTTTTAAAACTCATTGTGTGTTTTCCCAGACCAAAAATAACAACAGGACTGATAGCAAACACTAACACAAACTTCAACATATTTTAAAATACATATTATTTATTTCTACATTTGAGAATGTGAATTTTAATACTGACCTGATACTGCGGTTTGTACCAGTGTTTCAGATCCCAGTCCCACAGTATCATCTGCAAAACAGGAGAAGGAAATCAGTTAAGTTATCTGTCTGTGCTCTGATAACACAAAATTTATGTGACATTTTTAAGTGTGTTTACATAGAATTTGCACAGTATTTGACCTCTGTCCGAGTTTCAGTACAAAACCACAGGACTTTTCCATGGGGGTACCAGCAGACCAAAGGAAGCATTGTGACTTTATTGTGTTGCTTATAGAAAGTGTAGAAAGACTTCACATTGAGAATTTCCTGCACTACATTAAACACTTAACACTGCAGATATGCTAATCAACACAACTCCAGTGACAGCTGACTGAAAGCAAAAGTAGCAAAAGTAAACCACTAAAACCACAGTGGTGCGTCGACAATGGAGCTGTGAGAGCTTATCTGGCCCTAACTACGTCAGTGGGCCGCATTTCCACACTATCTGTTCATAACCAAACAGCTCACACACATTACACTAGTCAACCTTGTAACTCTAAGACGCACAAACTCAGGCAACTTCATCTGCTCAATCAAGTGACAAAGAAATCATGTGTTATGAACGCTGCAGATTTTAGGCGGCAATATATTTACTGAATTAAAATTTGCATCATCCTTTTAAAATAAAATTTTGAATTACTTGCAAATGAAAAATTTAACTAACTATAAAAATTTTAATTTTGCTAAATTTGTTACTGATGTACTAATCTATTTTTATCAAAAAGGTAATGCATTCTCCAATCTCACCACTAGGGGGATTTGTACATTATTCACGAAACCTACACAAACAAAGCTGCTTTAACAGCAGAAAGAACCTATACTTTAATTTGACTTCCACCAAAATAATGCTGTTTAGCTCTGGTGAGCGATGAGTGATGTAACAATTCTCATCTCCAGAGATTCTCATTAAGGATCACATGAAACTATTTGAGTCCATAACTTTATAGTTACACACCTGAAATGTGTAGCACAGACCAGTGCTTGTTCCCTCTCATCTTTAATCAGTGTCGTTTCATTGATCAAAGTGGGATGTTGGGTGTTTGTCATCAGCATCTGTACAATGCTGCCAAACATTTAATATGGCAAATAAGCCCTGCCATGGCAACCCGACACAGAGGCCAGCAAACAATGCTCTGTACTCCATGGCAACGGGATGGCTGGAGACGGCCGAAGGACAGGGCTGCTGGCTTTCTACTTGTTTACGAAGAAGACAGGTAGAAAGGTTGAAACAATGCGCAGCTAAAGCACAATATTCAACTATGATCTATGATAAGAATATAACATGGAAAAACGTGTATATATATATATATATATATATATATATATATATATATATTTTTTTTTTTTTTTTTTAGAGATCGTGTATGTATGTCTATGTCTGACTTACATAGACATAGACATACATAGTAACATACATGGTAAACAAAGTTTTAGAGTACAAGAGCGTTCCTGGATGTATTAACTGAATGCACATTGCAGTGCTTGCAAAACATGACAGTAAAATCTATCAATGAACAGGAGGTTCTGACATGTTTTGAAAACACAACATGCAGACACAGCCCCTCTCAGACACATGCACCACTGGACTCTACCTCATGGCCACTTTACAGACAATGCAACTCTTATATTGGCAACATCAAATATATGTTTATAATGTTTCTGTTGTTAAACAACTTTTTTTTTTTTTTTTTTTTTTTTTTAAAATAATACTACACTGTAGTTCATTGTTGTAGAAAACAAATGATCAAAAGTCAAAAGTCATAAAAAGTCATGAAAGGCAATTCTTTTTGAAAATGAGCTGCATACACGTCACATCTGTGTGGGCAACAGAGTGGTAAGACACAAAATGTGTGAAGCAGCAAACATGACTAAAACACAGTGCTCACAGTGTAGGCTTCTTTTCTGAGGAGTTAATAAACCTGAGCCAACCATTAGATAGCAGTTAGTTACACCTGCATGTCATATTAGCTGCCGGTTCTCACTGTGGTGTGAGAGCTGTAGGCATTGCTCAAAGTGCAGGAAACATGCTAATAAGAGTGCACAGGGGAGGGCCTGAGGTAGTATTGATATCAGGAGGTGCTTTTATATGAAGAAGAGCAGGCCAGTGCTGACGCCAAGCACTGCGCCACAGCACGTCAGCAGCACACACATACACTCACTGATAATGAGTCCCTTCAAAGAACGGTCTCCTTCTCCGCTTCAGGACGGACAGTGTACTGTGGCCTACAGGAGTCTGATCTGCTCAAATGAACAGAGAAGGTGGACGACAGCACAGAGCCAAAGTCAAGTTGGGCCTGACAACAGCAGTCACCACATGCACTCTCTCTGAACTTTTAACTGAGCCTGCACTTCAGCTAAACATACAAACAAGAGGAAAGACTAGAGAGAATTTTTCTCAAAGTAATGTACACATATTATCTAAAATATGTTCTGTGTTGAAAACTGTAAAATGTTAACTGAGCTATCTTCAGTAACTATTAGTCTGGCTGATCTGGCAGCTGCGTGGAACATTCTTTCAGCATTGAAAGGAGCTCATGCAAAATGTCATTGGTGTCTTTCACACTCTTGTACCACTTCAGGACACTGCTGTTGTTCAGACCAGCTGCTTTGGACATATTTCATTTATAATTAAAGTGGGGCTTTGCAATTAATTACATTTTAATCAAGGTCGAGATTCATTCATTTCTTATCGTCAATGATATGCTTAGGTCTTTTAAGAGGTCAATAGCCAATTCTCTGTCAATAAAAGCATTTTGGAAAAGGAAATTTTAACTATTTTTTGTGTTGATTGGCAATGATTAAAAGTTTACATTGTTTATGTTTATGAAATTAATATTGAATGCCATTTTTTTGTTTTCTATGAGACTATATCAAATTAAAAATTAGGCAAGGTCCAATAAAAAATAAAAAGGATAATTTTTTATTTAGCATATTGTTATGCATAGCTGCACTATACAAAGAAAACTATTTCAAAATGTAAAGTAAACTATCACTACAGCTACTTCTACAGCTGATGGTATTGTGACATTACGGAGTGAGCGGTAAACAGAGACATTTGTCAGTGCATGGAGCTTACGAGGCTTTGTTTACAAGAGCCAGTGGATGTACAGCACACACCCTATAGACACACACCCACAGATCCTTTGAAGGAAAAAGATATCAGCCGTGGTCTATTTCCTGACCGTTACACCACGTCCCCAGACCGACCAGACAGGCAGCATACGCACACAGCCAAGAGAAACACTATGTCAAAGGGTTACAACTCGGGGGGAATTCAGTACATTCAACCAACTGCCTTCTTTCTATTTTGTATCTTTTAGGCACACAATGAACTTACAACACAGCCTAAACAAGAGAGTGGAGATTGAGAAATAAGGGGGAAAAGACACTGGCAGAGCGGAGGGGCTGTTAATAGGCCACAGAGTGCAGGTGTGTCCTCATTTCAGCAGAAATAGAAGAGGATACTTGAGGATCAACACTGTACAGGTGGAAGGAAGAAGTATTACAATTATGTACTAAAAAGTAACAGAAAGATACTTAAAGTAACTAACTTTTCAGCTTTGTTTGGAATGTTCAACGGTTTGGTATTAAACGTATCTATCTTATATTTATTCAATTACAAGGACATTTATTGGCTGAAATACCTTGAAAAACATGTATTCTTACTCTGAGTGGTGTCACTCTCCACAGATCTGACCTGTAGCTTGGCATGAAGATAGATAGGTTTAATGCCTTTATATTATTTTGTTCACTGATCCAAGGTTGGCTGTTCGAATCCCGGTCTCAACATAAAGATCCACTGACCCACAGGTTGGCGGTGCAATTCCAGCTCACACAGTTGAATGCTGTTGTTGTGTCCTTAGGCAAGACACTTAACCCACTTTGCCCCCAGTGTCTGCGTACACTGGTGTATGAATGTGTGTGTGAATGAGTGAGTGGTTCCTTGATGTAAAGTGCTTTGAGTGCCTTGAAAGTGGAAAAGTGCTATATAAAAATGTGACCATTTACTTCCACAGAGACAAACAGGCAGCTGGCCCTCGACCCATTATTACTATTACCACTATTAGGCTACTTACCAGGCCCATACAAAACATATTTTTATATATAATGTAATTGTATAAACTGCTCATATATAAACACCTGAATTGTTAAGAATGTGGATGAATACTCATTTTTGGCACCTATCGCCAATAACCCAGATTTCCAAATCACCTATACTGATGCAGCTTTTGGAGAATGGAGAGAAGCTGGTATTACAAAAATAAAATATTAGATCTTTATGTAGATCTTTATGTAGACCTTAAGGTAATTTCAGCAACTAAAAAACAAATTTAGTCTCCCGCAAACCCACTTCTTTCAATATCTGCAAATAAGAAGCTATCTTAACTCCATCTCATATTATAAAAATGGTATAAAAACAAAAAATTATCACATGTATATATATGATTATATTAATATGAATAGTAATGTAGTTGTCAATATCAAACAAATTTGGGAACATGACTTTGGTGTCAAACTCTATGACCAGCAATGGAGCAAAATATTAGAGCATGCCAAACAAATCACAAAATCAAACAAATCTCATGAAGTACAGTATAAAATCATTAACAAACTGCATGTGACCCCTGTAACCCGGAGTAAATATGACACATGTACAAAATGTTGTTTAAAATGCAAAAAGGAAGCAGGAATTTATTTTCACGTTATATGGTCATGCCCAGCCATTGTTTCATTCTGGTCTTCAGTTCTTAGGGAAATTGAGAAATATCTTGGATTAAAATTACCAATGGACCCTAAGGCCTGTATTCTAGATATACATAAGGATATACAGCAAACAAGAATACTAGCCATTATGATGTATGCTGCCTGCCTCTCTATATTACATGTATGGACCCAAGAGCACCCGCCATCCCTTAAACTCTGGCGTGAAAAATTATTATCAATTCTGCCTTACGAAAGACTCTGTACTGTACTGGAAGGAACCTTGGACTATTTTGTTAAGGACTGGTTACCTTTAAGAGACTTTTTTGGCTCTGAATGGCAGACAATAATTAGTATGAACTGAAAAGGAAATATAAAGTTTTTTGTTTTTTTGTTTTTGATAATGTGGGATACATGTTCCGTGTGATGCCCTCTGTTGCAGAAAAAAAAGAAAAAAGAAATATATAATATATAAACTATAAATACTGTGATAAAATGGAAAAGGAAAGAAAAAGGAGAAAAAAAATCTACTGTGTAGATAATGCACAGTCCCTGCTGATTTTTTTTAAAATAAATGTTATAAAAAATGTCAGTCCTGAGCCATGCGTGCTCTGGTGTCACAAATTCAGAGTTATGTGCGTCAGTAGATTAAAAATGTACAATAAGATATTCTCCTATGGTGTATTGTGCATTGGCCTCATATCATTGTTGGAGTCAGACTTCTCGTTTCAACCATTGACTCACACATTTGTGTAGTTGGCCTGCTGCCAGAGAAAGTAAAGCTTGCATAATGACAAACATAATATGCAGGCACAACACAAATGCCACAATCTGAGTAAGGTCAGGCTAAGTACGTCAATGATGAACTTTTTCTCACAATGCTTCAGTTTCACACTTAAATAACCTGCAATTTCAGAATTATTGGTAGAGCTGCTACTGCTGTCAATAAATATGACTAACACTAAGTAGCGGTAGGCAGTATATCAAATCAAACATGCTGCACGAAGAGCTCATTAAAAATTTAATCGAATTTTGTTATCTTTCCAACAAGAGTACAGTGGCATTTCTGCACTTTTATGTGTCATTTTATAGTCTTTCTGAAATTTTAAACCGTGGTATAAACATTTACAGGCATGTTTAGAACATTTTTGGATTGCCTGTGTAACTCCTGCCAAAATATATCAATTCATTTTTGTCAATATTGTCCATCCCGAACTACAACTACACAAATATAGGCCTAATAAATATTACAAGATACCTGATACCAAACCTGACTCATACTTTGGAACTACTGAGTGAAGATAAAAAAAAAAAAAAAAATAATAATAATAATAATGTAAATGCTCTCCAAAACTAAAAAGATTATATGGTTAGTATTTCCAAGTTTCCAAGTCACTTTGTCCCCCATACCACCATTTGTATTAGAAATATATTTACATTCTGTTTTAGATTCAAATCAGCAACAAGAGAACAACCAGATGGACCTCTTAATTCAGTCCAATGCAAATTAAATGAGAGAAGAAAGTGACAGATAACAGCTGTAGTGATGTGATTTTTATATAACGGAATAGGATTTAACCCTAGAGTGATGCTGGTTTTACTGCAGCCCCACTCACTAAATCAAGTCTATAAATAGCGGCAGGTGGTTTACACACAGACTATGCAAGTTAAAAATTTACCCTATATAACCTTCATAAACTTAAGGACTTAAGCTCAAAAGAACACCAAGGTATTGTTCTTTTTCATTAATTACCATTTTATCTTTCTGAAATTGTTTATGACGTTACATCACACTTATATGGGCATTCTGGATCTTTCAGGCAAACCATATTAAGATAAACAAACATAAAACACTGTACAATGACAGAAATAAACATACACATAATCTAAACTACAGTCTCTATATGCTCATTTTATACAACTATTTAAAGCCTACAGTCCTAAACAGTCCTCACTTGTGACTGAAAAGCTGCTGGTGTAAAACCATTTTTGTTCTTCTTCTTGTACTTCTTGTTTCCCATTAAGGCTGTATAACAACCTCTATGCAGTCAGAAGATCGCTAGGCTGGGCAATATTGACCATCACAATTTTCAGCTTTATTTTGTCTTATTGAAAACACATCAAACATGGCTATCAAAATTATTACCTGAACATAGACCCTTTAAATTACTGCCATTTAACACAAAATGGTCAATACTTTCCCTCCAAAGTCTGAACTCTCCAAACCACATGCGGCTGTAGACCTCTCGATTAAAAGGACACAAGCACATCAGTGTTAATTGGAAATGAGTTTCTATATCAGTTAAAATGTGTTTACATGCACAGCCCTATGTCCATGTCTGCAATGTTCATTTCCCTGAGGCGTTTTCTAAAGCATTATCGTATACACGTTTTTTTCTTATTACTTTTTAAAGTTTAAAAGTTAAAGTACTTTTATATGACCCATCTAAACAATGAGCAGGCCCAGAGGCAGCTGGAGGCAGAGGCCTGGTTAAAACAGGAAGGCTCTACCTGATATGGACATGGAGTGCATCAGGGAGGCTCACAGCCTTGTAAGGGAACATCTGGTTTTATCATGGAATCAGCACAGGCTCCTCTCATAAACACAAGCTAACGCCTGAGCCCTACAGCACTGGCCAATAACAAGCAAGTGTACGCAGCACCATCCATCAGCCTCAGTGAGAGGAGGAGCAACCAGGAGAGAGGGAAGGAGGGAGAGAGGGACAGAGGCACAGAAAGAGGGGGGAGAGAGTGAGGGAGAGACTGATAGATCAAAATGCAGAGTAAATCATTTCCAGTGAGGCGCTGACAGGCCTGGAGCAGCTCCACATCCTCACTCTGCTTTATGAATGACTTCTCAAAGTTGTTATTAAACTTTTCAAGTCAGGTCAAAGGTCAAAGACACTAATGTTCACTTTTAAACATCTTTACATCAATCATTCCAATTGTACAACCTGCTCTGGGCACCATTACACAAATCAAAGAGCATTAACAAAATAAAATATGAACTGCTAAAAAAACAAAAAACAAAAAAAAAACAGACCATGTTCTAGTCTAAAACTACAGGGTTAGAAAGTTGTATATATTTCTATAAAACAGGGAATTTTGATTTCCTAGATAACTGCAGTACTGGTATCACATTTTCATGCAGTGTATTGTTTAATTGAGTCAGTGATGTTTAATTGAGTCCTGCAATGGTGCATAGAACTACAACAGGAACTAAAAATACTACTGCAAAGCACCTGATGGTAATAAAGGGATGATTCATGACACTGCACCAGGTCGGGACACAGGTGGAGGCTCCAGTATTCTGCTGTTGGACATAGAATAATACAACACACAGATACACAGCTATTGCTAGTGTACTCAGCACTAGAAACACATAGGTTATCACAAACTTGTTGCTATAAAATAGCATAACCCCCTGCCCTTGTCAAACATATTTTATTAAACACAAGAGACAAAGTCAAACATAACTCTGGGGCATGGAGGGATCAACATGTTGCACTAGTAGCAGTGGTGCTATAGCTCTGCCTATATAAGCACAGGCACATGGCACACACTGGAGTATAAATACTGGAGCAGCAGCTGACAGTCGCCACAATCAACACAACAAACCCACGGCAGGTTTACTAAACACAGAGAAGCAGAGCAAAGGTGAGCTCTGCACTTCATAACACAGTTGTCAGTAATACAGTAGGGCTGTTCATACATGGTTACAATCACTCCAAATAAACCCCACCGGACTCCAAGTACCACAGAAACATGTCCTGTACCTGAATTATACTTTGAGAACTATGGGCATATCAGTGTACTGTATGTCAGTCCCAAGCTTGGATAAAGGGAGAGTTACATCAGTAAACTAACCTAGAGCAAAACCAATGCCAAATCAATATGTAAATCACATGTGGATGATTAACCTCAAGAAGGCTTAAATGTTAGTTCCTGAAACCATATATCGCATGATCTGATGCCTCGGCTTTATTGACCAGAGTAATGTGAAACCTTAATGATGGAGCCAGCATGTATAGTCTGAAGGCCTATGCCCCAGGCCTCAGGCTGTGTATATGTATATGAAATGTATATGTGTATATATGTGTATATATGAGGGCTACAGTTGATCCAGTTGATCTTCTGATATAGGGTCGAGTACAGAAAAAAAGGAGGGTCACACTGCAGCCATAGGTTTAAAATGCCAAGAGTGTGCGGACTTAGAAGGAAGCCATTTCAGAAGATGCATCAACAGATCAGGAAATTGTCACAGCAAACAACACATTATATTCACACTACAGGTAGTGTATTGTAGTAGAACTATAACCCATTAACATGTACCAGGCTCTAAACCAGGCAGCACTTAAACACAGATACAAGTTTGTATCTGTAGTTTAACATTGCAACACTTCAAGACTCCGTTTTTAGCACATTTCTTTTGTATTGCAAAAATATAATCAGATTATCTTTATTAGAAGAATAATCAGAAACAGAGAGAGGCTCATTCTCGTCAAAATTGACAAAATGGCTTTAGCCTGTCAGTGGTTTAGGATAACTAGTACTTGTAATCAGGCTTGTTAATACTGTGACAATAATCTGTGGCCATATCCCAGAGTTTGGCCTCTTGTGAACAATACAAAGGACATGTGGTGTAATGAATCATAAAGTGTGTGTGTGCGTGTGTGTGGCTAAACTACTAATGGATCAACCAAGTTTATCTACTCTAGCAAGATGTTTCCTAAGAATTAAAGTTCCATGCAAACAATGTAACTTATTAACCTACATTTGCAACATTCCGGTTGAAAAATTGAAGCGGTAAACAAAGACATCAATTTAGTGACTGCTCTGGTCAGTTCAAGCAGTTCAGATTTCACATAAGGTCACTAAACGAGGGAGAAATGGAGGGGGGTAGAGAAGAGGACGACGAAGTCTGGGAATTGATTACATGAACAATAAAAGGAGAAGAGCTTTGTGGAAAGAGCCCAAACGTACAAGAAAAGTTCAAAATTATTTGAAAATAGCTTGGAGACGTTGAGAGTTGGGGTCTCCGACTTGTGCGTGTGTTGTGGGCGGGGCTATAGTGAAAAAGAAAAGAACAGGCAGTAACAGAGTAAAGAAAAGTGGTAGGGGGTGGGGACTGACCAGCTTCTCTCCTAAAATGACCCAAACCTTATTGTTTTCAAGTAAAGCACTTATATCACTGTATATGGTAATTTAAAATGGTAAATGAGTTTGTCGAAGCTGGGATTTTCATTGCAGTGACTAATAGTGGTTCACAGTTTTGCCCTTTTCAGTGGGATCTGCCCTCAGCTGCTAAACACACACAAGCCCTCCTCTGTAGCTGCAGCTGACGTCAACCGTCACTTAGCAACCGCCTTTTGGTGTAAAAGCAGCAGTGCTGACACCGTTTTCAAAAGAGAGACAGAGAAAGAGCCAAAGAAATTCAGAGAAACCAGAGCAGATAGAGAACAAGAAAGAATAGAGCAGAGAGGAGTCTGTGCTCCAAACAGCGTATGTGTGTGTTACAGATAAATTAGGAAACATAAACCATGTCACTCGCACACTTTACATTTGGACTGGACACTTTTATATGTCCCTTTAAGGCAAATGGAAAACTATGAGGCTATGTAAACTCATCTGGAGACAATTAACAGCCTGTAAATGATTAAAACTATGTAGACAATTACACAGAAATGGGAAAATCTAGCACGCCGTTCATCACATTTTCTTCTTTCCACTTTGCAATTACATTTGGTAAGAATCACTGTCTGCCATAGCTCATGATTTAATAGAAAATCATCTCTCTCTGGCCCTTTTTAAACGCCTGCGACTGAGCACAGAAAACAGACGACCCAAAGTTCAACAACCTCATCGTGAAGTCAAGCACAGTTTGCATGGTGAGTCTCGCACTAACTCGTAACTCACACAATCTGGGCTCATGCAAGACACTTCTGTACTTTTGTTTTTACTTTATAATGCTTTTATTGCATTTGTTTGTTTGTGTTGCATGATAAGTGAAATGTACATGTAATAAGATAAACAGTTTATTTATATTTGTATTAATTAATATTACATTATTATTGTGATGCTTAAAGGCAGCATTCAGTCAGTGTTCATAACCCAACTAGAGGACTGGTCATTCAATCAAACATTACCGAAGCACCAACTATCACTCACATTATATACAGCGTTTTATAGGGCGGCCGCCTTGACAACAATTACCCCCCTAACCAATTTTCTGCGGGAAAATATATATACACACACAGTATATTTATGCGGCCAAAAGGACATCTTTAATATAAAATAAAATCTTCCTAGAATCTTTGTGTACTAATTTCAAGTTTCTTTAAATACTTGATATCTTCATTTTCGCTACAAATTTTAGTGGTTAAAAAAAATACAAAAGGCACTTTAGTACTCCCCTCAGGTAACTAAATGTTACTTAGATAACAACAGAACAAAAGAGTACGTGAACATAGTATCTGTAAGAATGAGCTACTGAATGCCTTATATGCACACAAAAGTATGCACAAAAACAGTCCAGTCCTTGAACTTAAGTTACCATACTTGACAATGACAGCTGGAAAACAGGCTCACAAAAAACACACAGAGGTACAATTTGTAATACAAGCAAGTATAGGTTAAATACAATACAATAAAACAAGGACATGTAGAATATATGAAACAGAAAAAGTGCAGCAAAAATGAGGAACTAAAGCCTTGGTAATTCATTGGTGTGCCCTCCTTTGATGGAGCCTCATCAGACACTGCAGCTCTGGTAGACCTATCATGAAAACTTAAGAGCTGCAAGCTAATTGCTGGTGATCATGACGCACACGGGTTTCCATGGCGACATGAGTTTTGGAGTAGGCTCCAGCATTTCCTCATCTGTTTGCACTCACAGCAGCAGGCTGACAATGCAGCCGCTGCATCCTGTTTCAGCCTGCACCGCCAAGCACGCGGAGCCTACGCCACTTAACCCTATCTACTGCTCCCAGATGAAAAATTAAAGCCAGGACTGACCTGACAGGAAATTGAGATTTACATTATTCACAGACATCTCAGACTTTGTTACAGTAGCCTGCGCCCCAAAGAGGCCACATTTTACAGGGTTTTCAGGGCAGCACTCCCACCACAAACCATAAACAAGCCTACTTCAATGAATACTTAAGCATCATTTATATATCTAAACTACTAAGCTACAAAAGCCATCTGTTCCTCTTCTAAGTACATTACTAAAAAGTACACCCAGCATCCATTTTTACATCACTATTGTTAGTATATTAAACTGATATAAGAATACAATGTACAAATAAATACACAAATACATTCTGTCCTTATTTCAAGAAGCTAATTTATCCTAAAGTCTGAGTTGAGCTCATCTCACAACAGAGTCTGTTTCACAGAGCATTAATCTAAAACCTGGGCCAGTCACCACGGTAACTATGAATTAACCTGGTCCAGAGCAGGATTTTTTCCTCTCACCCAGAGTTTAGTCAGAGTCTGCAGCTGAATGAGAGCTCTGAATGGACAGTTCACTTCCTCTTTCACACAACCACTGGGGGGAAAGTTAAAAACAACTGCCCTGATGTAACCGGCGAGTCTTCAAGGCAGGACAATGAGGATTCAACTTTTATAATGTAAATACATTTTTCACTTTCAGTAAATGAAAAATGTACTTCAACATAAAAAATGATTAACCTGACATTGTGTGAAAAACTTTTGGGACTGTTACGTGATGATGTCATTAACTTGACTTTGGCTACTTTCTGACCCAGTGGAATTAGCTTCGGGCTATGTATAATATAAAATAAAATATATATATAAAGAAAGAAAGAAAGAAAGAAATAAAGGTTATATGTGTACTCAAGTTTACCTCTAGAGAGAATTTTCAGACATAAATTATCCCCTGATGCCTTTCATTCATCAGGAGGTTCATCGTCACAGTTGTTGGACCCAAACAACTGTGATGATGTCACACTCAATCCCACAATCCCATAATGTTAATTAACATGGCATCATGCGACAAAAAAAAAAAAAAAAAAGACACAGCCATCTCTGTGTTTTGTAAGCTTCTACATACAACTACAATAAGAACAGAATAATGTAACTGTATTAATAATTCTATAATTATTTATTACTTTTTAATTATTTATTACTAGTACTGTATTTATAACTTGCCTGTCCATATTCACATGACTTCTTATTCCTCTAATATGGTAGCCTCCTCTGGTTTATTGTTGCCATGGTGCATCATATTTTCTGTGCTTCATTGATCATGGCTTTTCTCCTCAGCAAAACTCAAGGTAAATAAGATTTAAGATTTTGAGTTAAGATTTAAACTCAGGGTTAATTCAAACTGCTTTATGAAATTAAAAAAAAAAAAAAGTAATTTTTTTTTTGTACATATATATTCATTTTTTAATTGATGTAAACATATCACAGCTGGTTGATTTAATCACTTTCGGTACATATTGTAATTTACTGATCACTGCCTTTCTTCATAATGAGCACAAGATTTTTGTTTTGTTTTTCCTTTTTTGGCTCCAACTATGTGTGAACTACTTTTTATCTAAAATTAAAAATAAGGAACATTTTTAACCTCAACAACGCCATTGTTGCACAGCTGAATACAGTTTTGCGATGCTGGTAACAGGCATAACCCCAGTAACTCCTTTCGTAAAGCAAAGTGTCTGTGGTCTCTCGGCTCCTCTGCTCTCTGCTGGGGGCACACTCTATATTGTACAGGGCCATTAATAAGACTTGGCATTTTTTTCTTCTTTGCCATCACCGTGAGGTCCGTCACTGGGCTGTGACGTCAATGTTATATCATTCCACATGGCTTCAGAGCGAGCGAACGTGACAGCTGAGCGCAGCGCGGGCTCCTGCTCCTCTGCAGTCTGTGCCTCTGTACGGCCAGTTAAGTGTTATTCAGGCCTGCCCCTCCTCTCTCCTCACAGGAGAGTCCACACACAAGACAGGCCTGCCCCGGGCCCAGCGCTAATGGAAGCTCTTCTATTAGGATGTGCATCAGGCTTTTTACAACCAAATAACCACATTCAAATCATTTTACTACTACTACTACTGTACAATGACCAACTCATGTGCATTCAAAATCAAAAAGATATAAGACTTGAATGGATATTTAACTAAAAGGCAGATAATGGTGAAATACTGTAAGAATATCTTATAGAGAAGCCTAAAGACTATTTATAGTGTAAATAAACAAAACATTTTGGAGTTGTAGTGTTACGAAACAATGTCTTAAGTTGCACTACGGACAATAGCTACACACAATTAAAGGTGAGTGTTCAAAGCTGTAATACAGTCTTCTTTCTCTCCAGATCTCACCTTTCAGAGCTGTAGTGCACTGTTCTGCCCTTATGTATGTCTGACTTTACCATAAAGTACCATTCTGCAATCACTTCTGCCTTATTAAACATCACATGACTGCACTGACAATATTTATCTATATGTTCCTATGCATCCCTTATCTTACTCCAGTTTCACTGTCTTAGGAGGGGGAGCTGGAACAACATCCGTGCGGTTTAGATGGAAGTGGTTATGCTAAACATTCTTCTTCTTGCACTATTGTTGCATTATGAGTAAACAGTCTAGTGCTGTGCCCACCATTGCACTACAAAACATCAGTGCTCATAAAATGCATGGTAATGGTAACTGCAACCAAAAACTGTGAAAGAAACTGAAAAATATGCACAAATACAAAAAAACTGTTTTACTTCTCATACTGGTAGTACTTTGTGGCTTGTGCAGACTAAAGCCCAATGGACAAGATACATTTTGTTGTTGGAAATGAGTTTGGACTTGATTTGGACAGGCCTTTCACAACACTTTCACAACACTCACTGTTAAATGTGAAATCAACAATAACAACAAAATTAATAATTTGAAACTCGTATGGTGATAAAGTTGGCTTCCCTTTACTATAGCTCTTGTTCTTTTACATTAACACATTAACAGGTTTGTCCCTAAGGTTTCAAACATTTTTATGATTCAGGTTTTCAGGGTTTTCAGTTGAATAAAACAACATAATATTTTATTGAAGTGACTGTGAATAACTAACAGAACAGTCCTGTTTGGGCAATGGGCTCCTGTTAATGTGTACAAATAGGAAGACCATCTGTGACATCAGCACTGGATCCTGCAGTGACTCCTCCTTTCAGCCCTGTGACCCAGAGAAACAAGTCAACAATATTTATGATTTCAAAAACATATCTACCTGGTACAAGGAGCCAATGTGGTATAATAAGAATACCAAAGTGTCATTGCAAGTGGTGAGACTGCAAGTCCACAGTGCCTCACCAAACACTGGTGAACAATAATGTTTTTGTTTGTAGTTTTTATCCTTTAACAATAATATAGAAAAAAACGATTAGCCGTGGGGTCTCGTGCTGGTTCCGGCGTGGACGGGGATGGTTCCGAAGTTATTTGGCCAGGGCCGGTTCTGACCTATCTGTCCAATTATTCTACAGCATTGATGCACGTTGGGATAGGAGCATATTTTTGATTCTGGTTTTGGTATCAATGGTCACCCGGGTATCAAGTTATCGACAGCGCTACAGATGACTAACGTGCACACAAACACATGTGTTAGTCTATACTGTATTTATTTATATTTTGTGGCAGTGTTTGTATTGTTAGTTTTCTGTTTGTTTGTTTTTTTTTGTGTTGTTTTATTTTTTTGAGTGTGTCTTATATTTGTCACTATATAGTGTCTTAAAACTTGACAAAATTAAGAAAATAAAAAGAAAAAACCCAATGTACCAGCATTTCATTGCAATATGTGTATTATGCCATTACTATTATTATAATGACAATACACATAACAAGGACAGAAAACATTGCCTTCTCCTTCAAGCATACAGCTGCAAATGTCAACTGTAATATGTAGTATTTCCAAAAAAGTTCAATAGAAAATTAATTAAAATATATGTTTATGTAATTTGTATTTTGCTAGTAGTTTATCTTATCACACTTTTTTTTTTTTTAACAAGAGTGAGCATCTGGCCGTCATCAGTTTCACGTAAACATTCTTACATAGAACATGTGAGTGCAGTTTCTTGCCCAAGAACTTAATGACAGCATGCACTGACTGATAGTATAATGCACTGTACATGAATAGGCCTTGAACTCAATAGGTAATATAGTAATAGTCTACAATGATGTTGAAAACAACTACTGAAAACAACACAACTAAAAAGTACAATTTAGTTGTGCCAAGGACACAAACAATGTGTCCAGAATACACTGGAGAATTACATGTTACTTTATTAGGAGCAATGCTTCAAAAAGCCCAAACCATCCAGCAAACAGTGCCAGTTTCTACAACTACATAGTCACCACAAGGGCTGAGAGATAGTGACACAAACTGATACCTACATATGTTCTTATTATACTGTCTGATAACAAGCAGCTTAACTTAACATAACTTAAGACAACTTCAAATCTACAATTTTGATATCATTTTCCCCTGTATTTCCAAATTCTGGTCATTACTCAGTGAATGAGGTTAGGTATGGATGTGATTTTGTTTTAATAAACTAAAAGGGGCTCTCTGGTCGTGCGAGCTGAGGTACTGCATGTAAACAAACTGGTTTAGGAACATGTGCCATGGCGCAATGACAAATCTAAGACATCTCTCAAATCATTTCACTTTTTGAAGCTCTAGTCATGTGAAATTTAACCATACACCAAAAGTAGACATTTTGACTGAAATAAATCTGCTAATGGCCCTCATGCTGTATTCCAGGTAGGCCTACATGCTGGTCATAACAATGAAGCTTATTCTGGAAGTGCACTTTTAGCTCAAATCCTGATTTAGAGTCGACTTAGACCTAATTTCATCAAGTTTTAGCCTTCTTTAATCCTCTTTCTTTATGGATATAATTTAGAGTAAGTTAGGACAGAGCAAAGACTTTTCAGAGCTGTGATTTGGTGAAAAGTTTGTGACCAAAGGTACTAGGCAATAGGGGTGTCATTGTCATTTTGTTTACAATAAAAAAAAACAAAAAAAAAACAAAAAAAAAACAACAACAAACATTAGAAAGTTAGTAAGGGAGTTATTACAAGGTATCTCATTATTATTTTGTAAATATAGGTATTTGCAAGTAGCATAATAATTTCATATTTAAGAAGTTTTAACATTCACATAATGTGTGAATACAATGAAGCAAAAGGAAAAAAAATCATAACGATTAAGGCCATATGTATCTTTTCTTTTCATCTTGGGGCAGGAGCTTATTCAATGTATTTTTAAATAGCCTAAAGTAATCACTTAGGCTCGGTAAGATGAACATAGCCTACAGGAGGACTGGGCATTAGTGTGCTGCATGTGAGACCTACCTGTTCCCGTGATATACAGGGCAGTGATGGTCTGCGGGGCATTTTACAGCTCCCATAGTAGCTGGTGGAGGTTTCTCCCAGAGAGACGCAGCTGGAGCGTCTTCTAGGCCGGATAACAGGCACCTTCTCATCCGTACAGGGGCTGCCGCAGGTCGCCTCCGTCGCAGGGTAGAAGCGGTCAAAACACAGCCCCAGAAGAGAGCCGCAGAAGCCGGCGAAGCAGGCGAACAGCGGCCTGAGGAGCACTGGCAGTCCGCTCAAACTTGTGAAAGAGGCAAGCCAAACAACACTGGCAAAGACCAGTATGAGCACACTGTGTTTAAGTTTAAGAGTGGGCACAAGAGTGAGTAGACCCACACATCCTAACACAAATAACAACCTGCCCACCATTTGTATCTGGTGCTGCTCCTCTCCCCATTGCAGAAACCGCAAAACCAAAAAATCCCCGAGGTAGCACGATGCTGGCAGTGACAGGAGCCAACATTTACTACTTTCTTTCTTTTTCCGTCTCAAATAAAATGTTAAAAAGAAGAAGGCGCATCCTATACTAAATAAAGGACTAATTGACTGAGAGAACCCCGACAAAAAAGTCCTCAAATCCCAGAACGAGTCACTTTGCAAGCTCCTGGATATAACAAACGAGAGCGCAAAGAACACAAACGCGCCCACATACACAGCGGAGACCTTTAACACTTTGGAATTCAGTATGTCTTCATTGCAAAAGCTGCACAGGTTGAACAAAAATCCCCTTTGCTGGTCTTGTTTTAGGGGGGTGACGCAGCTCTTCACATAGCCGTTCCTGAAAGCCTCGGAGCTGTTTACACTTCCAACGCGGTCGTGGTGCCGTAGTTTACCGTGCAGGAGTTCTCCGTCCTCCCGTGCAGCCATGACTCGACCGATCGGTCCTCTTTCCCGCACGAAAGCCCCCCTCTTCTGCTATTCACGCCGTATTAGCGCTCAACTACATGACAGCAAACGCACTCCATGGTCACCCAAACGTGCTCCACCACTTGGACTAAAGAAAGAAGGTGAGATGTTGTTTTTACAGAACTGGGACTCCCTGTCGCCCCCCACGGGCCACAATTCAGTCTTGCACTTATATTGTTCTCTCACATTGTAAGTTATAGTATGGTAATAAACAGGCCTATTCTTGAGACAAAAATGCGCAGCTGTAAAAGGCAACTTTATCCAAAGTAAAACAATAGCTAAGGCGCAATGTCTGTCGTAGGCTTAATTAATAAGTCAGGATCCTAATTTAGGTTCAAAGCTACTTAAATTCCAGCACAATTTATAGAAAAAAGGATAATCATTTAAAAAAAAATACCTTCAAGACTTCTGACTGAGTTGGCAGTAATGATACACGCGTTATAAGTTTTTTCTTAACAAATCAACTGAAAACCTTTTTGAGATTCTCTCAATTAAAATGAGTACTTTCCCATATGCCCACTAGAGGGTACCACAAGCCATTCATCTTGATCAAATGCAATTCAAATACAGATTTAAATTATTTTATTTTCTTCTACAGCAAATAACAGGTTATATATTTTAAGCTATGGGTAATAATTTTAAACACACACATACAGTTATAGGCAATGTGGTTTAGTTTAATTAAAAAAAAAAAAAAAGCTTATTGCAAAAAGAGATGTTGTTGGCATAATGATAGAAACTAATTAGGCTTTTGCACATAGGTTTATGTGTTAACTGGCTTTTTTTTTTTTTTTACTTTTATAATTATATTGCGAAGAGAGAAAAAAAAGCCATACGTTTTGTCCCTCGCGGCGCGCTGTAGTACTGATGTGGCTCAGGAGGTAATCTTCCACGTCACTAGGAAGTGCTGAGCAGAGCCGCAGCTCGTATGAAGAGTTTTTCCACACATGTAAATATTAATACAAGGCTCTGATAGCTTCCAGAGGATAATAACTGTGCATTTGGGTAAGACATATTATCTTTTTGTTCCTAAAACGCTGTTTCTCTTTCCTGATCTGTGGTTAACGTGAGCTAGCCGATGTACTGTCCTCCATTTCATTGATGGCCTTTGCAGAGGCTAAGTTGTTTTGTGCTAGCATTTAGCTTATATTTTAGTAAGTGATCAAACTCTACAGATGTGTTATTTGAACTTATGTGACATGCGACTTTGTGTCTTTGTGCGTTTAAACAACCGATTGCCACTGCGGCCGGGTTTTTAAACGCGTAATATGCACTACAATGCTACGTGTCAGATTCCGTCAATGCTACACAGTTGATGATAGTTATTTTCTTAAATGTTATCCACCCGTCTTCTATGTCTTTCTTTTGGATTTGACATATCCGTTGTAATGGCAAATGTCATTATACGCCTAAATAGCAAAACACGTTTTTCTGGCCCCAAAACATTTCACGGCTATTTAATAACGTAATGTCCCATTATGCTAGCTTGAAGACTTTACATCAGGGGTGTCCAAACTTTTTTCATCAAGGGCCACTTATCTAAACACAGATGAAGCAGAGGGCTGATCGAGGGCCATAGACTGGTGCTCAGTACAGTGAATAATTGAAATGAAATTAAAAGAATTGAGCGATCAGTCCTTTATTCATGCGAAGATCCACAAAACCACACAATAAATATTAAATATTGTCTTATCAAGGTAGATTTTCAAAAAACTTGCAGCCAAAAGCACTGCTCAAGGTAAATTGGGCCAATTCACCTGGAAGCCTGAAGCCAAGAAAAATTTGTCTGAGGGCCACATTTGACCCGCGGGCCGTAGTTTGGACATGCCTGCTTTACATTATGATGTGTTTTGATGCATTTTATTGCAGTTTGTAACCTATTTCTTTTATCTTGCTCAGGTGTTCTGTCTCTCTCCACTATTGTGAATTTATATAAGGAACTAAGTTTAGCAGCAGCAAGATGACGGCTGCAGAGAACGTTTGCTACACCCTGATCAATGTCACTTCTGATTCAGAGCCCCCCTCTGAAGTCAGCCTCAAAACTGACTTGGGTAACTATTAAACTCCCAGTTAAAAGTGATCTAATGTACAGAACTGTACCTGATTGTAGTCATTTTTATCTGCAGAAAAAGGGGAGATCAAGGCAAAAACTGAAGCACTAAAGAAAGTAATCATTATGATACTGAACGGGGAGAAACTACCTGGGCTTCTCATGACCATCATCCGTTTTGTCTTGCCACTTCAAGACCACACAATCAAAAAGTTGCTTCTTGTCTTCTGGGAAATCGTTCCTAAAACGACTCCTGATGGCAAGTTGCTTCAGGAGATGATTCTGGTCTGTGATGCCTACAGAAAGGTATGTTTGCTGTATTACGATGTTAATAATTTGTTAAGTATGAAAGTATTTAATAAGTGTGTCTTGTTGAATTCTCCAGGACCTGCAGCATCCCAATGAGTTCATCCGTGGGTCCACACTGCGCTTCTTGTGCAAACTGAAGGAGTCTGAGCTGCTTGAGCCTCTAATGCCAGCCATTCGTGCCTGCCTTGAACATCGCCACAGCTATGTACGCCGCAATGCAGTCCTGGCTATTTACACTATCTACAGGTACACCCAGTGTCCCTTGTTTCTTGTTATTTGTTCACTGTAAAGCTGTACAGAGAAGTTGTATAACAGTACTCACTTGATTTTGTTATAGGAACTTTGAACACCTCATCCCAGATGCCCCTGAACTTATTCACGATTTTCTTGTGAATGAAAAAGACGCGAGCTGTAAAAGAAATGCTTTTATGATGTTGATTCATGCTGATCAGGTGTGTAATATTTTGTATTCATATTGCCATATATTTGTATTTTATACCCATCCTCTAATAATTTCTCTATTTGTGCTTATGTCACACTTGCTTTTACAGGACAGGGCCTTGGATTACCTCAGCACTTGTATTGATCAAGTCCATACCTTTGGTGACATTCTTCAGCTTGTTATTGTGGAACTGATTTACAAAGTACGTAAAGGGGTTGTGATTTGTTTAAAAAGTTAGATTAGACTGTTACACAAAATCTAATATCTATATCAAATATTTTTTGTTACCTAATTTCTAGGTTTGTCATGCAAACCCCTCTGAGCGGGCCAGATTTATCCGATGTATCTACAATTTGCTCCAGTCCTCAAGTCCAGCTGTGAAATATGAGGCAGCTGGTACTCTTGTAACCCTTTCAAGCGCTCCCACAGCTATTAAAGTACACAGCACAGATTTTTTTTATTTTTTTTGCATTAATTTAAATACTTGTCCTAGTGTTTGTACAATGTCTTACATATTTTTTCCAGGCTGCTGCCCAGTGCTACATTGATTTGATCATCAAGGAAAGTGACAACAATGTGAAACTGATTGTCCTTGATCGTCTGATTGAACTGAAGGAACATCCCACTCACGAACGTGTACTTCAGGTACTATTTACTTCTTTTTTTTTTTTTTGGTGAGTATTGAGTTGATGTCTGATCTTAATTTGGTTGTAATCCTTGACTTCAGGACCTTGTGATGGATATATTGCGAGTTCTAACCACCCCTGACCTGGAAGTGAGGAAGAAGACCTTGCAGCTGGCACTGGACCTTGTCTCATCACGCAATGTTGAAGAGGTATGTTTTTTGTTGTTTATGTAGTTAGTTCTATATCTTCGAATACATTGCATCTAATCTTTGTAATGATTTATGTTTTAGCTGGTGATAGTTTTAAAGAAAGAGGTGATCAAAACAAATAATGTAACTGAACATGAAGATACAGATAAGTACAGGCAGCTGTTGGTGCGCACTCTTCACTCATGCAGTGTACGCTTCCCTGACATGGCGGCCAATGTTATACCAGTGGTGAGTCAAATTAAACAGACCAAAATGAATCCATGCTTTTTAGACCAACATAGCAAAAGTTTATATGTTTATTTAATAGGAAAATATCTCAATGTGTGTGTTTTGTGGTTTACAGCTGATGGAATTCCTAAGTGACACTAATGAGGCGGCTGCTGCTGATGTACTGGAGTTTGTGCGAGAAGCTATTCAGAGATTTGACAACCTGAGGCCCCTCATCATTGAGAAGATGTTGGAGGTTTTCCATGCCATCAAAACTGTAAAGTAAGCAACGCATACATGAGCACATGAGAAATATTAATCATGAATATAATTTATTACATTATAATAGCCATGTATGGATCATACTGTATATTTACAAACAATGATTACATGCATAAAAAATAATGTTTGAGAAACAAAAAATATATATTGTTGTTGTGTAGACAGCAGACTTCAACCTCTCAATTATTACTTGCATTTCCTCAAGCTCTGTAGTGTAACATTGTCATTGTGTCATAGACTGTATTCTTGTGTCCTAAAGAATTTACAGAGGGGCCCTATGGATACTGGGAGAGTACTGCAGCACAAAGGACGATATTCAGAGTGTGATGACAGAGGTCCGCAGGTCTTTGGGAGAGGTTGGTTTTTGCTGTCATTAATTAACTTGTATATAATAAATAAATGTGTACTGTTCAACAATGGTGAGAACCACCTGACTATGATTTGAATTTACAGATCCCCATAGTAGAGAATGAAATTAAGAAAGAAACAGGAGAGGTTAAACCTGAAGATGAAGTGAGTGCAGCACCAGCTCAGAAACTTGTAACAGAAATGGGAACATATGTGACTCAAAGTGCCCTCAGCTCCTCCAGGCCATCCAAGAAAGAGGAAGACAGGTAAAGTTGCTATTTGTTTTCATTTGCTTTAAGCAATCATCTAAAATTGTTTAAAAATAAGTCCTTTATTTTATAGGCCTCCACTTCGTGGTTTCTTGATGGATGGAGACTTCTATGTGGCTGCTTCTTTGGCCACCACGCTAACAAAATTAGCTTTACGTTACGTTGACATTGTTCAAGACAAAAAGAAACAGAATGTAAGTAAATTCAATCCTTGCTTTATTTATTTACTTCTTAACAAATATTGTTGCACTCACTTTGTGATTCTTATTTTTTTTTTTTTAGTCTTTTGTTGCAGAGTCCATGCTGATCATGGTCACTGTGCTGCATCTGGGCAAGTCGTCTCTGCCTAAAAAGCCAATTACAGATGATGATGTGGACCGCATCTCACTGTGCCTGAAGGTGCTGTCAGAGTGCTCGCCTCTCATGAATGACATTTTCAATAAGGAGTGCCGCAAATCCCTGTCCCACATGCTGACTGTCAGACTGGAGGAGGAGAAGCTGTCACAAAAGGTAACCGTGTTTGAACTCAGCACTTAACCTCCTGCCAGCAGTCACAACAGGAAAGCACTGTGTAAACAACTCAATTGTGTTTTGATATTTTTTTTGGTTTGAAGCCAGTGTAGTGTTACTGTGTATCGCTGTTTTCTTTTATTAGACAAAACATTATTTGTTATTATTTCTTACATTTTTAATCTTCCCTTCTCTACAGAAAGAATCTGAGAAACGTAATGTGACAGTGCAAGCAGACGACCCGATCTCATTCATGCAGCTCACAGCCAAAAATGAGATGACGTCTAAAGAGGACCAGTTTCAGCTCAGTCTTTTGGCCGCAATGGGAAACACTCAGAGGAAAGAAGCAGCAGATCCACTTGCATCAAAACTCAACAAGGTTTACAGATCTCACCAACCTTAACATCACAGATTTTTATGAAGCGATTCAGTGAGTCATTCATGATTATTTGTGTGTGTATATCTCAGGTCACTCAACTAACAGGCTTTTCAGACCCAGTATATGCTGAAGCCTATGTTCACGTTAATCAGTATGACATTGTCCTTGATGTGCTGGTCGTTAACCAAACCAGTGACACTCTTCAAAACTGCACTCTGGAGCTTGCAACATTAGGTATTAGTCTTCATCCACATTTACACCTATTACATTAGTTGTCTAACAGGCACACTTTGATTCTTCTTGTTACAGGCGATCTCAAATTAGTTGAAAAACCTTCTCCATTAACTCTGGCTCCACACGATTTTGCCAACATTAAGGCTAATGTTAAGGTGGCCTCAACAGAGAATGGCATCATATTTGGAAATATTGGTATTTCTTTTTCATTGAATAAATGGAAGCTGAGTATTATTTACACATACAACATACAAATCTCAAATCTCTTACATAATTTTATCCACAGTGTATGACGTCTCGGGTGCTGCCAGTGACAGAAACTGCGTTGTCCTCAGTGATATTCACATTGATATCATGGATTACATCCAACCGGCCTCATGCACTGATGCAGAGTTCAGGCAAATGTGGGCAGAGTTTGAATGGGAAAACAAGGTAATATTTCTTTTTATTACTTAGAAAATATTTCCTTTTGTATCAGAAAGCTTACTTTAAAAGAATGGTTATTTTAACCAATTCTTTTTATTTATTTTTTTTTAACAGGTGACAGTGAACACCAACATTACTGATCTCAACGAGTACCTTCAACATATCCTCAAGTCCACAAACATGAAATGCTTGACTCCTGAAAAGGTTTGTAGCCTTACAGTGATGTAGAGAGATGCTGTTGTTTGCTTGGGAATTAGTTTTGTGGACTATATCAGTATAATGTTATTTTTTCCCCAGGCCCTCTCTGGTTTCTGTGGCTTTATGGCAGCAAATCTTTATGCTCGCTCCATCTTTGGTGAAGATGCCCTGGCTAATGTGAGCATTGAGAAGCCCATTCACCTAGGGCCAGATGCACCTGTCAATGGTCACATCCGCATCAGAGCCAAGAGCCAGGTAGGTCACAGCTGCTGCTTCACCTGCTCTCAGTAGCAAATTATGTTTATATACCCATAATAAATTTACTCCAAAATGTTATTTTCACATGTTTACAAGTAAGTAGTTTTATAATTATTCATAATTATTTCTGAATGAGAATTATTCATAAATTTGGTTTAGATTAGTTTTAGAGCTGAAACATTTACCTAATAACATTTCTTGCTACAGTCCTTGTCCCAACTAAATGGATATATTTACATTTTTCTTGAATCTATCAGGCAACAGTGAAACATTATTTAATTTGTCTTCTATATTCATACATTTTAACACATACTGTTTTACAGGGTATGGCATTGAGTCTTGGTGACAAAATTAACCTCTCCCAGAAGAAGACAAATGTCTGAAGCGACTCTGCGCTGTAAAGTCACAGATTTGTGTTGTATCTCAGTCTTTATTCACAAATTATTAAGAACATTTGATCACTTGCTTCTGTGCTTTTTTACTATTGTCTAAAACGTACACTCTGTAATTTACTTGTCCATGCTTTTCTTCATTTATCATTTTCAATAAACATGTATGAATGCACAATACTGTGGATTTTCTCCATGTCTAAAAAATATTTATATGCAGTCTCATCTAGATTCTGGACAGCTGAGTAAATATGCAAAATATAGCATTATATTTAAACAAATTATATGCCACCTGATGACAGACTGCCATATACCATGTTGATAATTTCCCAGCTCAGTGCAGTTCTGGGAATACAGAAGTCAGGATCACTATAACTCAAATCTGTCAGAAAAGGTGAGTTCAAGGCTGAGGTGGATTCAAGATCAGAGTGAATATTGTGAAACAAAGAACTGTCTGCATACAATAGTGGCAGTTGAATTAATATGATTTCCTAAAAACAATACTCCATTTAACACCATGCAATACAGTTTTCATTATAACATATTTGCTTAACTATTAATAATAGTTATATATTTATACAATTATGATTGGCTCCGTTTCTTCCTCAATGGTTAGATCAGTAGATACAGTTCTGTTTTTCATTGCCAGATTGTTATTGCATGCAAAAGAAATCATGGATGTAGCCTATAACAAGGCTTTATTGGACACTAGATGGCGCATCAGAAGTCAGAGACCCTACACTAATGTATCAGGTTTACGTCTGTCATGACATAACACTGCCTTTATACCTGAGTCATAAAGCCATAAAAAATCTAACGTTTTATCATGTCATAACTACAGGGTCACATTAGGCTGATAACTATAAATATGAGATGCACTATATGCCACTATATATAGTGGATTTTCCTTATAAAAGAATGTAAGGGATGCTCAGTTTTGAAGGATATGCCTAAATGTAATTTTATAATAATAGGCGAGCCCACTTAAAATGGTGTCTGAACAATAAAAAAAAGAGAATTAGAATAAAACCCAAGGATTATGAAGGCAGAGGTAGGCCCTAGCCTTAAAACAATCGTTTCTAGTAAACACAGTTTTTATTTTTATTTTTTCTGTTTTCTGTGAGTACCAGAAAGAATCGTATAGTTCAAAGTTTGGCCTATAGTTCATTGGACAATATTTTATTATGATAAAGCATTTCCAAAGTGACACTGATAATAATGGTGGTCTATTATAGACTGCCAATAGGACGAGTGTGTTTAACAAATAGGGGAGTGGAAACACCAAAGTTATAGTCCGTGTCTGGCATACTTTGGAGTGAACCATATGAACCCCCTTACATTATGCAATACGTGCGTAAAAGTGTGTCACTGACTTTTAGACCTTTTTAGAGTATATTCTTGCCCTGTACACACTACCCGTGCCCATGTGTCTTTAGTGCAGCACAGCCTACCCCTTTCGAGCAGGAATGTGACTGCAGGGGTGTGTGATATTCGTCTTTAGGACAGAGCCAGAGGCAGGGCTGGATTGTGTGTGTGTGTGTGTGTGTGTGTGTGTGTGTGTGTGTGTGTGTGTGTGTGTGTGTGTGTGTGTGTGTGTGTGTGTGTGTGTGTGTGTGTAAAGGCAGCCTGTAGAAGGGCCCCTAGCGCCAGACATCAGTATTGGCCTGGCTCGCTCCAGTCTCACTATCGTCTCTACGTCTTGAACATCGCAGTGTTGTTTCGGCTCGGGCGTTTAATGGACCTCCTCTCTCTGCGCTCTTGACGGACTACACTCACCAGTTTGCCTCGTATTTTTGTTCCATACACTCTCCGTCTCTCCACTGCGGGGCCTCTGTCAGTTTTTTAGCTGGAGAAAAGTGGGTGTTTGCTGCTCACTGGTGTTTCAGCGGCGATAAGTGTACTCGATGGCTGGCTGGAAGGACGGATCAGTGCAGGAGAAGTATCGCCTGGTTGTGGTCGGGGGCGGTGGTGTTGGCAAATCGGCCCTCACTATCCAGTTTATCCAGGTCAGTAGCCTTCCTTCATCCCTCCACTGAATTGTGCCCCTCGCTTAGATTTTTCCGCGTCTCCGGTAACAGGGCGCAAGACGCGGGGAGAGGCCATACCCAAGCGCAGTCCGTCATTAGTCCTACTTAGTCCGACTCTGCTCTGTTCTCCACTAGACTTTGTCGAGGCCTGAAACTATTAAGACACGACGTGCTATTTCTGTATTATGTTAGCCTTGAGAACATAGCGATGAGTTATTTTGTACAGGGAACGATAATATGTCGCTGTCACTTTAACTTGGCGGGTTGCAAAAAGCTCTACTTCCACTTTATACCCCCCGCAGTCGAAAAAGAAACTAAGTGCCAGTGGTTGTTCTGTTTTATGGACTCGCTCTTCTGAGTCAAGTAGCGGCAATTAGTTACAAAGCCTGACTTGCCCACTATGCGAGCAAAAATCAGACTGAAAGAACCGTGCGTAAAGTTAAGGCAGAAAGAGATGAGAGGTTTTAGAGGAAGTAATCTCAGAACAACAGTATCTTTGAAATGCAGATGTACACATATGTACACAGTAACTGAGTTGGATTAGGCAAAAGATTTTTTACACAGTAGTCAACTAGTTAAGTGTGAATGCAAAGTGGGGGCCAAAACACTAGTAGAGTAAAATTATCTTAATTTTATAGATACATAGGCTATATTCATTATTTTCTACTGCTTCTTAGATTAACTTATATTGCCTGTCTATAGGCTACTACATAAACAGGCATGTAACAGTTTGCCTCCTCCTGTTACTGCCTGCATTCCAACACAAGGCCGACTGTAGGGCCTAGACTATGTGCATTGTGTTGACCTTCCAGACTTATATCATAGTCCTTTTGCACATGGGCTGCCCACCCACAAGCACTGGTTTTAAAAGAAACCCAAGCTTTTGCGCCTGTCATGTCAGTGATGCTTCTTGCTTCTTAACTTCCAAGGGACCAGACTGCAGGCAGCTGCATGTCTCCACACAGAGACAATGGTGGGCTGGCACGCTTTTTGGGAGTGGGGGTAAAAACTTGGTGAATGTGTGTGTGTGTTTGAGGGGGGGCTGTGTCTAATGAGGGCTCAAAAAGCTCATTAACTGCATACCAAGTAAAAAGGATCAGATAGCAGTGGCATGGACTCCTGTTATAGCCTACTGACCTCTTGGATGCAAAGTGACAGGTATGAAACACTGTAAGAACAGGTTTGATCTTAGCCCATTTCTAGTTATATTATGTTAGATATGTTGGTTTTGGCTGTCATGCCACTTGTCAGAGGGCTTCAAGGTATGCATTATATATTCCCAACTATGTTGAATAACTAAATTATCAATTCGGTGCCATTAAGGAAGGTTTTGGAAGACCAGTGTGAATGATGTAGGCCTATACATTTGTGGACAGAAAGAGCACCTGACCCCTACTTATTCAAATCAAATCAAAGTTTTATTCATTGTTTTTTCACTCTAATTCCCACTTTTCTTATTTTGTGTCTCTTTGTAAATAAAAGAGCATTGAGGCATTTTGGGCATGATAGGAATGTACAGTTGACAGAAGTCTCAAGAAGTCACCTGCCAGTGGAAAAGACCTAACAGCTGGTTGTGAAGAGCAGGTTCTGCCCTAACTATGCAGAGTTTAGGACGGTGTGTGTGTGGGGGGGTGCATATAGGGGTGGGGGGTCTGAGTCAGCCTGGGTGGGTAATGGTCATGGATCATGTGGAATTTGGCCCTCTAGCAAAGGAAGTTCCTTCTCTGCTGCCCACTCTCATATGGAAAACGAAGACCTGCTTCCTCGATCCTGTTTGTGTAGTTGTGTAGTTATAGTGGTCAATAGTTTATTAGCTTTTTACAGAGTATTACATTCAGTGTAAAGTGTTTCCCCAAGAATATTAACTCAGTGGAAAGTTGACGGCACACCACATCTGTGTCCGCGCTGAGCGAAATGTGGGCCTATTCTGTTTTCTATTCTACAGTATTATTGTCTGTATTTATTCATTACAGGAGAGATTCACATAGCTATTTTGAATAAGTTTGATTGAGAAACCCAATGTAACATAAGGGACATTCTCTGAAAAGAGAGCCTGCATGGCCAAATTTCAAAACTACTTGTATAATCCATTTGTTAATTTTTTTTAAGGCTTTATATATTATATTTTAGTAATATGTTGGCCAACTTTCACAAAATGTTGATTTTCAAGGGGGGACGGCTATTAAAGAAGACATGTTATTTGAGTATGGTTGTTGTCAGTGAAAATCACATTTCATTTTAAAGGTCAATTCTGCAAGAAATAAAAGTTTTGTCACACATAATTTTATTTAGCATATTTATTACAATCCATTTATGTACTTAAGCCATTGATTTGTTTTAGTTTTTCACTTTCCTTCATGTTACGGGGTCAAACTGAACATTATGAACCTGTTATGTCACACACGTGACACTACAGATTTGTTTTTTTTTTAACTCAAATGTTTTGCTTCCTATTAACTTCATACTTTACATTATAAATCAACAGAGTAGTCTTAAAGTAAAAAATGAAAATTATGTTGTCAGATACATTGGTTTATCATTTAAGGCAAAAAGAAAAGTCGTCACACACGTGACAAATTGTCACGTGTGTGACCGTCACGTGTGTGACCACTGCAGATTATATGCAAAAAATAGACTAAAAATATATTAAATATTCATAATTCAACTTTGAGCCTCCAATATTTGTATTCAGTTGTAAATCGTTTGGCACATGAGCAGAAGAAATTAGCATAAATTTACACAAAGACATAAACAAAGTGTGATCGAGCAATGGAGGGAAGCGAAGAAAACGTTGTCAATGAAGTATCGCATTTACAGCGAAGGTTAGTGTTTTTACACACAATATTGTTTATATTAAGGTATCAAAATGTTAGGAAAGCTTTTATGTTTCGTTTTAGCTTTCATTCTAGTAGTTGTTAAGGGCCACATGAAAATAAAAGGTCGATGCGAATTAGCGATTTGTATTTCAACACGTGTTCGAAATGTGTTAAACATTGATGTCTATTGAAATATTGATAACTATCCACATTGAATCATCCCTCTAAGATTGTGTTTAATATATGTTTTATAGTTCTGTCAAGAAAACAAAACTGTCGGGGGCTGAGCGAACTAAAAGGTGGCGTGATAAGAAGGACGACAGTTTCAAAAAAGCTGAGAATGAGAGGGTGGAAAAGATACGAAAAGCTAGAGTTGCCCAAATGTCTCCGACAGACCTGAAAAAATATAAGATGGCAGCACCTGAGCGTAAGAGAAAAAGCCGCTTGTTGAAAAAGCAGAAAGAAATGGAACAAAATGCTTCCCCAGAAACCCCCTCTTCAAGTCCTTTGGCTTCACCAAGTTATCAGCCATTCAAGAGACCACAGTCACTTGGGAAGGCAATAAAAAGGTCAATTAGAGCTTTAAAAACTGTTTAGTAATTTTTGTTTGGATAGTTTAACATAATTTGTACATAAATATATCATATATCATCTTTCATAGTGTTCACTTATAGATTTTAACTTCTTATTACTTGTATTTCACACTTGGTCACACACGTGACGGACCTGTCACACACGTGACAGGTACATTATGTTCCCGTACACTCATAGTATCGGTTAATTGCATAAATTTCTCTTTTAGTTTAATAAAGTATCAATTGATGTAGTATGTAAGATAGTTTTCATCATTTTTTCCTCTTACAGTTCACAGAGTTTTGCATTTGTTCAGATAACTTTGCAAAAATCTATTTTTGTGAGTCACACACGTGACATAGTACATTTGCCTCGATATCTCTGAGAAGGCACATGAAAAAGCTGAACTGCTTATATATGCTGATAGAGCTAACTTAATATGCAATAAATATCCCATAATATATAAGCTTCCCACTAATGCCTAAGCATGAAGCAGAGAAGAACAACATAATTATTGTGTGAATGTCACACACGTGACGGGAGAATTGCCCAGAAACCATTTTAGTTATTCTGCATTAGGATCTGGCACTAACCTGTAATCTCCTGTCTCAATAAAGTATGATAATAAGTTAGCTATTGTTAACATCCTTTGTTACCTATTTGGGGTTATAGTCCAGCATGGATACTTAAATGAGTGACTGTGCCTTTAAAGAACCCACTGACCACCTTCATGCCAAGCAACTGATTCTAGCTGAAATATCTTTGTGATGACTTAACACTGAGTCATCTGACAAACGTTTTACTTGTTTAATGATGTATTTAGGGAGGAAGCAAAGGAAAACATGACTCATGTCAACCATGTGAAGAGTGCATATAGGAAATAGTCTCAATGTTATTCCAAGTTTATTAGCACATCATACCAAGTTTATTAGCTACAGTAGGCTACAAGCAGAGGACTGTAGATGTCAATATCAATGCAGAGTATGGAGATTGCTGCAACAGGAGGTGTACTTGACCTAAAATGTGTAACTGATACATTGGCAAATCATATATAACAGGACAAGAAGGGTTTCCCGGTTGAAGTCATAAATTTGGTATGTGGGCAGTCATTCAGAATGATCACGTCTGAACAGATAAGTGGAGGATTTCAGGAGATGGATTTACAGCTGAGGAGTATTTCCCTCTTTACTTGGCCTTGCCCTTGAACATTTTTCTTAGCATTTCTTTGATAGCTCAGATATAAGGTCATGATACTGGAATGTTACCATAAGTAGTGTTTCAATAGAATAAACATGGGTTAGCAGGCAGCTCTGTGTGGGCATGTGCAGACAAGGTGTGGTAATGATAGTATGGTTTTAAAATGAGTGCGTTGCCTGCTATTGCGTGTAGATTTTTGGTGAGTTTGCGACTTTGTTTTGGTGTTTGAATAATCTGGTACCATTTTAGGATACATGCACATTTGTAGTGGGCCTGACTGACTGTTATGTCACAAGCCATACCGCTGTGTGCAAACAATTCCATTTATATCCCGACTGCCGTTTCTTCATCTCCTTTCAGGGAGTTAATAACTTTTCTTTGTTATGGAGGACTGGACTGTTAGCTGTGGCCACTTTAAGCTAGTACTTTTGGTTTGGATGTTTCTAGTTAAAATGTGTTTGCCTGCCAAATAAGAGGTGCACATTGTTCAGATCAGTGCGTGAAAGGGCACCTGTTGGTTTCTCATACACCACTTCCTCCCTTACAACACACTTCTTTTATCTTTGTTTAGATAAAAATGTTATGTATAAAGAACATAACATAGCTGTCTCTTTCAAGTTTATCCAGACACAAAGAAGAATACTGGGGTCACAACTTCATTTGGTCAGAATAAGATACATCTATGGTACCATACATCTCTCTTTTTAATGTTAATGTGTATTCTAATGCACGCTGTCCTAGGGCAGTGCAATTCATTTAATTTCAGTTACAATTATCATTATAGCTCTAATCATAAGAAAAAAAATAAGAAAAAAATAACTATAACTATAACTATAACTATTACTTATGGCATTGGACATGAAAAACCCCTAGCAATAGCTAGGGGTTTTTCATGTCCAATGCCATAAGCTCTGACAATATTTTTATTTTATTTTTGGGCCAATATATAGAACCAATTCTGATTATTTTCCCCAAATTCTGTAATTTAAATTTACTACAAACTCACCCACAGCTCTCTTTTACCCTTTTATAAGAAACCTTAAAGAAAGCAGCGTTGTCACTTTGGGGAAATAATCTCTTCTCACTCAAATGTTCGAATAAAGTATTATGCATATTCTTTAGGCAGAAGGTCGGCAAAACTAAAGATCAGCCCCTGCTGGAGGTTTAAGGCCAATAGCCGATTTGCTAAAAGTGCAAATATTGGCCTTCTCTAGTTTCAACAAGTTACGTTCACGTCCTACCAAAAAAATTGTAGAGTTATGAAACGGATACTATGATTGTTCAGAAATAGATAACCAATGACCATTTCTCAAAAGAGCTGCGTTCTTATTTAAACATATACTATAAAAAGGCAGCTATCTATTTGTGTTTTGTGGTTTGCTCAGTCTGTTGCTTACGTATCTTCATCTGGGTTGTGGGTATTGCTTTTGTAGGACTTTGCAAAGAGTGGTATGACAATAAAATATTGTTGTGTGTACTGACGAAGAATCTAGTTTCACTTATGTGTTTTCTACAGTTTTTTTTTATTTACTAAAGGAATGTATTAATTGTGAAATATACATGAAAAATGTTAGTGAACAATGCTAGATTTAGGAACTTCCCATTGAATCTCTTGAGGAATCTGGCAGACCGTCTGCACCGCTGAGAAAAGCTAACAAGAGTCCATCCCGCTGTGTTCGATTATTTTTGATTCAGTGAGTGCAGAGATACAAGAATAATGCTGGAACCGAAGCAAAGACAGCATGGAGTTCTGATAGCAATAATCAGTGCTCAACAAAGTTAAGTTATTTTAGTAATTGTATACTGTAGTTTTAGTACAATATCTTATATGTACAGATCTCCAACAATGATTTTAACACACAAAAATTGAGCTTTAGGGCACACCTTCTGGAATATTTCACATTCCGTAAATATTTGACAGATGAATCACGCCTCCCTAAAGACTCTTCTCTTTTATGTGTATAGTATTGAACAGTTTGATTAATATTTGAGTGAAATCATTAAGATTACGTAAATGCATTGTATTAGTAAATGTATTGTGGGTAAATTTTTAATGAACAGTTCAATATTTATGTATTTTTTTATGTAGGACTTGCCTTGAGTTCTTGTCCAAACCCATATCAGTAGATACTTGATTCTGGCAATGGGCCATGCAGACCCACCATAGGAATGCTTTTGTGAAAGGGAGTGGAGACTGTACTCCCCCACCTTCGCAGGAATGCTCCCAGGACACCCAGGTCATCACTTTAATTTTAAGCTAATGAGAAAGTAATGGGCACCCAGGGAGAGACTCTGCTCTTAATAAGCAATTGCTGAATGTGCATTAAAGCCATTATAACGACATTAGGCAAATCTAGATAATTGTGTATTTTGGCAAAGGATGCTCCATTCTAATTATATGTAGTTTGTTTTGCAACTAGTGAGGTAGCAAGTCACAACATTTTTTGTCTTATGTTAGCAATTTTAGTTTTAATTTGCGTCTTAACATGCTTGTCCATGCTTGTTCCAATGGCACACACACAGTTACATGTTACGTCAGATTAAACAGAGATAACTTAACTTCCTTTCTAGACATTTCCCTATTCTCTGGACTACTTACCATGACTCATATAGTTTTTTTTATGCATTTTATAACATCACATTTGCTACAATTTTATATGTGTATCTTTAATTGCTATTGTATACAGAATAACCTATGGTTTGTTATCAGGCCTCAGATCAAATAAATGCATAAAAAGACACAATGCAACTGATGATTAACTGTTACTAATTTTTTAATGAACATATTTAAAGTGTTGTTTTACTTTGAAAATGACAGGCTTTTCCTCTATAGTCATAGTTGTTTAATTATGTTAATTGTTGAATGAAATTTGAAAATAATGTGATACCTTACCTTGACTCATCACAATAACTCAATTAAAAAAAAAAAAAAAAAAAACCCAAATAGAATATGATTCTGTCTAACGTAGACACCAATTTGAATGGAACTTATTATCAGAATAGCTTTTAGTCTTGTTTTTGAATGAATATAGCCCCATAAGCTCTGTTATTGCTGTCCTTCAGACTGCCCTCACTCAGACAGTGGAGGCCAGTGGGTTCTTCCGTGTTGTTTTTGGCGATTATTGTGCAGTCACACATCTGTCTGTTTCAGAATAACTGGCCACAGTATCAGGTCTCACATCTCCGAGTCATATAACAACAAGCCTCTCTATGGGAAACTGACAAGCTGCTGCTTATTTTAGATACTCTCCCCCCTGCGCTCCCGCCACCATCTGCTAATAGGCACTTTTATATTGGTTTGTGTTTCATCTGCCCTGATAGTGATGTGTTATAATGGGGTCCCTATCTTTGGAAAGAAACATAGTGCTTTAGCGGCCAAAGACTCACTCTCTTCGTGTGAGTTGTTGATGCAGTGTCCAGGCTGGTGGGGCAGCTGGTGGACATTTGGCACGTCCCATACACAAACAGAGGCCGGGGCACCTGCTGTCCATCAGGGAATGGGACAACTCCTCAACAGGTGACAATACACACAGTTTGAGAGCCAGTGTACAACTGTGCTAACAACCAGAGCCAGTGCGTCTGCAGCTGACACGCGCCTGCTCTGCGATAAGGACATGTCATTTAGAGCAGCTCAGGTGCACCACAGACAGCTGTCATGTGACCATTACAGCAGTTGTCAGTCATTCTATATACTCTATAGTTGCTTTTTAACAGGCCATAGACCATGTCATCAGCTGCTTCAAACAGACTGTGTGTGGTATTGTGTATTTTAACAATCAGCACCAGCAGACAGGAATCTGATGCTAAAACTGAGTGCTATAAATCAAAGGAATGCTTATTATTTTCACTTCTGTTTAGTTAACAAGCTATGATTTATGATTCATGGTCCTATTTATTCACATTTGATAGTTAATACATGCAGCAACAGGATTATGTGGGGAAACTGTCCTTTTTTATTTGTTTTTATGTATTTATTTTGTTGCATGATATGAAGAAATTTCCTAGCCATAGCTGCTTTTTCATAAATGCTTATGTTTGCCACTAAACATGGCTGCTTTTTAGTTTGTCCTTTTCCAATTGATCCTATAAGCATAAAGCCAGAGAGGAAGTGTCCCTTGCGGAGGAGGGTACTGTACGTCCATTAGATCTTATTTATGGGGAGCAGGCTGCTGAAGTAATAACATTTGCACTGTCTGTGTAATAGTGTGTCTGCTGGCTTAAAAGCACACAGCGGTGATGCTGCTCTGTATCTGACATGATGCCAGTGAATGGCCCCATTTCCTTTGACATATCACTCTGTAGCAGAGTTATGGTCTGCAGCAGAGAACAGATCAGCATTTGCCCCTGTGCACAGTCAGTGTGAGACTAGCACACGTTTGCAGGTGCAGAAGAATCATACTGTTCTCTTAGGGCCAAAGAAACTGTATCACACCATTTGTAGTATAATCCCTGTTTATGTCCATGCAACACTCAGACAAGCCTTCTCTCTCTGTTTTCACTGTGAAGTGTCCCATTATTTCTTCAGTCATATGGTTTTCCTGGAGCTCTACACTTGATGCTATGAGCCACACTTGTGTGAGGGAGTTTGCCAGGGCTTTTGAAAGTCACACAGTGGCCCTCTGTGCAGTACTGCAGTAGCTGCTGTCCTCTCCGGAGGCCATCACAGTGGAGCTTTGTAGAGCTGCTTCGGAACAAAGGACTTCATCAAATCATGAACAGAGTGAATGAATGTGTATTGCTATTTATTTTGAAGATGCCATGGATTTGGTCTTCTCATTTGCATTTAATACAATACCCAGTGATTGACAAGACAAAAGTATTTTATCAAAGTCAAAATAAACTATGCAATTATGTTACAAGTAAGAACACAAGTACACCCATGGGGCATTGTGACCACCAGTTAAATACATGAGTGACATATTAATATAAATATTAAGGAACGATGGGCAAGAACATAGCCAGACTGCTATCTTGATGCTTTGGTCAGAGTTTTGTGGACGCCACTTCAGAACAAACAGCTTATCTCTTTGGGCCCGATTATTGAGTGGTAAGGGGTGCTTTAGATGCCTCTTTGATTCGGTCTTTTTATGTCAGTTCAAAAGTGCGCCTGGTCCAGCACACCCTGATATTTGGCCCAGTGATTGAAGTTTTAATGTCAGAGAGGTGAGAGGACAGCAGGAGCAGACTGCACAGGAGGGTTAAGCCTTCTTCATCGGTCATTCATCCAATGCTTTCTTCTCTGTGTGGGTGGACGCAGTGTTCTATAGAAATGAAAAAGCTTCAGATAGTGTGTGACTAACCCAGTGGATAATATATGGACCTGCATTATCTATGTTATAATATTGTTTCCTCATCAAAAACATACCTGGAATCATAGACTGTATAAAAAAAAAGTGGACTAAGCGAGTGTGACGTCACCCACAGCGTTTGGCTCCACTCGAATGAAGCTCGCAATGCTAGAATTTACAAGGACGAATTTGGAGCCAGGCCCTATATTATTATTGTAGAGTCTATTAACAGGATAGGCTCACAGCAGCAGTTACAGAGAGGGGCAAGAATATTCCAACCTAAGTCAATGGGAGCCAGGGACAGTAGGAGTCGGAAGAGCCCATGCGAACTTACTATTTGGAACGCACCGGCTAGCGCGTTAGCTATGTCCATTTATATATACAGTCTATAGTTTTGTTTCATTCACACATGTTTAACAGACAAATCCTGCATATTCAGGCTGAGTTCTTCTCTCAAGCAGAAAGCACTCCACCTTGTAATGTCATGTGGTAATACAAGAAGTGCTCTACTGTGTTTTTAAGCTCCACACACCTTCACTGGAAACATTTGAATGATTTCAGCCCAAAATTTGCCTATCTCTACTAAACTAAAGGTAAAAGGAGGTGGTTAACTTGAAAACTACCACTACGTGAGATCACAAGGTGGAATAGAGCATTTTGAAGTTTGGAGATATAGACACACTAATAATAAATTATTGAAATATGTGTCAATGAAACAAAACATAACTCAAGGTATGTTTTTGAGGAGGTAACAACATAATAATAATAATGTAATAACATGGCTAAAAGTACATTTTTCATAATATAGGGTTTTTTAAGAACTTAACTAGGGACTTCGCAATCTTAGTTTAATAAGAATATAATGAGTATTGGATCAAAATGAGTCAAAAATTGTGTTGTGGTCAGAGTGATCATAGGGTGTCCAAGAGGAGATGTGTGCAGTTATAGTTAGGATGATGGGGAGTAGCACTACATATCTTTTTTATAGTTAGTTGTGTTTGAATATTTTTGTGATAAATAATGCTTTCTTTCTTCATAACAAATCTTCTTGCTATGGGCACATAAAAACTCCACACTCAGCAGTTCAGTTGAAGTCTGGAAACAGGAGTCAGATGAGGTAAAGCACGCCACCTTAACTGCAGCCCTGTTTAGTACACTTTTGGCATCAATCACTGTCTACATTGGTCAAAAAGTTGGGATAAACCAGAATTAATGTGAACTTCATAATGGTATGTCCTGCATTTTCAACAAAGTCTTGATGGATGAGAGGTATGGAGGATTTGTCTCCTATAAGGCTGTATTTCCCTTTCGCCGGTGACATTAAAGAAGAGATGATGATTAAAGTGACGCGCTATTGATCCTTTAGGCATTAGGAAGAAGAGCACTTGTAAGAGTGATGTGCAATGGGTTCATTTCATTTGGCCCTAAGCCAAGCCATACCCACATAACTGTCTGTATCAAATGCTCTATTACAGCTTTCCTAATTTTAAGTCTGTTGCATTGTGTTTTGGCTTTACTAGGCCTGTCACAATAACACATTTTCAAGTGACTGCTGAAGTAAATATAGTCAATAAACAATAACACTGAAACCAAACTATAAAGCAGAATTATCCACAAAAATGTTCTAAATGTACAATAAATGTTTAAAAAAATTAGCTGCAGTAAATGAATAACAGAATGCAACACTTAAAGATGCATTATTTAACTTTTCTGGTGGAGAATCTGATCCACAGATGGTATTTCTTTGTCTGGAATGTTTCACAGTATGTTATTAAACCTTGCTATCTTCATGAAGACCAAACCAGACCATGTTACAGGTCATATCTGTGGAGAGGCAGCCCCACTCATATTCAGAATGCCTGTTTTATAGGTATTTTTTAGTTATAAAACCACCTGTAATTGAATACATGTAAAGCAGAGCTTTTTAATGTCATACTGTGGAACATTCCAGATAGAGCAATGACATAAGATAAGATAAGATAAGATATGCCTTTATTAGTCCCACAGTGGGGAAATTCCAGTGTTGCAACGCACAGTTCAAGAACAGCAGGAAAATGGAACATGCAATAAAACAAGATAATAGATAATGGCTAAAAAATTATAATTTAGAAATAGACTTAAAGATAGACTCTAATTTTGTTCCGGTGGAGCAAAAATATAAAATACAAAATATAAAATATAAAATACCAAAAAAAAAACAAAAAAACAACAACAAACTATTATGTACAATAAAAGTAACAGTGCAGCATATGAACAGAGTAAATCTCAGTAAAGTGACTTCAGTATATTATGTTATTTACAGTAATGACTATGTTATTTACAGTAATGACTATGTTTATGTACAGACAGGATAAATATCAGTAAAGTGACATGAGTGAATTGTATTGCACAGTATTGCATAGGGATATAGTTGAATGACACATGTTCAGTGTTAACAGTGTTCATTGTACAGTCTAACAGCAGCAGGAAGGAAAGACCTGCGAAACCTCTCTTTCCCACAGCGAGGGTGAATCAGTCTATCACTGAAGCTGCTCTCCAGAGCAGACAGGGCGTCCTGCAGGGGGTGACACTCATGGTCCAGCATAGAGATGACCTTAGCCAGGACCCTCTTGTCCCCCACCCAGAGGACAGCCCAGGATATCCATACACATATCCATAGAAACATGCATAGCATTAGCTTTGCTAGAAAAATAACCAAAATGCTCCCACTGGTGCAAATGAAAAGTACTCACGATAAATACCCACCCCAAAATTGGTGTGATGTAATTTTTCTGGTAGAGGGTCTGACATCTGCTTTTATTGCATGGAGATGTGCCTAGAAGGTTTCATAGGATGGTATAAACTTATCTATTCCACGGAGACAAGCAGATAACACTGCCAGGCAAAGTTACAGGTCAGATCTGTGGAGTGGCAGGTTTTTGCAAATTTCTGATGAATGGTCAAATATGATTTGAGTATCTTTCTCTGTAGATTTAAAAGGAATATTGACATCATTCCCGTTTCTCAATATTGCCCTCCTCATCCCTGGTGGCCCTTTAAGGTATTGGACAAACCGTGTGCTCTGTGTATTAGGTATTGAATTAGTGACCTTTCTAGTTTGTATGAGCTCATGGGAAAAGTGGGTGTTTCCACAGGAAGTCAAAGCCTTGCCCTCCCCCTCTTCATTCTCCTGCTTTCTCCTGCAGCCCACAGCCTCTCCATGTTAAGTCTGTCCTAGTATTTTCACTATTTGGCGCTACGGATCTATTAAAAGACCATGCACAAACTGATTCTTGCAAATTTGTTTGTGTTTGTAAGGCATAAGATGGAGAAGGTAGATATTTGAATGTCCATAGATTTGCCATAGATCAGGTCTTCCCTCTCATCTGGTTAACATTAAAGCCTTATGGTGACTGTGTGATTACTGACAGCTGGGGAGACTCGCCCCGGAGGTTCAGGAGAGGTTCAACCATCATGGTCTCAGGACAGGAGGTGGACTTTTAAATTTGGATAAATCCAGAATTTTAACATAATTCATCCCCGAGTGCAGTTGATGAGCAGCTTTAAAGAAAAAATATGCACATATTTAATACTAGACACATCTGAGCTATTTAAGTGCTCATATTAGATTCAAATTTAGGAAACTTCAACATGACTTTGGTTCATAAATTGTAGTGTAATGAAAGATATAAAAGATGTGTAGCAGAAATAGTTATCATAGCAGTATACTTTGATTAAGCTTTATACAGCATGCCTGTTTGTCAGTAACAATGTGCTTCTCCCCTCAGTGATTAACATAATAATTAAATAGGTCCAATATCCAGTTTTGCCCACCCTGTGGACTATGCTCCTTGCTGACATGACAAAAGCTGTTGGGACATTCTCTGAAAAGAGAGCCTGCATGGCCAAATTTCAAAACTACTTGTATAATCCATTTGTTATTTTTTTTTAAGGCTTTATATATTATATTTTAGTAATATGTTGGCCAACTTTCACAAAATGTTGATTTTCAAGGGGGGACGGCTATTAAAGAAGACATGTTATTTGAGTATGGTTGTTGTCAGTGAAAATCACATTTCATTTTAAAGGTCAATTCTGCAAGAAATAAAAGTTTTGTCACACATAATTTTATTTAGCATATTTATTACAATCCATTTATGTACTTAAGCCATTGATTTGTTTTAGTTTTTCACTTTCCTTCATGTTACGGGGTCAAACTGAACATTATGAACCTGTTATGTCACACACGTGACACTACAGATTTGTTTTTTTTTTAACTCAAATGTTTTGCTTCCTATTAACTTCATACTTTACATTATAAATCAACAGAGTAGTCTTAAAGTAAAAAATGAAAATTATGTTGTCAGATACATTGGTTTATCATTTAAGGCAAAAAGAAAAGTCGTCACACACGTGACAAATTGTCACGTGTGTGACCGTCACGTGTGTGACCACTGCAGATTATATGCAAAAAATAGACTAAAAATATATTAAATATTCATAATTCAACTTTGAGCCTCCAATATTTGTATTCAGTTGTAAATCGTTTGGCACATGAGCAGAAGAAATTAGCATAAATTTACACAAAGACATAAACAAAGTGAAGAAAACGTTGTCAATGAAGTATCGCATTTACAGCGAAGGTTAGTGTTTTTACACACAATATTGTTTATATTAAGGTATCAAAATGTTAGGAAAGCTTTTATGTTTCGTTTTAGCTTTCATTCTAGTAGTTGTTAAGGGCCACATGAAAATAAAAGATCGCTGTCGATGACGCGAATTAGTGATTTGTATTTCAACACGTGTTCGAAATGTGTTAAACATTGATGTCTATTGAAATATTGATAACTATCCACATTGAATCATCCCTCTAAGATTGTGTTTAATATATGTTTTATAGTTCTGTCAAGAAAACAAAACTGTCAGGGGCTGAGCGAACTAAAAGGTGGCATGATAAGAAGGACGACAATTTCAAAAAAGCTGAGAATGAGAGTAGTGGGAAATGTTTGGACACTGATGTTGTACCAACCAAAGAAGTGCTTGCCAAGCTAGCAGAGATTCCTGAACCAATATCAAATCGCCATTTCTCATTGTCACATTCGTATGCAAAACATTTAAATGACTGTTTAGTAATTTTTGTTTGGATAGTTTAACATAATTTGTACATAAATATATCATATATCATCTTTCATAGTGTTCACTTGTAGATTTTAACTTCTTATTACTTGTATTTCACACTTGGTCACACACGTGACGGACCTGTCACACACGTGACAGGTACATTATGTTCCCGTACACTCATAGTTTCGGTTAATTGCATAAATTTCTCTTTTAGTTTAATAAAGTATCAATTGATGTAGTATGTAAGATAGTTTTCATCATTTTTTCCTCTTACAGTTCACAGAGTTTTGCATTTGTTCAGATAACTTTGCAAAAATCTATTTTTGTGAGTCACACACGTGACATAGTACATTTGCCTCGATATCTCTGAGAAGGCACATGAAAAAGCTGAACTGCTTATATATGCTGATAGAGCTAACTTAATATGCAATAAATATCCCATAATATATAAGCTTCCCACTAATGCCTAAGCATGAAGCAGAGAAGAACAACATAATTATTGTGTGAATGTCACACACGTGACGGGAGAATTGCCCTGTCTTGAAAGTGAATGTTTTTTGTAGGACAATGTTTAAGGCTAGACTACTTGACATAAAGAATAGTGTGCTGTGAATTTTGAAAATACAATAATGCTTTTCAAGACGGAATATGTCTATTGTCTGTGGTTAGGCCTCTGTGGAAAAGGGGATGTCTCCTGTTTCTGCTGAAGTGCAGAGGAAGTGGGTGCAGAGCCTGTTTTTGATTACACGCCCACATTGCACCCATGCACTTTTATTCAGGTTTGAAACAGATTTAGCTTTTGAATGTCAATGTCTTTGTACAAATATTGCTCAGTTGTACAACTAAAAGCTATCCTAATTACTTAGCAGCAGCCTGTTACTGATAATTTATTTCTCTCAATTTAAATACAATAATTCATGTCAAATGTCTTAATAATATGTAATATGAAAATGATTAGGAATATTTTATTGAGCTAACAATGTGAACTCCCAATTCTGTAATAGTTTCCTGGTGTAAAATATGTGTGCCTCAGTGGGGGACCAAGATGTGAGGTTGGAATGTGCCTTAGTAGTGAGAGTTTTGGACTTTGATGGGTGGGCGTGGGGGAATCATGTCATCTGTGACATCACTGCCACCCAAAGGCCCGGCCTGCTGCCTGGAGGTGGAGTTTCCTTCCTGCACACAGGATGAGGTGTGGTGTGGCCTGACTTACCTTATACTAGCATCATAGCTGTATGCCACTGAACATCCTGCCTAGGGACCATTCTATTAATTGTAATTTCCCCTTTTAAACGTCACATTATAGTTCAGTAAGAATAAGATAGATTTAATATTACTGTCCAATGTTCATTTGCCATTCATCATCAGAGACAAAAGTGCTTCCTCTGTCGCTGAGATTGTGTTTGGTGTTTTGTTTTGGTTTCTAACACACAGTAGTAATATCCATGGCCATTAACTAACCTTGGTTTTGTTGCTATGCTGTTTGAGAGCTGTAAAGCACAGGCTTGATAAACTAAAAACAGATTACACAGTGTTGATGATGATGTTCATAATCCTGCAGTTTCAACCTCAAATACACACACCCTGTGTAGTGGTCATGTCTGTACTGGCCTTATCATTGCCTAAGTGCTTTGCTCTGCTTTTCCTTTACTTCTCTGCCTGAGGGTATCGTGAAGGTTAGCATCTCAATCACTGAGCATGACTGGTTACCAAGTACTGTGGATTTCAGTACATTTTGTTATGAGTATTTTCAATACTTATAAAAAATATTCAATTTACTATGGTAGACTCAGAAGAAATATGGTCTTCAGTTGTATTGGTTGTGGTATCCTGTAATCACAGTTGTATAGTAGTAGCACTACTTACATTCAGTTATTTTTACACATAGTCTATGTTGTTTAGCAATTGTAGGTGAACTTGTTTGAAATGAAAGCAATTTTAAAAGTCAATATTAAAACCATAGAATCCAGTGGCTGAATTGGGTTCTCACAAATCTGAAAACTGTATTTAGTCTAATTACATCATCATCATAAAGCTATAGATTTCTATAGAGTTACTCAGTGCTGCTGCTGATGCAGGCTTTCAGTGTCTTCTGAGAAACGTGCTTCCTGGTAGTGCCCTGACTCTGAGTCACCATTGGCGTGGTCACTGTGATTTGAGAACTGCTACATCATTTCTGTGTTCAAGAACAGAGCAGTCATCTGCGACAGAAAAGAAGTTCAGATAATCAGTGATGTGTTTACCTGGGAAACAGCTTATGGTGCTATGCCTTGAATGTCCCGCAGTATGGAATATTAAAGTAATCTATCTAACATTAAGTTCATTATTGCTCAAAAATACAGTGAAAAACACTTTGGTCAGGTGAGCCTGATTGCCTCCCCACAGATCTGACCAAAAACATAACATCATGCAGGTGGCTCCTCCACCAAAAAAGGTTACACAGTGTACCTTTAAATGTTGCAGATATGATGCACTTGTTGTCTAGCTGCTGCAAATCTTCTGCTTATCATCCCACCGAGGGTGCCTGTGTTAGGCAGGTTAGATGAGACCTTCCACTCCCGTCACCCTCAAAAAGAAGGGATATTAAAAAGCCCCGTCATGATAATGTAATATCAGTACGTTTGAAATGGCTCTCAGTATCTTCAAATATATACAATTTTGCTCCACATTTGGCTGACCATTGTGTGCTACAGAAAACATAGCTCACACCAGTCATAGTAAATAATTTATCTGTCCTGTCGTAAAAGTATTTAGAAATGTCAGCATTTGGTTTTTGTGATGAGTCCATGTTTAGGGTGTTGGTTTGACATTCCCTGTGCACTCCCCTCAGCTGTCACCACTTAACTAGTCTCTGAGGAGAACCAGAACTAGAAAACATGGGAAAAATGTCAAAAATGCCTAACTCCTCCCCCTCCGCCCTGTGGCTCCCTGCCCACTGGCCCCACCCTTACGTTCGGGTTACTAGGAGACCAAACAGACCCTGGGATGTAGCACAGTGGTATTGTCTTTTTGATGATAAGGGTGTCAACCTAATGGGTTAGCAAGCATGCATCATTTGATCATGAAAGAAACATGCAAGAAAAATTCCTTTCCTGCAGTATCTTTTTCCTACCATACTGTAGCATTTCTTAAAAATAAAAAAATGTGTAATCATACTTTTGCTTGTTCTAAACTGTAGGGATAGTACAAGATCTCGTGCCACAAGATCTCGTGAGACAAAACACACACGAGAAAAATTATTTTGTGAGATTTTTTTCCAAGTGATTACACTTACATTACAATACAGTACAGGGCAGTACTAGAATTTAAACAAAAATATGAAATCAAATAAATAAAAAAAATGTTAGGCAAAAATTGGAAACTAAATCTTCAAATGTAGGAATTATTTTCAAATCTCGCTTTGTCTCGTTCTCGTGGACCCAATCATGTATCCCGTCTTATGGAAATTGTGTCTTGTCCATTAAAATGCTTTGGGTCAAATTGTTGTTGCAGTATTTGTTCAGATTTTGCTTCTTTTTATAGCGTTGTGTATCTCTTACCCTTACTGCATTGCTGAACTGTTAGTCCAAGTGGCCTTTACTGTTTATCTTTTGTCTTCTCCCTGAGGGTAACTGTGTATGCGGCATGCCATTCACTGCAATGCATTAGCTGGAGGTCAGTCCAGGTAAACATTTACTCAAATGGTACTTGCCACCAGAGAGCTCTCCCCTGAGCAAACTATCAGAGTAAACCCTGAAGAACTGTGCAGGAATTCAATGCACTGATCGAACAGAGACTTTGCCTCCCATTATTCATTCATGTCAGGATTAGGAACATATTCAACTAAATTAGAGTGAATGTATATAGAACGGTAGGAAGAGTATTACGCTAGCAGTATGTAGTAGCATTATTATAAGTAGTAATAGTCAAATTGTGTATGTATGATGTAATTACTTCATAAATACATCTGTCTAATCTGAATGATTTGGGTAAAATATCTAATTCTGAATTTTGCAATTGCATTTAGATTTGTAATTCCCTTCAAAGTTTACAATTTAAACGCATCCAGAAAAATTGACAAAAAGACTGAAATTTAAACTGACAAACTAATACAAGAACCACATTTCAGGACATGTTTGTACAGACCTACACTACAGGGTTAGTAGTTTTTGCTCAGAATAAGACAGGATATTTTGTGGTTTGAGGAGGAAATTTTGATACTTAAGGAATTGCAACCTTTGTGATTGACTAATTCTGTCCATTCAAATTGTGATTTCGATTTGACTGTGATTAATCATGCAGACCTAGATCTTTAATTTCCAGTATCGGCACAAAAATGTTAGTTTAGTTGCCTAGTATATTGCTATAGAGAAATATTGCGATAAACATTAATACTGAAACTTTTATGGCACTGAAATAAAGCAAGATAAACCAATTTTTAAATATACTGTATCATTAAAAGTCATGAGCTACAACAAATAAATAGAAGAATTAACTAATAATTAGCAATAGAAGTTACTTATTAAGCCTTCTACAACTCAAATCTTACATTATTACAAAGAAAATGGCAAAAATCCCCACTATTGCAAAGAAAATATAGCCCCAAAATATATTGTCCTAGCTTTAATATATTGAATAGGTCAATATAATAATTATCGTGCCAGGCCTATGTACATCTCCTGTTTGCACTTTGGTAGTAAAGGTAAAGGTCATTAGACTCTCAGGCCTGTTTCAACCATAAACACTAGTAAACAATGTTCCATACACGCTGATAGTAGTGCCCCACCTGCCTGCTGTTGACACAATGTTGAGCTCTCACACATGTTCTTTATGTGTCTCTTTTGTGCCCTCTGCCCTCTCCTCTGTAGTCATACTTTGTCACTGACTATGACCCCACCATTGAAGACTCCTATACCAAGCAGTGTGTGATAGACGAGAGGGCGGCGCGTCTTGACAGTAAGTGCACTTGGCTGAATAAACATTATACAAACATTATTGTGTGATCTATGTCATAATGTAGTTTCCACATCAAAAACATACCTGGAGTTGTGTTTAGTTTCATTCACACATATTTAACACATAAACCCAGCATATTTAGGTTCTTCTTCTTTTTAGGTTAGTTCTTTCTTTTCTCAAACAAAAAATTCTCTGTTCCACCCTGTGATGTCATGCAGTAATACAAGAAGGTCTCCCTTGTGTTTTTAAACAGCAAACACCTTCACTAGAATCATTTGGATAATTTCAGCCCTGGAATTGCCAAACTGTACTGAACAAAAGGTAAAAGAGATAAAGCGTCTTTGAGTGTCCAGAAAAGCGCTATATAAAACTGATGCATTATTATTATTATTAAAAGGTAGCTGTTAACTTGAAAATTACCACTGTATGACATCACAAGGTGGAAAAGAGCATTTTGAGCTTTGGAGATTTAGACAGACTAATAATGAAGAGTTATTCAAACAAAACATAACTCCAGGTATGAGCTATATTTGCATAATATAGGACATTTAACATAAATTAAGAATACATTTAATTAAAAAGTAAGAAATGTGAATGAAATATGAAGGTACTAAACAGGGCACTTCTCATATTGCCACATTTGATTCCCAACAGAATATTGTTTAGTTTATAATTAATCCATTAATACGGTGATTCATTGTAAATAAAACAAACACATTGCCCCTTTACATAGCATTAGTTAAGCTTGTATCTAGCAACAGAAAAAACATTTCAAAATAGTTTCTATATGGTAACAAAAGCCTCTATGTTAAAAGTAATTAGCGGCCCTAGCCAACATTGCAAAATTAATAAACAAATACTCAATACACTATCCCACGGGTCTTCAACCTTCAACCTCTGGTGAACTGCCTTTACAAAACGAAACTGCCAGAGCTATTCACTTTTGAGTATAAGAGCCACAGCCTTAGAGGGGTATGGTTAGATGCCTATGAAACAAATCATTATCTATTTATTAGTACACAGATGTAGGCATCAAAATGATGCATATACAATAGTAATAGACATTTAATTAACAAAATTGGAGCTAATTTTAGCACAGTACATAATTTAGAAACCCCTTGGTGAGCTACTTGGAAGGGGTGGAGAGCTCCTGGTAGCTCCTGGGCTACAGGTTGGAGACCCCTGCATTATACCCTATAAAAGATGTGATGAAGTTTAAAATAATGTAAAATATAAATAGTATGTTTGACGTGTGTATGGAATTAGGTTAATCAATACAATCACTCTCACTTATATTTGTGGTTGTGTGTGTGCTTTAGTCCTAGACACGGCTGGACAGGAAGAATTCGGAGCCATGCGAGAACAATACATGCGCACAGGGGAGGGCTTCCTGCTCGTCTTCTCAGTCACTGACAGAGGAAGGTGATTGACACCAAAGTCGCAGCTTCATGTGCTCTGTTTGCACACCTCTGTTTACTGCAGCCTATGAGCTATAACACATACTTTCACTCATAAAACTTCTGTCACTGTTAGAGGTTGGGACTGTTGTCATTGTGTATTTCATTTTTGTCTATTTCTGTTTGGGTACTGATTATAAATACATCCCTTTTCTCCGCAACGTTGATACAACATGGATTTAAATATCTAAATAACTACTTATATTACTCTTGTTTTATATCTATGTGAAAACTCCTCTGTCTGCTTTTGAATTGACACATACAATTGACACATGCAGAAATATCGGGCTGCTCTGTGTTTTAACTCATTAACAAGTTGTATTGTAAAAGTCCCTAATGTATTCAAATCTATGTTACATCCCCCTGTTCCCTTTAACAGTTTTGACTTCCTCAATTTTATACTGGTCACTTCTTTTCAGATTTACAATATTTGGATCTTTTAACTTATGGCTTAAACAGTATATATGTTTTAAATGCTATGCCTGTTTGTGTGATTCACAGCTTTGAAGAAATTTACAAATTCCAAAGACAAATTCTCAGAGTCAAAGACAGAGATGAATTTCCCATGATCCTTGTAGGCAATAAAGCAGATCTGGAGCAACAGCGACAAGTAAGTGAGCCACACAGAGACATGCCAGGCCTATGATCATGTTTACAGATAACAGCCCAGCTGCAGCTGACAGCTCAGGAACAGGAAGTGAGTGAGTGTATGAAAGAGACACAGAGGGAATCGCGCTGTCAGGAGATGAGCTGGGGCACAAGAGGGAAGATTCTGAAAGGATGAAAATGTAGTGTTGATATGCAGTCCCAAAACATATCCCACAGTGGACTTACGCTGCCCCCTTTTGGTGAAAGGGAACACAAACATAAATGTTGTGCCCATAGAAAGCCATTCTCAGCTTTAGATTAATGTTATATATATTTATTGAAGTGTAATAAAATCTTTATGATTTGTTACACATACCTTGTAATCTCTCTTTGTGTTGTAGGTAACCCAGGAAGAAGGGCAGCAGCTAGCCCGACAGCTGAAGGTCACGTACATGGAAGCCTCAGCCAAAATCCGTATGAATGTAGACCAGGCTTTTCATGAGTTGGTTAGAGTAATAAGGTCAGTTGTTTTCATTAGACTTTTATAGCAACTGCATCTTATGTTGTCAGTGTTCAAATGTTTTTTTTTCTAACCTACAGAAAGTTTCAAGAACAGGAATGTCCACCTTCACCAGAGCCTACGAGGAAAGAGAAAGACAAGAGCGGGTGCCACTGTGTGATTGTGTGAGTGGCCTTATTTCACTGTAACAGCCCTCTGCCCCTCTGCTCTGCCTCACCCATCCTCTGAGGATGATCGCCTTTTCACCTGCATGACTCCAGACAGATCTGTTCCTCTCACCAGGAACCACTGTCCCAGGACATCTGTACGGACAACAGACAATGCCAAATTAACACCACTTTACCTTCAGGTGTATAAAGTCCAACACTAAACAATGCCTTGTGAAATCTGCTTGACAACTTCATCTTTTGTACTCTGAAGGACCTTTCTTGCCTTGTAGTGACCTTTGTACCTGCTACCAGTGAGTGAAACTATATATCAAGAATGTTAATGACTTCTTAGTTGCCTCTTCTGACTCACAGAGAGGCGATCGAAGGAAGCCTTGTGTACTTTGTGCCATATCCCCCTTTACTCCCATGTGCTTATCTGCTACTGTATATATGACTTTTTTGTGATTTTACAAAGTGTATTTCATATGACTGATTAAATCACCACAGTACAGTGTGTGAGGATGATTTTGGTTTGCATATATGAAACTAAATATGAGTTTGTATATACAGTGACATTATAATACCTTGGCAGCCCTTAAGCCCGCTCCTGTGTTAAAGCTGTTTTCTACAGCATCTTTTTTCTTTGTCTATAACTTTTTGTTCATCTCAATGGTCATATCATGGGTGTCTACTGTATTTGATTTTTAAGTCTTAGAGGATGTAAGATTCATATTCAGCACCTGTTAAATGTACAGAAATATCAAAAGTTCAAACATATTAAACTAGGCATCCGGAACACAGTGGTAGCACATTTTCTAGCTTTGACATGTTTCAATTCAAGCTCTGAATATTGTAAATGATTATATGTGTTAACCTTAGACTCATACAGCTAGACCCCATCACTTGAGTCCAGATCATTCCAAAACTGTAATCTCTATGAAACATTTCATTGACGTCCACAACAAATGTATTATCATTCCACTTTGTATTTGTCCTTGCATTCTGCAGAACTTGTTGTAATCTTGTGTCATTTGTAACAAGGACAGCATTGAGATCACCACATAAACTCCAGTAGGACATGTACTACTCTGTGCCGCTGTGGAGTCCCACCACACAAAGTGCTGTTATAGCCTCCTCAGTACTTCTGCTCGGCCATAATGAAGTACTGACATCTGTCGCCTTGTCATCTTGTAATATAACCGACATACATCTGATGGGAGTATGGACTTGAGTAAATGTTTCTACTTTTATACTTTATTTTCTTATGAAACTAGTATTTTTATATGTTTATAAGTGAATACACATCCACAGCTCAGCTGTATCTATATGTAAAGAGGAATATTTAAATCTCTGTTTTAAACTAAAGATTACTGTTGGCCCTAATTTAGATAATTTGATATAAAATATTCCTACTATAAAAGTAGAAGAGTATATTTATCTGGGGTTAGCTTCAGCTTGGTGTAAAATGGTGAAGCCCAGTTTGAGATTATTCTTTTTGATAATGTACTTTACACAAGAGCTTTAATTAAATATTATATTATTGCCATGGTCCATCCTGTTGAAAAATGTACATTGAAATCATGTTTTTTTCCAGTGTTGCCTGTGTTTAGCGTTTTCATGCTAAAATAAAACTACAAATATGAGCTATTGGCTTATAATTGATTGATTTCTTTCACACACTCTACAATGTAGAATAGTTTAGTCTATAATACAGGTAGGACAAATAACTATAGGATATCCTAGCTGTGCTTTATTTAAATGTGGAGATGACCATGAAAAAGTATGTCTTGGATCATGCTTTAGGCTTAGAGCTTTAGACTTTTGGAATAAAGTTCTATCCATAAAATCCCTTAATAAATGGATAAGAACTAGACTCCCATCATGCTCCATGTCTCGTTGGACCCCTCCGCGCTCCCCTCTGGTCACAAGTGGTACAACCCGGAGGAAGAGTCGGTCCATGAGTCCGTCTCCCACCGCTCTCCCTCATTCACTTGACAATTCCTTTAGTTCGCTGTAGTGGCTCAGGAAACGGGTTTTATTTCGTTTCTTTTCGCCGTAACACGTCCGGTCTCTGGGGACATGGAGGGAGTGAGCAGCAACAGGAGTATGTCTTACAGTCGTTGGAGTTATGACAGGTAAGCGCATCATGACTACACCTGAGCACTACGCTGTTTCTGTCAAAGTATAAGCCGAACACCTCTTGACAGAACAGAAAGGCAGTAGGTGGCTGGTTTAGTGGATTAAACGCGTGATAAACGTGCTTTTGTATGGAAACTGGAGCGTTTTTCCTATTACCTTGGCGACGCCGATGCTTGATGCAGGCATCTTATCAAGTCTCTTATTGCATCCACTGTCATTTGTATATCTGAATACTACATTTTATCAAGTCTAATATCTAATAACCCCCGGCATGTATTTAATCATACAATTTGTGTGTTACATTGTGCATTGTCTGTATGTAGCTAATATGTGACAAACCACCAACCTATTTTAGCCTCTAGATAAGAAATATTATTATGCTGTTGTACAAAAAATTGACTGCATGATCCATTTGCATTGAGTAACCTTGTAATTGAAACCAAGTGAAGTTCCTTTTAGTGCAAAGAGCCTTACAATATTTAGCTCAAGTGTGAATGAGTCAGGGACTGAATGGTTCAAAGCTCAGAATGCCTATCCCCTATATACAATGTGAAGTTGATTATATTGTACAATGAAAATGTAATAATATTGTATACCCATCAGACTGGATTAATTACCAGGCAAATAACAAGCTCTCTGACCTCGGCCATTTTGCTGAATTGATTTCCTATATGGCTCTGAGAAACAAGGTATTGTGCATTGTAAGGTATGTGCAATATGTATAAAGAAAGTGTATTGTTATTAAGGAATTGTTTGGTTATTTGATAATTCTACAATTATTATTTGTTGAGTTCCAAATGGCCACCTCTTTAATTTGTTTATTATGATACTGCAAATTGTATTTTGTTAAAATCTGGAGCCTATATCAACATATTATAGCCTATATTCTTTTTTGGACATTGCTGTCTGGGGGTTGCCTAGTGGAGTGGGGAGGTCTGTATGTTAATAATATATTATATCACTTAAACTGACATATTAACCTCTAAGTTGACATTTTTCTGTAGTCTGAATAAAAGGTTTTGGTGATTTAATTCATGCAGAGACTTTGGGGTGACCTAGAGTGTACACTGTGTCCTGGCACCAGTCAGTAAACAGTGTATCCTGGAGATGGATGGTGAAGGTGGGCCCACAGATCCTATTCGAAACCCGTCAAATACAGCAGTGACTCTCTAATTTAGCATGATAATGGCTCAGTACCTGAAATGTAAAATTCAGGAGAGGAAGCTCACACAGAAGGTGGCAAACTCCAAATGTTGTCAGACTTTTTTCTTTTCCGTTCCTTGGCTCTCAGCACAGCACCTCTTAGGCTGCAGTGGGCTGCATATTGATTTGGCAACGCTGAACTTGTTTATTCAGTAAAAAACAGACAAATCTAAACTTGCTGTAATTGTTGGCCATTGCTGGGTTTCAAATTACATAACAATATTCTAAAGGGCAATACTATTTAATACAAAGGGCAATAATATTTTATTCATCCACAAGGGAAAATTATTTTCTCAGCTCTAGTTACTAATAGAAATGATCAGATTTAACATTTGTGAATTCTCCTTTTAGATATTCTATCTGAACACCACCCATTTGTATTTTCACCTTATTTATCATGACATTACACCTGAAATTACATTACATGTGCAACAGAAACCCCTGGTTTACTTTGGTTGAAGGACAATGACACCATTATGTACCGGACAGTATACTGAAAGAGTTCCACATGACAAACTGATGCTAGTAGGCCAGTAGGGCTGTAACTAACAAACATTGATCACTGCTGGTGCCCACTGAGCATGTCTGAAACTCAGTCGAAAGTCTTTGCCTCTGTCTAGATGCTTAGTCACTCTGCTTACCATGCTAGTTTGTAAGGTGGTGTAAAAAGTATTTCTCTGTTTCAGTAATTCAGTAAACAGTACTAAGCTCTAGTAGTCCTGACATACTGGAGTACGGCATCATTGCACTGTCAAAAGTTGTTCTGTTTTTGGTGCTTTTTAGATTAATTTGTAGTTAGGTGCATAAAACCACGTACACAACAGTCACAACAGCATTTCAGTGGAAACAAGCAGGAGGAGGCCCTTTTCCACGTCAAATTTTTTTTCTTCTTTTTTTCTGTGCAATAAACATAAAAAAAAACAAAAAAAAGTTTGTTTTTTTTTGCTAAAAAGTTGCATACTGTGGCTTTAAATTAAACTTGGATAACAATATGCTTTTTTGTTTTGTGAAGTGAAATCTGTGAAGTGAAATCAGTAATATGAATTTGTATTGTGTCATGCCTCATCAATCTTCTGCTTCATTGACTTGTATAGTAGGAACAGAGCAGTGGCTTTTGCAGATTTGAACATACAGCATGCTGCTCAGATGAAAAATACTTCACTGAGAAAATGTGCCTCTGATTATAAAAAGTATACAATTTTGGACATATACACAAAAAATAAAACCTTACGTTCATCTAAAGCATTTAGCAAAGACAATTTGTTTTTTCCTGTTGTAATTAAAACACCACCACTGGTCTTATTTACCTGCTCTGTACCTTTGAGGCTTCTCTTTGAATGTGCGGTCCGTCCCTTTTACATCAAAGTGCATGTGTGATACTGGTCTTTCATAACAGCCATGTTCACACTTATTAAAGCCAAAGACATACAAAAAAGCTATGAATAGATCCATTTTGTTCCAGTTAGTATGTTTTAGAATATCACCTTTGGCTTTTGGTCTTGCATCGAAATTAACTTGAAAAATGCATGTCTTTGGCCCATGGGAGAATACTAATTAAAATGTTGAGCTAACCACTGAAACATTGGGTAAAACATATTATTTTCCTCCTGTGTTCAAATATCCTCCTGCTCCATCTCCAAAACATCCAAAACTGCTCCTGCTGGTGTTGTTCCTATCCTTATAGCCTGGAATTAAAGGAGTGTTAATTGTTTGTTGAGTAAAAATGTATAATTCAAGAAACTACTGCTTCTTTCCTACCAACCCCCCACCCCCATGACACTTCCATACATCATCCTGATTGAATTTTGACACAAATGACACCTTTATAGGGCTGTAATATTACTTATATATTTAGTTCTTTTTATGTGCATTGAATCTGATCACATATTTCCACGAGACTTTATTGAGCTTTTATTTTTAGTTAAATATCTCTACAAATTATTTATTAAATCTTCATTTTAAATTTGCTACCACATCACTGGAGCTAAAATAGGTAAGGCTACGATAACAAATTTTGAAGTGCAGTGCTGATTGCTGAAGAAAATATAGATGATAAATGATAATACTGAATGTCATTATGCCTCATGCACAATAACCCTTAAGCAGGATTTCCCTCAAAGAACAATTATATTTGTACAGTATTGTTAATGAACATAAGCTGCAATAAATACATGAAATAGAATGAGATACAAGTTTGATGTGAATGAAAATGTGGTCCTGTAGAATAACATGAGCTCTGACACTGGAGTCTCAGGGGCCCAGAGCAGCCGGAGAGGTGATACGTTTAATTATAACACCACCATTCTTCTCTCCTTATCACTATATGTCCCTAATAATATATTGTGGAGGAAAGGCATTTTTCCAATTAGTGTAGCTGTCTTTAATCTGTGCTACTGAACATACTTATCTCACTGGCAGCACCGGATACAGCTCCAGCCTATTCTCCCTCAATATACACACATTTTTTTCCTGATTCCTCATGAATATATATGTGTGTGTGCGTGCGTGTGTGTGTGTGTGTGTGTGTGGTTGCATTGTATGTACCTATTGCTTTAGTTAGCTCACACAATACATATATTATGATAACAAAGAAAAATATAAATGGTAATAATAAATTCTAAATATATAGCAAAAATAACAAAAGTCTGGTGTCAAATAAGGCATAATTATATAAATGTATACGTACAAGTAAATAAAATAAAATAGAAATATGTAATAAAATATCTCAGCAATATTCATATATATAAGGAAAACAGTGCAAAGATGATATGATGATTGACAGGACATAGGGTTATCTGTTACATAGTGGTGAGATGTTGTACAACTGTATGGAGTTTGGTATAAATGTAGTTCTGTATCTCACTGTTTGAGCGGAGCTGTAGGAGCCTGTTGGAGAATGAGCTCCTCTGTCCCTCTATAGTCTGGTGCAGTGGGTGAGTTGTTGTACAGTTGTAGGGAGTATTATCTGTCCCCATATAGTCTGGTGCAGTGGGTGAGCAGGAGTGTCCATGATGGAGAGCAGCTTCATCATACGCCAATTAGATGTAGCTATAATCTGTAAAAATGGAAACTATTTGTATTTTATAATCTTAATATCTCTTAATACTGTTCATTCAAATAAATATTAAACTATATTCCACTGGAATTATTGAGAGAAAAGTCAGTAATGGACAAAATTATTTTGTTGAACCAGGAAAACTGAATGAATACATCTGTTTATAACAGTTATTATCATTACATCATTATCATCTATCATCTGTGTTTGTGCAGAATGAGAAAGATACCGTAATATGTGGGCGGGAAATCCAGATGTAGAGTGATTTTACAGCGCCTCCAAGCGTCCGTAAAACCTCACTGCACATACTGCATTGGCCCTCCCTGCTGGTCACAATGTGTACTGCACCAAACTTCAGCTCCTGATTTTGTGCTCAGAGCTTCCACTGCAGCACTAACCCTCAGATCCATCAATGATACGACCGCTGACTAGACACTGATGTGATTGTGTTTGCACATTTGTGTCTTTTCCCTGAGACAGATCTTGTGGTTATTCTGCTGGGCTTTTAAATGGTAATTAGTCAGTGCAGTTGCCATGGTCACGGGATGAACCAGTGCGAGGAGGCTGTGACAGCGGCATCAGCACCTACTCACAGAGATGCAGTTTTAGGAAGCAGGTGTCGCTGATGTTACCACCACCAAACAGGATGAGGTCCACTGTGTGTCTAAGATTGGAAAATTTAAATATCAAGCAGAGATATCCACTCAACCATAACATTATCAGGGAGACTGTTTGAACTTCTGTAGGAAAAAATAAATAAAATTGAAAACTGGATTTTCATGTATGATTAAATTTTATCTTTTTTTTCCCCCCACAATTTGAGATTAGGGTTGTTAAAAGACTAATAACCAGATTCTAATTGACACTAAAATTAGCCTCAAAAGTAGATATTAATTTGAACAAGCATATGCAAAAAAAGAACCTTTCTTGAGTAGCTTTAGAATGGTCTTTTGGATGTATCGTTTTCGCTATAATTATAATTGCTGTATACAGTGACTTGTGATGGAAATTAAATTTAATGAGCAGAGTCTTAAAACAGCTCATAATGAGTGAGTCACAGATCGTAGATGCTCTCCTTTTCCATGCGCGTTGTTTCTGAACACAGTCTTTTAGTGGGTGAGGGCCGGAGTGTGTCAGGCGTGTGGGAGGAGGCACTTCTCATCTCAAGACTGTCATTACTCTGAAAGGACAAGTTAAATATACTCATGAACCTATTTCTATTCATCGCAGGTGAGAAGTTTTGTACATGACAGCTAAATTAGGGGTTAATTTGGTTCAAGCGCTTTTTAAAGGGGCGCTTAACTTTAATTTAACTTAACTGTAACTTTTCTGGTGGAAAGTATCTCCATGGAGATGTTTTTTTTTTTCTCTAATCGTCTTCAATATAGCATAAAATTTATCTTACATTTAACCAGTTACATGTGTTTATATTGCCAATAAATACCTTGTGTATTCTTACTGTGAGCGGGATCACTTCTCCTCAGATCTGACCTGTAACTTGCTTGTCACCATGGCGATAGATACATTTAATACCTTTCAATGGTACATCATTCAAGGTAAAGTAATAATATTTCCACGGAGCAGGGGCTGGATCCTCTACCAGAAAAGTTACACAGTGTAACTTTTAAGTATTATCTGAACATAATAGCTGACAGTGTTTTTAAGTAGGCCTAATTACACATTTTCAAATAGATTACATTTAAAGCTTTGTCTACTGTCAACTATTTGTCAAGTAGTTTCATCCTCTCCACTTAAATAATAATGTAATAATGTTAAAATGTAACTTCTATAAGCTTCTATTATCTGAATTCCTTCCACTGTTCGCGTAAAAGGTATAGGTGGTGCATCAAAGAGAGGCACATCTTTGTCTGTTGCCCCTGGAAACAAGAGGGACCTGAGGTACTCATTGAGGGACAGGTGTAGTGCCATTATAAAGCACACAGCTAAGTGCTATAAATGTTCTCCAGTGGAACAGTACAGCACACTCATCATGCTCTAATCACTTAAATCTTGTTATAGCAGCAAAGAAGTGGAAAAGAAAATCAGTTGCACATGATTATGGAAAAAAAAACAAAAATCAATTCCAATCTTAAATGTTTTGAGGTGAAGGATAATTTAGCTGAAATTACCAGTGTGTTTAAATGGCTCATATTACTCAATAAAAAGATAAGGTGGACTAAACTGGAAAACGGTAGACACAGCAAATACAGAACATGTTGACCTTGCAAACTACTTCTTCACATCAATACTTTCAAAGACATGTTTACTGTAGCTTATTCAGTAGACGTGTTTTCATCTTATGCATATGGAGTTGTCTACAAGTAACTTTGGGCATTATGCCAAAGCTGACTCAGACAGACTCATAAAATCATTGAACTTTTAGTGAGTTTAAAACAGCTTATTATGGTAGAGAAAGGGAACAAAACACAGTACAAGGAAAAAACTCTGGTCTGCCACCTGCTTGTTGCATGGAGCATGGAGACAAATACAGGTGATGTTACCAGGCCAAGTTATATGTCAGATCTGTGGAAAGGCATGTCCACTCACAGAAGAACACTGGCATAAAATTTCAAGCAAAGCCATAACGTCTCCATGCATACAAGCAGGTGGCAGACCCCTAACAGAAAAGTTAGACATCGTATCTTTAGTACTACATTTTAAAATAGTAAATAAAAATACATTATCTTTGACCTCTCAGAAGATTGCTGCATAATACAGTCCCTGATAAAATTCTTGTCGCTTATCCATTTTGTAGAAACAAAAGCTTATGACTTGACTTTAAATTAATCGACTGGTTTTAGAAATGTCTCATATGAAAGCTAAAACCCTCCCAAATTATGCTCAATATACTCAAATAAATTTGCTTCACTGAAGAAAGATTGATCATTTAATGAACACAGAAAGGTCAGATTTTGGCAAGACAAAAGTCTTGTCGCCTACAGAAAATTGAACAAATAATTTACTTCAAATACAAAAATATGTTGCATAACGTCAGTGAATTAAGCAGTGGTGCTGTGAGATCCATATTTAATATCTTGTATGACTTCCATGAGCTTGAAGGACTGCATCCATGCGGTTCGACAATGATTCATACAATTTGTTGATGAAGTCATCAGGAATAGCAAAGAAAGCAGTCTTACATGCCTCCCAGAGTTCATCAAGATTCTTTGGTTTTGCCTTCCATGCTTCCTCTTTCATTCTACCCCAGACATGCTCAATGATGTTCATGTCTGGTGACTGGGCTGGCCAGTCCTGGAGCACCTTGATCTTCTTCGCCTTGAGGAACTTTGATGTAGAGATAGAAGTATGCGATGGAGCACCATCCTGCTGCAAAATTTGACCCCTTTTATGGTTGGGAATGTAAGAGGTAGCTAATACTTCTTGATATTTTAGGCTATTGATATTGCCTTCCGCCCTGCAAATGTCTCACACACCCCCATACTGGATGTAACCCCAGACCATGAGTTTTCCGCCACCAAACTTAACTGTTTTCTGGGTGAATCTTGGATCCATGCGGGCTCCAGTAGGTCTCCTGCAATATTTGCGGCGGCTGTGATGTAATTCAACCAAGGATTCATCTGAGAAATCCACCTTCTGCCACTTTTCCAGTGTCCATCCTTTTAGCAGGCTGTGGGCCTTGGCAAATGCCACACGGTTTTTTAATTGCCTTTTGTTTAGTGCTGGTTTCTGTGCACTGATTCGACCATGGAGGCCATTTCGAGACAGAATTCTACAAACTGTTGTGGTTGACACAGGGACTTGAGGTGACCAGGCCTGGTGGAACTCTGCTGCAGTGGAAAAGGGGCTGGCCTTGGATTTTCGAATCAACAAACGGTCCTCCCGAGCAGTTGTCTTGCGGGGTCTGCCGGACCTGGGCTTGTCAAAAACATCTCCAGTCTTTTCAGATCTTTTTCTTATTCTTTGTACTTGACGCTGAGACACATTGAAGGTGTCAGCCACCTCAGCAGTGGATCTGGTCTTCAGCCTCTTGATAATTAACGCTTTGGTCTCAGGGTGGATCTTAGGCATGTTGTCAGAGGTCAAGTTGCAGTTGATGTGAAGGTCTGGTGTGCTGGGGTTCTTTTTATACACACCCACTAATTGATTGATCAGTAACTGATCACAGGTGAGGCTGTAATCTAGGATTGGGTGCATCATATGACAAGGCGACAAGACTTTTGTCTTGCCAAAATCTGACCTTTCTGTGTTCATTAAATGATCAATCTTTCTTCAGTGAAGCAAATTTATTTTAGTATATTGAGCATAATTTGGGAGGGTTTTAGCTTTCATATGAGACATTTCTAAAACCAATCGATTAATTTAAAGTCAGGTTATAAGCTTTTGTTTCTACAAAATGGATAAGCGGCAAGACTTTTGTCAGGGACTGTACATGTGAAATGTTTACAGAGTAGATCAACACTGCAGCAGAGGAACTTTTGTGCACTGAAGCAGTTCATCTGCTGCCGCTCTGTGGCACTGGGACATTGTCTGATCCACTGTGACATTTTCTAATCCAAACATGCTTTATGCAATTCCCTCACAAGCACACAGGGAGAAACCAATGCACAATACTGTATATATTTGCTTTAAATGTGATTGTTTTTCAGACCTTTGTCCTATGTAAGATGAAGATGTGCAGATAATCAAAGTTCAATAACTGAATAAATAATACGTAATCAAGATCAGCATTAATTCTTAAGTGTGTTCAGAGTGCTCATTCTTGTTTCTTAGAGTGGAAAGCTGCTCATGAATTGTACCTTTTTACTTGTATAATACATTTATAATAGTCTGTTTCTGTGAGATATGTCACCTAGACTTTCATTCATCTTTTCTTTCTCATTTTAGGCACACCACTTTCTCTAAGCAAATAATCATTTGAAGAGCAGTGATTATAATTCTTTCCATAACCAATCACACCTATAATAATGTATTATAATATATAATATATAGTGGTGCTTTATCACATGATTTTCAAATAGTAATTACACAATAGACACATTAATGCAGATTAATCAGTATGAAATGATGACTCTGTTTTCCCTGCACAAATTCCTCACCTCCTCTTCTGAGGCTGTGTGGTTTGCCTTTAGCCTACATATATACTTGTTCTCACTCTTTCAGTCCAAATTTACTACTTCCCTGAAATAAAAGAGCCCCTGTTTGGGGTAACTGCCTCTCAGCAACCTCCGGAGAAAGCCTTTAGGATGAAGGCCTAGCATTTTCTATGTGTTATGTGAAATATCTGTGCAAAAGTTTTAGGCAGGTGTGAAAAAATGCTGTAAACAAAGAATGCCTCCAAAAATATAAATAATGATTGTTTTTAACAATTTACAAAATGCAAAATGAGCGAACAAAAGAAAAAAATAAATCAAATCGATATTTGGTGTTACTACCCTTTGCCTTCAAACCAACATCAGTTCAAAGGGTTACACACAAAGTCAGGGATTTTGTAGGATTATAGTGTATGATTAACCAATTACACCAAATAGGTGCTAATGATCATCAATGTCACACGTAGGTTGAGGAACACTCCATGCTGTATAGGAGGCTACATTGAGTAGTTCTGTTCAAGCTCTTTTGAAGAAGCACAAAGAAACAGGCAATGTTAAGGATTGGAGACACAGTGGTCAGCCAAGGAAACAGTGCAGCAGATGAAAGACACATCAATGTTATTAGTCTTCGGAATCAGAAGCTGTCCAGCAGTGCCATCAGCTCAGAACTGGCAGAAACCAGTGGGACCCAGGTACACCCATCTACTGTCCAGAGAAGTCTGGCCAGAAGTGGTCTTCATGGAAGAGTTGCAGCCAAAAAGCCATACCTCCAATGTGGAAACAAGGCCAAGCGACTCAAGTATGCACAAAAACATAGGAACTGGGTTGCAGAAAAATGGCAGCAGTCAAAATTTGAAATATTTGGCTGAGTGTCTGCAGGCAACAGTGAAGCATGGTGGAGGTTCCTTGAACGTTTGGGGTTGCATTTCTGCAAATGGAGTTGGAGATTTGGTCAGGATTAATGGTGTTCTCAATGCTGAGAAATACAGGCAGATACTTGTCCATCATGCAATACCATCAGGGAGGCATATGATTGGCCCCAAATTTATTCTGCAGCAGGACAATGACCCCAAATATACAGCCAAAGTCATTAACCATCATTAAGAACAGTGATGGTATGGCCCCCACAGAGCCCTGACCTCAACATCATCGAGTGTGTCTGGGATTACATGAAGAGCCGGAAGGATGCGAGAAAGCCTACATCCACAGAAGATCTGTGGTTAGTTCTTTAAGATGTTTGGAACAACCTACCAGCCGAGTCCCTTCAAAAACTGTATGTAAGTATACCTGGAAAAATAGATGCCCTTTTGAAGGCAAAGGGTGGTCACACCAAATATTGATGTGATTTAGATTTCTCTTTTGTTCATTCACTGCATTTTGGTGATTGATGAAAATAAATGATTAACACTTCCATTTTTGAAGGCATTCCTAGTTTACAACATTTTTTCACATCTGCCTATAACTTTTGCACAGTACTGTATATATGTGCTAACAGCGCTGATTCATACAGGCTTCACTCTGTGGGCTGTTACGTGATACACTATGTGTAATCTCTGTTGGATTAGTCACACTGTTCACAAGTTGTTCAGGAGCAGGTTGTTTCCATGTATAAAATCAGGCTAAGTGTTAAGTTAAGTGCTATATTAAGTGCTATATTTCATTCATGGGGATTTTTACGTAAAGAGGGATTACCTATATACCTATTATCTATCTAACTAGTTCAGATCTCACAAACCCTCATCATCTCTGTTCATTTACAAGAATAGTTAGATTAGAATAGAGTGACTATGAGAAAATGAGAAAAAAAAAATAGAAACAATACAGTATGGTGACCCTTGAATAGGACTTCTTATGCTGATGAACTGCCTATAGTTCTTGGAATAAAGCCTGTTGAAAAACCTGAGTACAGTACCAGAGTGAGTATGTGAGACACTTCTGACAGGTGTGTCTGTGGTAGTTACTCTGGTGTATGCACTCACAACATGTATGACTCACTCTTGTCTTTTGAATACTTGAATGAATATGAGATGATGTAATCTATTCATTTTGGTGAATAGTTTTGCTAATACTTTGCATTGTAGTTTGCATTGAAATTTCACATTTGGTTTTACTTTTAATTATGCATATGGCACAAGAGTTGGTATTTTGTAGCTCCAAGTTGTGGGTTCAGTTTGTGAGCAAACCACGAACGATCCTTTTGGAGAGTACTTATTCTCCCCATGTGTTTACCGGGGCCTATCCAAAGTCAAGATTCATTTATTTCTTATTTGCATGAGCAGATTGTTTTGTTTTTTTTCAAATGGAGAAGACCACAGCCAGTCCTCTGTCAGTAAAAGCATGTGGCAAAAGGAGAAATTGAATTTGTCAACTGGACAAAAGTTTATTTGGTTGAATAAGTTTCGCAGCTCATCCAAGCTGCTTCTTCAGTTCTGGTCAGACGCTGGTGGACACTGCTTTATATCTGCCTGAAGGGAGGAGGCTACTACATTACACTCTGACCAGAACTGAAGAAGCAGCTTAGATGAGCTGTGAAACGTATTCGACCAAATAAACTTTGTCCAGTTGACAAATTGAATTTCTCCTTTTGTCATGGAGTCTACCTGGATGACTGAGGGATTCTACACACATAAAAGCATGTGGTTTGGTGCAGAGTTTAGACTTTGGAGTTAAATTGCAATGATACTGAATTAGAATTGAAAGCAAATTTTCTTTTATTTTTATTAGAATCAAATCATTTTTATCAAAATGAAAAAAAGCAATATATACTGTATATTTTTTGTTATATTGCCCAGCCTTACCTGCACATCATGGAAGATTCCAGTTCGATTGACTGTTCCCTGTAACAAAGAACAAAGAAAATCAAAAGAATGCTTTCCTCTTGACTGTACAAAATGTAGATGCTAAAACAGGCATTTGGAGAAAGCCCTGTGTTTGTGCAGCAGCTGTGTTTGGTCTATTATGCCCAGACAAGCAGACACAGGCCAGATATCCATTTTCACATCAGCCTCCTGTGCCCTGGGACCATTATTTTAATTGGTGGCACTGCCGGCCTCCTGTTATTAACAATACCGTGCCCTTAGGAAATGACTGGACAGATACTGAAAAACTCAATTTGGCAAAGGGGATCTGCTCATTTTCTGTTTAAAAGTGGATAATAACAAACAAAAGATGATTGGAAAAAAGTAGGAAGCACAGCCGTTAATATGAAACCAATTTTCTCCCAAAAATGAAGTGTCAACTCCTCAGGGATACAATAACTTCACCTCTGTCAGCCAAGCATTAAAAATGAAATGCAGCTCAGTGTAGTGTACACACCAAAAAAAAAAAAAACATAAAAAACAAACAAGACATGAAGTGCAAGAACATTTTAAAGATGCTGTACCTGATTTTAAAATCTTAAAAACATGAAAAACAGTTAAATGGTTTGCACTACCAAGTTATTCCTCACTTATCTTATGCATTCCTAATTATTCACTGTGATGAGTTCATGAGCTCTTTTCACAACTCTCAGAGACTCTCAGAATGTGACATTAGCAACAAGCATGCTAACAGCACACTCCCGGATTAATGGACAATAAAACACTTTCTAATTAGAAGAAGACAGTTCACAGCTGAGTTATTTTGATCTCAAGAGCTGCTTATATAATATATCTCTGTACTAGGGGAAGACAAACTTTGCTCAATTTCATGGGAAAAAATCAAGTACATGTCCTTTAAGTACATGTTATCTGTTTTAAATATTTAAGAGCCGTGAGAAAGTAAGAGGTGAGATAACATTTGTCTCTCTTAATTGCATGATCATGGTAGCTGAATGCTTTCGAAGCTGCTTTTAAGCTAAATTGTTGCATAGTTTTTTACTGGACATAAGAATTTCTATAATGAGATATTGTCTTCCTCAACAAAATGTACTTCATCCAAATTCATGCATTTTTTAATCATGCAACTGGCCCAGACCATGTATAAATGGACTTAGCTAACCCTCTAGCTGCCGCATGTTCATGAAGGCGCTTCTGGCTCTATCGACTCTTAACTCCAGTTGAATTTACTTTGAAAAATTGTCCTTCCTCTCTCTGTAACTGCAGCAGTGAGCTTCATTGTTTTGATCTTAAAACGTTTGCAGTAACTTACTTTACATGATCCTGGTGTTTTTATTTTGCTATTTTGTAAATACATTCATATTTTAATATGGACCTGGCTCCAAATTCAACCCTACAACTGCTATCCTCGTGAAGTTCATTTGACGCTGTGGGTAACGTTGCACTCCCTTTAATCCACTAAGGTCTATAGTCCAGACTGGACTAAAACTCAATTCAGACTGGTTCAAATCTTAGTTGTTGGTTTTGTGTTTCTATTTTTGGTCTGTAGATTGAATTCATTCAGTCACTGTGTTTTTTTCTGCTGGTGTCACAGAGAAACACCACAGTACCTTGACATTTTGAAAAGGCCACATTAGAGGAAACAATCAATGTTTCATTTAGTTTGTGGTAAAGAAGTGACAGTGGCTGTGGGCTATCAGTGGCTTTAGTGGTACAGCACACAAAACTACAGAGTCTCCCAAATGTTCAGAATGACTAGTACATTTGGTTTCATTTGCCTCAGAAAAAAATGTCATGTTGCCAAATGTTAGTTAACAGCTACCTTTTGTTTAGTAGATATTGGCAATTTCAGGGCTGGCTGAAATTATCAAAATGATTCTAGTGTATGGACCTTAAAAACACAGTGGAGCACTTCCTTTATTACCTCATAACCTCACAAGGTGGAACAGAGTGTTTTCTGTTTGAGTGAAGAACTCAGCCTATAAATATGCAGAGTTTGGGTGTTAAACATGCAAATGAAACAAAACACAACACCAGGTATGTTTGTGATGAAGAAACAACATTAAAATAACGCAATATGGGCCCTTTAAATAACTTTATAATAATTGTTACAACTTTATCATAAAATCATTCCATCCATTTATAATTATAATACATCAAACATATATAAGATGTTTTACAATACAAGAAAAGAACAGCAACAAACATACAAACAAGCAACAAACATACAAACAAGCATAGATTATGGAAAATTAAGTTTGATTGTGAGTAGTGATTTGGAGTTCTGTGAGTCTGAAGTACTCAATCAATCAATCAAACTTTATTTATAAAGCCCTTTTCATACAAAAATGTAACACAAAGTGCTTTACAGTGAAACCATCCCACATTTCCTTCCACCCACCCAGCCAGCTCCCACAGTTGGCCCCACACAACCAAACAACCCAAATAGTAACACACACATATACGCACACATGCACACACATGCACACACACTCACACACACACTGACATGCAAAAATACATAAAACTACACATAGTAAAATGTGAGGCTGAATACAGGCGAACCAGTTGAGAAAGCACCACCAGAGGAGCCGTCTACACCAGGAGCAGAGAGCCGTCCACCGCCACCAGGAACCGCCACAGGGCCCAGGGGAGAGAAGAGGCCCAAGCACCATCCCTCCACCAGGACACAGGGGAGAGAAGAGGCCCAAGCACCATCCCTCCACCAGGACACAGGGGAGAGAAGAGGCCCAAGCACCATCCCTCCACCAGGACACAGGGGAGAGAAGAGGCCCAAGCACCAACCCTCCACCAGGACACAGGGCCAGGGGAGAGATGATGCCCAAGCACCAACCCTCCACCAGGAGCCCACGGGACAGACCCCGGCAGCTGCAGCCGACCACTGTTCCCGGTGCAGAGGGCTCCTACAGAGGAAACACTGGAAATCCTAAAAATGATAAAGGAATATGAGTTCAAGCTAATAATACGCCTAAAATAAATAAATAAAATATGAATAATAAAAAGAAGTAAAAGTATAAAATTTCAATCAAAGGTCAAGCTAAACAGGTGGGTCTTGAGCCTACTCTTAAAAACATGAACGTTCTCTGCAGCCCTGAGGTCCTCCAGCAGGCTGTTCCATAGACGAGGGCCTTAGCCTCTCCGAGAGTGTGTGTCGTGACTTTGGGAATAACCAGGAGCCTGCTGCCGGAGGAGCGCAGGGTCTGCGAGGGTTCCTAAGGTAAAAGCAGTTCTGAAAGATAAGAAGGCCCAAGACCATTAAGACATTTAAAAACCAGTAAAAGAACTTTAAAATCGATCCTGAAACTCACAGGGAGCCAATGCAGTGTTTTTAAAAGAGATGTAAAGCTGCGTATCATCTGCATAGCTGTGGAAGTTGATTCCATGTTTCCTGATGACACCACCAAGAGGGAGCATGTACAAGTTAAAAAGCACAGGGCCTAAAATGGAACCCTGGGGCACATCACATGTGATTCTATGGACCTTGGAGGAGCATGTGTCTACACCACCATAAATGTTCTGTCTGTGAGACAGGATATGAACCATTTGTGAACAGCACTGGAGAGGCCGAGATGTTTTAGGTGAGTTAAAAGAATAGTGTGGTCTACTGTGTCAAAGGCAGCGCTCAGATCCAGTAGAACCAACACAGTCACCTTTTGTGAGTCACAATTTATTCTAAAATCATTTAAAATCTTTGCCAAGGCAGTCTCGGTGCTGTGGTTCACCCTAAAACCAGATTGAAATTTTTCCAAAATATTGTGATCATCTAAAAAATCATTTAGTTGGATAAAAACAAGTTTTTCTAAAACTTTTGCTTAAAAATTGTAAGTTAGACACTGGTCGGTAGTTGCTAAAATCATTAAAATCTAAATTGTTCTTCTTCAGCAGGGGCCTCACCACTGCCGCTTTGAAGGCAGTGTCTGAAGAGAGCAATTCATCATGATTAAAAGCTCATCCCTAAAAGATCCATGAAATGACTTAAAAATGGGGTGGGAATTGGATCTAAAAGACACGTGGTGGACCTCACTGAAGAGAAAACTTTGTCAAGTATCTCAGCATTAACCAGGACAAAACTGTCCAGTGTTTCCTCTGGTGCAGACAAACACTCAGATGTGTTAAAAACAGAGCTTTGACAAGATAAAATATCACATCTGATGGTGTTTATCTTTCCCATGAAGTGGTCTGCAAACTGCTGACAGAGAGAGTCAGTGGGTGTCAAATAAAATGTGCTAAAATCAGGGTTTAAAATGTTGTCAGTGGTTGAGAAGAGAACTTTTGGATCATTTTTGTGGTAGAGTGAGTTCGATATTGTATGAGAAGAGACGGGATCCGAGGATGTTGAGGTGCAGGCGGTCAAAAAATATCAGATCTCTTAAAAAATTAGATAAAATTGTCCACAAGTACTATTACTGGATAAGGTCTAACACACACCTAGAGAATCCCAGTAGAAATTCCTGTTGATGTTTGCGCTTCCTGAATGATTGCAGTTGGAGTTGTTAAAATGTCATGATGTTATTGTAGATTGCTGTTCTGGATGTTTTCATTTTGTTTAGTGTTTTGGTGCAGCACAATCAGAACTTCAGTGTTTTACCTTGGGCTGTTTTGAAGGTTAGGGACTTTTTTTTTCATACATATTTTTAGGTGTCTCGCTGTTATTCAAAGCTGTAATCATGTCCTGTTTAGTATTATGTTCTATCGATCTTTGTGTGACAGACAGGTGTTGCAGAATGGAGAGTGGAGCGTGGCCCTTACCCTTATAAAACGTACTTGAGAAATGTATGCTGCCCACTCAATTTGACATATGCTTTTGTGTGTAACATGATCTGGGCTGTCACTATAATTTTAATTGTAATTTGTATAACTACCTTCTATTTATATTATTGTATTATGATTAAAGTTCCTATATTATGGAAAATTTATTTTTTTATGAGCTTTAAGCCATGTTAGAATGTTGTTACCTCATCAAAAGATATCTGGAGTTGTGTTTTGTTTCAATCACACATGTCTGAGTAACCATTTATTATTAGTCTGTCTACATCTCCAAAGCTCATGAAGTCGTAAGTTAACATCTTACCTTTTGCCTTTTGTTCAGCAGAGATTGGCAATTCCATCTGAAAACGTCAAAATGATTCTAGTGAATGTGTGTGGAGCTGTGTTTTTAACACAGTGGAGCACTTCTTGTATTACCACATGACATCAAAAAGTGGAACAAAGTGTTTTCATTTTGAGAGAAGAATGCAAGGTTTGTGTGTTAAACATGTGTGAATGAAACAAAACACAACTCCAGGTATGTTTGTGATGAGGAAAACAATATTATAACAGAGATCAGAAAATAGAAACAGTTTCATTCTCCTGTTTAATTATAGCAGCTCATGTTTTCCATATATTTACAGTTAGAAAAGGGTTCATAGGTATTATGCTGCTTTAGAGATATTGTGTCAGTGGCATAATCCAGTTTGTTAATTGTAAAAATTTCTAAAACAGTATATTGCTTTTAAAAATATGCTATTGTGACCAGCATAGTGACGATTAGTATGAACTAGTTAGAGACTGCTCAGCTTCTGCCCCTGAAACACAGACTATGTGCTTTTGCGGGGCTATAAATAAAGCACAACATTAGAACTAATATTATCAGCGATCATAATCTTTTGTCTGATGTCTTTAAGCCTATTTCCCAGTGTGATGCATGACACCCTTAATGACATGAATGTATCTCCTGTGCCGTGCCATGGTGACAGTGGATGGGGGCTTGTGTGTGTCTATAGATGGACTCTTGACGAGCCCTGGGAACACAGTGAGTGTTTATGTAGCGACAGTCACTAGGGCCGGAAGCAGATGTGTGTGAGAGCCGCTTCAGAGCCGCCGACCTATCACAGGGCTCCTTTGTGTTCCTGTGGAGAGCGCTGAATTAAAGGCTGTTAAGGCTAGTCCAACACTCATATGCTAATGCCCTGCATGCACTCGGGAAGAATAAATAAAATATATCAGAGAAAAGAAACCAAGTAAGTCCCTGATCTGCTAAAAAAACGAGCTCCAATATGAGTCACCGTGGATAAAGAGGAGGAGGTTCAGCTCAAAAATAGCACCGAAGAGACAGAAGGGAACATCAAAGAGCTAGAAGACAATAGGGAGACTTGCAAAATATCATTTTCTTGCATTTAGTTTGGCTGTGCGCGATCCAGGATGGGAAATAACACAAGAGATAGATTGGGCAAAGAGGCAATGTGTGAGATTTAGCCATATAGAGAAGAGGGAGAGAGAGGGGAGGGAGGAGGGATTTAAAGGGCAAGTATACAGAGGTAGATCGAGATAGAGGGGCAGAGAGAGAGAGAGCAGCAGCGCAAAGCACGGGTTGGAGCAGGAGAGAAGACACGAGGACACTCACTGGACACATGGAGGAGAAGAAGACGGTGATTTTGGTGTTCACTGTGCATCTACATGGCTGAGCAGGAGTGGATGGCAGCTCTCTATCTCCACTGAAGGACACAATCAAAAGGATACAATGGTCACACTGCGTTTACGTGCAGAGGATGAAGAGGAGAGGTGCTGCTGCTGACTGCTGTCCTCAGATCCTCACAGCTCGTAGATCTGGTGTGGAGGCAGGCCGTCATTAGCCGCGCACACAGGCAGCGGTGAGGAAGAGGAGGAGGAAGACTGAGACAGAATGAGCTCCAAGCACTCCTCCGACTGGATCCCCTACAGGTACGGTGCATTCCTGTGAGCAGGGACTGACACACTGCTTCTGTGCTTCTCTGCAATGACAATGGAACACTATTACACTGTGGCTTTGTGCTATGGTGCACATCGAGCTTTAAATGCATTGCTTTGACTGTGGTAGATTTCTTTTACAAATACTGATTTAAGATTTCCCAAAATAAGTACATATGCAATGGCCCATACTAAAGGGACTTGTAAGTTTTACCCATTGCATACATAGGGTGACCACTGTTATTTAACACAAGGATAACTGTCTTGTCAGTGACTGTAATCAACATTTTCTTTCTAATTATTCAATGCATAAATGTGAAAATCAAAGCAAGCTGTTTGTTCATTGAGATTCCTGTTCCTGGTTGATTTTGAATCTATATTTCTTGTTTTTCCCTTTGTTGCTACAGTTGTGTATGCCTATGGCACATTTCACAAACTTCAAGTTATGAAGTCAGTTACAGATGCATTCACATATTTACATGCAAATACATGCAAATATATTCTGTTCATTAGAAAAGGTTCAACTTTGTACTATTTTTTTAGTAAAGTACTTAGATATTGAGTCTCAGTATGCATGTTTTTTTCTCATGGCGTGAATCTGCCATTAAAAATGCATGGGTCTGTGTGCAGAGTTGAAGACAGCTGCACTATGGAGCTCTTTCATCTCATTATAAGGATATACAGTGCACACACTCACTAAGACAAGCAAGATGACACAAAAATCTCACAACCAATTTTTCACAGCATGAAACAAAAGTTCCTCCATCTGGGAGACAAATTCATAAGATTAGTTTGAGAATCTCTTAGGATTGACAGTGGGAATAAACACTGAATTATAAGAAGGCCCACAGGGACTCTATTGCACCAAAAAAGAGGCGATTACTCATGAATATTGTCTTTTGCTGCAGGAATATTGGTCTGGGAGAAAGACTTGTTTGTGACCCCTTGGCTGGCATATCTGTAATAAATCATTATAGTCCAGCCTAAATCACATCTTTGCACCAAAATAGTAGTTTCTCCTCATAGATAAACAACTCTGATAATTGGTTTGGGATTGACCTAAATAGTTCAGTGCTTGTGAATACAGGTGGGAGCTATATGGTGATTTTTTTAAGTTATTTTACAATTTATATCATTGCATCAAGAGGTAATTTCAGTTATCTTTATAAATGTAGTCATCTTATTTTCAGAGTTCACATTTCACTGTTATTGGATAATAGTTTGCCTGAGCAATACTTTAGAGGTGCATTCAGTTGAAGGGAAATTAATCACAATATAATTATAAAAGAGCAGATTGTTATAGTGTTATATCACAATTAGATGATCACTACATCAGCCAGCCCTATTTGAGAACCTCTTTTAAGTCACTGAAATACATTGACGCGCTTGAGACCAATTTTAATCTATTAGGTTTATGTAATTTATTCATCAGATTTGGATGCATGGGGCTTTTAGTGCTGAGGCAATATAAATTAGGACAGACAGACTTAGCCTACTTAGTTAAAAAAGAAATATTTTATAATGTCAGTGTATATGCACCCCACAGACATCCTAAAAGCACTGCTAAAAGCACTGCTGGAAGACGCATGGATCTCTCAATGTTCAGTTAAATCTACCACATAACTGTCTCTGTATCAGCAGCAAAGTTACACTATGTAACATTTCTGATGCTAGTCTCCATGGAGATTATTGCATTGCCTAAAATGCTGTTATTGCCGTTATTCAATGGCATATGCTTTAATTGTTCAAAATACCTTGAAAAACATATATTCTTACTGCGAGTCAGGTTGCCTCTTCACAGACCTGACCTGTAACCTGGTCCGCTGAAGTCATCTGATTGTCTCCTTTAAACTAGATATATTTTATTCCATACTGTGGAACATTATAGGCAAAGCAATAACATCTTCATGGGGTCGAGCAGGTGTCGGACACTCCACCATAAAAGTTACACAGTACATCTATAAATTAAAACAGATCTCATAACACATGCTTTATCTGCAGTTGGTAGAATTTGCCAATTGTCTCACGTAATGTCTAAATTTAAGCTTTTGGAAAAGAGCGTGTAAGCCTGCATTGTATTTTAGAGCCACTGTACTTTGGCCATGACAGTTTTATTGAGTAAATGCACTCTTGGCTCTGAACAAGCTAATAAATGTCCTACTGGTTTAAAATATACCAACCCCACAGTTATGCTAATACTGTATATTCCTTTGTGGTTCTGGAGCCTCCTATGGGCCTATTATTGGTATATGTCAGGACAGCATTGACCCAAAGCTCTCGACAGTAGAAGCTGTTTGACCTCAGTGAAATGGAGCGGCGCTGTATTTCTCTTCTATTCACATGATGATTACACTGATTACTCTGATTGCCGACATGGAGGGCTTTGTTTGTCAGTGCGTTGGATGAGTGGAAGTAAATACATTTTTATTGTGGCAGGGATGTGTGATTTCTGTTGGCAAACGAACCTCGGGTGTACAAAGCGACAGGTACATTCCAGGTCAAAAACTACTCAAATATGAGCTCTAATTAGTGATGAAATTTGAAAATGAGGGACTTGTGTTGCAGTGACAGTGGTGATTGTTGATTAAAAAATAACATTAAATTAATTTATGTTTGCATTAAAGTATATGTGAACATTCAGACTGATTCCTTATGAGGTAATAGACAAGTAATCTGCGTCACATTTGAGCAAACATATGTATTTGATTTTAAAAGTCCTATATTATAGAATGTCATCAAAAACATGCATACATGGAGTTGTGTTTTATTTCATTCCCACATGTTTGAGTACCCCTGCGTTATTGGGCTGTCTTCTCCAAAACTCAAGATGCATTGTTCCTCCTTCTGATGTCATGTGGTGATTTTTTTTTTAAGTTAACAACTACCTTTTACCTTCATTTCAGTAGAGAATGGCAGTTCTAGAGATGAAATCATCTAAATGATTCTAGTTAAGGCATATGAAGTTTAAAAACACAGTGGAGCATTTCTTGTGTTACCACAGGGCGTCATAAGGTGAAGTGTTTTCTGTTTGAGAGAAGAATGCATCTTAAATATGCAGAGTTTGTGTGTTAAACATGTGTGAATGAAACAAAACACAACTCCAAGTATGTTTTTGATGAGGAAGCAACATTATAATAGCGCCATATGTGCCCATTAGTGACATTTTTGCATGCACAGTATTATAACATGTGATACCATTACCAAAACCACATACCAGCACCAATACTATGTAAACAGAGAAATCAAGGTCTTTTTAAACATAATAAAAAACTCAGTTGTGCTCAAGACTGTTATGACTATCCCAGTGGCCATGTTTGGCTGATTGACTACTTAACTCTTAAAGCTGCCTACAGCAAATGAGCTTTCACCTCCTAATTATTTTGTCCATGATAATTTTTAAAGTTGAAAATATTCTGTACTTCAGATTTGTATGTAAGTGTCTATTGTGCTAATATTTCAATTATGTTCATTTATTTATGTACATCAGGTGTCTTTCTGAATAACTGCAGTTACCAGTGTACCATTGTATCTGATAAACACCGTGCACATGCAGTTTTTGACCCTGCGTATGTGTCTGTTTCTTGCAGCACTTTAGATGATGAGGGCAGTAACCTCCGACAGCAGAAACTGGACCGGCAGGTAAGACTTTGTCCTTCAGCCAATCACTTTAGTTTTCTTTCAGAAAAACACCATGACACAGCACTCTGGACACACTGTGACTCTGCTGCAGCTCCAGAGACAGATGGTCTGACAGAATTTATTTCAAGCAGACCAGAGGAAATGCCACTGGAAAAATGTTAGTCACGACAGAAACATAACATGTACCTGTGAAGGGGGCTTGATAAAAGTGAGGATTCACACTTTGTTTGCTGATGATGCTGTTGATACCACCAACAACTGTGGAATCACTCAAAACAAACATTACATCCACGTTCAGTGCATTTATATGATACAAAACCTTTATCATTTATGTTTTCTGCTCTCAGTGTGTTTAGTGTTGCCTAGTATGAAAGTGGTGTGTGCGTGAGTGATGGTGGTGGTCTGAGGGGCTGATGGCACAGATTGGCAGCCACGCTTCCGTCAGTCTGCCCCAGGGCAGCTGTGGCTAGCTTACCACCACCAGGTATGGAGTGAATGAATAATGATCTGTAAACGCCTTTGTGACATATGTCTGTGAAAAGCACTATATAAATAAAAACTTACTTACTAAGTAGTTAGAAGTAGTTGTATGAATATATATGCTAACAAAATAAGATTAAGACATTTTCATATATTCGTTTTCAACCTTCATAAATGTACATCAGTTAACTATTTATTCATTCACATTCATACACTGTAATAGCACAAAGGTGTCTTGCCCAAGGACACAGCAACAATATGTATGAGTCAGAGCTGTGTTTAACAAACTAGCTTCCTACATATGTTGAACAACCTCCAACAGTTGTTATTTCAGCATAAACAGGTAATTTAACTGAGATATAACTGTAGTACTCAGTAATAGTAGTTTTTGCCAATAGAAAGCAATATATTCCTATATTCCTATATACGTACTTAGTAAACAGTTTATACCATAGTGATCTGTGATGTGACCAAAATTAACAAAGCCCTTTGGAGAAAAATACAGATACAGCACAACCCTCTGTTATCAGAGCCTATTCATATTTAATGAGGCGTTGTTTGAAGATATGCAAACAGGTGACAGGTAATCCATAAGTCATTTGGCTCTATTCATGCTTGAGTCACACACTCTGGACAGACCACCCTGATGGACGCTCTATAGATTTGGTTTTGTTCAGAATTATTGACTGAAGTCATTATCAAACTTTCTCATTAAAAGGATAAGTTAAACATTAAATACGACAACAGTTTTATGTATGTATGAATCACCGTATTTCAATGATATAACTGAAATGGTAGCCACTGGTAAACTTGCATTCTTTTATGCTCAATATTTCATAGGGACAAATACATATTCAGTGTTCTTTTCAGGCATTCAATAGTTCAGACAAGTTAATGACATGATACTTATGGTTAAATAGTGGCAGAAACATACGCTTAAAGAGAATGTTATTTCAAGGTGCTTTTATGATTATAGTTGAGCGCCGCATGAAATCTCTGTGGTTGTGGGTGCTGACAAGATCATGATGTTAGTAAATATTCTTTTGTTACAGTGTGGAAGTTTTCTTTGTTGTATCATAAAATCTCAGAGAGAAGATCTTGACAGAGTAACAAAACAACAATGGGGCATGTTTACTGAAGTTGTCAAAATTCTATCTCTCATCTCCTGTGTGGGTGTGCTGATGTACAGAGAGCACTGCTGGAGCAGAAGCAGAAGAAAAAGAGACAGGAGCCTCTCATGGTGCAGTCCACGGTGGATGGGAGGTGTCGCACGCGCCGCACCAAACACAGCGAGGAGCAGGCCCCGTTGGTGGAGTCCTACCTCAGCAGCAACAGCAGTACTATGTACCATGGTGAGAGAGCACAGTCTGAACTACAACCAGCTTTAGATGATCAGGGAACAATTTCTTGCTTCAGCAGTATGGTGTAACATAAAACAATAGTATGATAGCATGTGTAAATGAATAAATAAAGTGTTAAATATAAACAGATTTAACTGAATATAAGTACAAAATATACAGTATGAACAGAACAAAAAAATAGGAAATCTAGCAGTGTAAGCAGTAGATTAAGCAGTAGATTAATTATGACTTATTGATGAAATGATTTGTTTAAATTAGAAATAGAGATAACTGGTACAGTCCCACGTACAGAAACATAGAGCAACTACCACCTTCACTTTTTATAACAACCATTAATTTAGTTAATTTGTAAGATATTTATGTTTTGAAGTACAGCTGGTGGTCAGTGGGGGGTGATATACAGAGAAAGTGAATTCAGCTTCAAAGCACATTATTTGTACTTGAGATTATTTCCCCAAATTGTCCAGTCCAAAGCACAAATGCACTTTTTATTGTTGACTGTAAAACTGAGCCAGATCATTTTGCTTATATATCTAATGCGTGTACCAGAAAGCACATTGAAACTTTATTTAGAGTAGATTGATGATGTCTGCTTATCTCCACATAGAGACCAGAGCACTTCAGAAGGACAGTTCATGGGCCTGGGGCTATGAACTGTCCTCTCACTGCTAATGTTAATGTGTATGGAGCTAGAGCAGCTGCCCTCTGTCCCTCTGCTCCTCTATCCCTCTGTCCCTTTCTCCCTCTGTCCCTCTGCCCTGATACTCATCTAAATGATCTTTGGGCTTGTGTTTAGTGGCCGAGGCAGAGCAGGAGGAGGTGAAGGTGACCGCAGACATGCAGCCTCCGCGCTCGGCCAAAAAAGGCAAAGCATCTGCCAGCTCCACGCCGCAGACGGGCAGCGACAAGAAGGAGAGGAGGGGCAAGCACAAAGGTCAGTGTGGCACACCAGGGCACGGGACTGGCACTGAGTCAGACAGTAATAGATACACTGTTACGGTAACAGATACACATACAACATACAACTATCTGACATCATGACCGCACTGATGGGTGAATATCAAGACACACTTCAACACTGTTGGTTCAAGTCTTGTTTTACAAGTTTCCAGAATGTCTCCAGAAGTGAGTGTCTTTACCAAGTCTTTTGTCTTTTTAAGGACTACTGTCTGTTCATACTAAATTATTTTTATTATGGCCTTCTCTATTTATTTTTTTTTTTTCTAATTATTATGATGGCTTACATTTGTGTTCACTTTACAGGCTTGACAAACCTCCTAATGTTCTAAACTATAGTGAGTATTCATTCATTCCCAACCTGGTGGTGGTAAGCTATCGTTTTGTAGCCACATCCTCCAATCTGTGCAATCAGCTGCTCCAACCACAACTCACTCATACCACATCAAAGTGGGTGAAGTGTTGTGTCTAAAGACACAATGACAACATGCTCTTGGGATCAAACCCTTGGCATAAAATGTATAAAGTTGCTCAATTTCACTGATCATCTAAAATAGTGCTGTGCAGTGAATCCAATTTTCACATTAATCACTATTTTTTACAGCCAACGAGGGGTTTTCCACTATGGAAAAATAAAACTGACCATTATTTTATCGTCATAATTAAACCCAATTATTCCTCAGAGCGAGTTTGATACATCAGTACACTTCTCTCAAGTTCACAACCTTACACCCAATGATAGCAAAAATAAATAATCAAGGAAAAAAAGCTAGTCTCCATGTTCCGTGGACCCACCACTCCTGCGGGTGGTGACGGGCCCACATCGCTCCTTTGGGCCGTGCCCGGCCACCAGACGCTCGCTGTCGAGCACCCACCCCAGGCCTCGCTCCAGGGTGGGGCCCCGATAATGCCAGTCCTGGCGACGTAACTGGCCTTGCTGTATTTCTCCCACATAGGGGCTTCTGATCCGCGCTTAGCGTGACCCGTCCCCCAGGACCTGTTTGCCTTGGGTGACCCTATCAGGGACATGAAGCTCCCGACAACATAGCTCCCGGGATCATTCGGGCACTCAAACCCCTCCACCATGTGGGGGTGGCAGTTCAAGGAGGGGGTACAAGTGGCCGAAATGAGTTTCCTCTGCAGAGTGGCTGGGCGCTTCCTTATAGATAGAGCGAGGAGCTCAGTCACACGGGAGGAGCTCGGAGTAGAGCCACTGCTCCTCCATGTCGAGAGGAGCCAGCTGAGGTGGCTCGGGTATCTGTTCCGTATGCCTCCTGGACGCCTCCCTGGGGAGGTGTTCCGGGCATGTCCCACCGGGAGGAGGGGGGAAGACCCAGGACACAGTGGAAGGACTATGTCTCTCGGCTGGCCTGGGAACGCCTTGGGGTCCCCCTGGAGGAGCTGGAGGAAGTGTCCGGGGTGTAGGAAGTCTGGGAGTCCCTGCTTAGACTGTTGCCCCCATGACCCGGCCCCGGATAAGTGGAAGAAAATGGATGGATGGATGGATGGGAAAAAAGCTTTCTTCTTAGACTAGAGTAAGTCCATATATGTCGTGTTAGATGCATCTCTTAGTTTCAGTTCATCTGTTTGTGTTCTAAATTTTAGGCGCTGATGCACAACACGCTCTCTGTGAAAATAATGATTTGAATAATTGTGATTTCAACTATGATTAAAATAATCGTAATTATGATTTTGTTCTATACTTGAGCAGCCTTAGACTACAACTACAAAAGGCACAATTATTGCATCCCTGCTGTGCAACAATTTCTGTTGTGTGATTAACTTGACTAGCCTAATTACACTTATGTTGTCATGCGAAAAGTGAGACTGACACATCTCTGGTTGTATTCGATTCTATCAGATCAATGAGTGGAAGTATCACTGTTACTGGCAGAGGAGAACATTCTAGTTCATTTTAAAAAAGCAAATGCATTCCAGTGGGAAATGTGCTTAATTAGGCCGGTCGCGCTAAAGCCTCACTCCCAGACTCACTGTGATCTTCTCCACTCTTTCTCAATGAGCCACTGCAGAATTAGACTCGCCTGCATCATTTCATCTATTGAGAAAACTGTGTTGTAACTGTACAGACAAATGTAAAAAAACAAATATATATATATATATATATATATATATATATATATATATATATATATATATATATATATATATATATATATATATATATATATATATATATATATATATATATATATATATATATATATAGTAAGTACTGTAGCATTTCCATAATTTAATCTGACTGCATACCTTTACTGCAGGAGAATATATCCCTTAGCATATGTAAATCATTGATTTTCTGTTATTACTTCCAACAGCTGTGATGCCTGTCTCACTGAGACCTCTGTACACATGTTACTGTTTTTGGGGTTACGTTTAACCTATCTGTTTTTGTCAGGGACTGAGTCTACAAATTTTCCATATGAAGCTAGTGGCTTTCATTCTTTTCAACTGACATCACCAATCCTGCTTTTGTCACTGAATATGGCCGTGAACTTTTGTCCATGAAAAAATGTCACACAATGGCCTTTTAGAATGTGATGCCACATGTGCACATCCCATTGAAAATCACATTAGAGGTAACAGTGGGTTTGAAACACGCAGAGAAAAAGTGCAGCTTGTTGAACCCTTTGATGCCTTATGTTGTCTGTGTACAGCAGGGATGGATGGCCTGTCCTCTCAGCACGAAGACGGACACATTCAGATCCTCACTGTGGGGCACCTCTCCCTGGATGAGGCAGAGGCAGAGCCTGTAGTCAACTGCACCCAGTCCCAGAGCAAGCAGGACCTAAGGGTGACCATGCTCAAGAAAGGTATGCTCCGCCCCACATGACAAACTCTGCAGTATTTACTCATGTTTACTCCCACAGACTTCTGCTACAGTGGAGCCAAGTGCATTGTGGGAGAACATAGCGCTGAATCATGTTAGAGTGTACTGTTATATAGGAAAAAAAAAAAAAAACAGACTGCGCTCCAGATTAAGAGTGATTAATTAAGTCTTACAGTGTTAAATATTCACAGTCATAATGATGTTTTTAATGGTGTTGGGTATGCCACCTGCTTGTCTCTATGGATATGTTATATGTTACTTCATATCAGATGTGTGGAAAGGAAGGCCCACTCACAGTAAAATTCAAGATTCAAGATTAACTTCATTGTCCCATGAGTGGGAAATTTGTCTTGGGCTTTTGACTCGTGCTGCCATCAATGCTGTATAAAAATAGAGTCGGCCTGGAGTAGGCATGTACGCATTTCCAGGTATTATCTTAAAAATTAAAACACCTGTATTTGAATGCATATACATGGAAGATGGGACATTGGGATATTCCAGGCAAAGCAATAACAAATATAACCACCCCATTAAAATGAACAGGACCATAACACATCAATTCACTCAAAGAATATCAATATCATTTTCACTAAACCACACAAACCACTGTGAATTCTAACAGTAGTCTCTCCTTGTTTTTCAATCTTTCTCTTTTCTCTTTGTGCAGTTGCTCTTTTGAACAGAATGGTGTTTTTACCCTTTGATCTTTTTAAGTAATACAAATAATGAAATATATATTTCTAATGGGATATAATATTCATATCTTAAATGCCCTGTTTTTAAGTGCTGTCGTGCAATGAATTCGCTTTCTTTGGTGTCTTTGTATATGGATAGGTCCTCAGTGATGAACTGTGTATGGTAGCTACTTGTAACTTATTAATATTTATGGCAGTTTAGTATTGAATTTTCTACTCAAGTGTTGTTCTGTATAGTATGTTTTGGTTTGTTGTGAAAGGATTTATGAACCACAGACCCATGCACTCTTTTTTACCAGAGAGCAGACATTGTACACATGTGTTGAATGTATGTGTATGTAATAGAAGTCTGTGTCCTGCAGCAGTGGCATTGTAGCCCAGGACAAATCTATCTTACCTGTCCTCATAATAATAATAAAAAAGCAACACTTGGGCTTAACACACAGAGACACAGATCAGATTGACTTTAGTTTTTGTTCTTTAGACTTGACAGTTCCACATTCTATATTCTGCTCCACTAAAATGGTTGCATTGCTCTTACATTTCCGTCTGATTCTGGACGTGTAGATGAGATCAAATGCAGCTCAGAAATATAGTTATTATGAAATATAGTTATAATTCCAGTCAGACAACGTGAATAAACAACAATGCCTGCTGTGATAACAATTTCTCTACCTGCAGTAAATACTTGTTAAAACACCCTACAAAACCATTCAAATGTTCATATACTGGTAAGGTCAATACTGCATTCATAATGCAGTGAGACATGTAACAGGTGTTGCGCATCTTGGGCATGCCACTTGTGATAAGATGACATATTGAACACATTAAAATGCTGGGAGCTGTCCTAGATCACTATGACAACAGCCTTCTTTATTTGATTTTTGTTTTTCCTTGTTCATTGTAGATCATAATAAGTGTGTGTACTGACTTCCATAATGTGTGTTTGAAGGTATTTCCAGTAGTATGAACTTTGACGAGGAAGAAGATGACGATGATGAAATTAGCTCCAGTTCATCACAGCTCAACAGCAACACAAGACCAGGCTCTGCCACCAGTAAGAAATCCAACAAGGTACATAGACATTTGAGGCATCAGATACAGTAGGGGTCCACTCCAGTAGGGATCACTCCTACTGGAGTGATATTACCAAAATAGCACATTCTATTGTTTTATTTCAATATAAAAACAATTATCAAGTTTTTATCAGTATTAATATAACTCGCTGTTTTGTGTTCTTCTTGATTACCTGAGATCTGGTGTATTTCTTGCAGGAAGTGGCCTCAGCAACAATCCCTCCTGTAAATGAACCCTCCATCGATGTGGACGACCTTGAAGAGTTTTCTCTACGACCAGCACCTCAGGGTGTCAGGGTGAAGTGCAGAATCACCCGAGACAAAAAGGGCATGGACCGCGGCATGTATCCCACATATTACCTGCACCTGGAGAGGGAGGATGGAAAGAGGGTCAGCTGCTTTATTAAATCCTAAAAAAGTCATTTGTCTTTCATAAAATGTAAATTTCATGCGTGGTTTGTCAACAATGTTGTCTTCCTGTCTTCTCTTGCAGGTGTTCTTGTTAGCCGGCCGCAAGAGGAAAAAAAGTAAAACATCTAATTACCTCATCTCCATTGATCCCACCGATCTGTCCCGAGGTGGAGAGAGCTTCATTGGTAAATTGAGGTAAGGTGACGTTGGCGTCATGAAAGTAATTCTGCCTAAACATGGTCTGATTAAACTATTACAGGCATATGTGCACCTCAGTGTGGAGGGGCTATGTGGATGTTATGTCCAATCCCTTGTATGCGCTATGCAGACTGTATGTGTTACCGCTTTGTGTGTCTTTTGTATTGCTCTTTTACATTAAAAAGTACAACATACTACAGTACACCTGTGCTTGTACTGGGCTAATATCATCAGCACATTCGCATATAAATACATATTATCATAAGCGATATGACTTTCATATTATTTAGAGATCAACCATGCCTCATCAGTGCTAATACCAGAAGCTCTTTTTTAATTTTCAGGCCCTTGTAAACAAAAGTGAGCACTAGCCTAATCCTTTAAGACAGCTTCAAGGCTGTGTCCACAGCTCCATGGAAACGCCAGGGAGTTTAATCAAATATGACTGGGGCCTTTAATCTTCAGAGCCAGTCAGACCATTGGTCAATGCACCACTCAGACCACCGCAATCACACAGCCACTCCAACGGGGAGATCTAAATTTAAATGAGTCCTGACCTTTCATCTAGTGATTTCTAAGAGGGACATGACATAAATAAGGTATGGCCTATTGAAGGGAATGGCATTTCTAGGTTTGGATAGCACTCAGAGTACACATATTCTACCATACCCTATACAGAAGACCACTTGACATTAGAATAAAATAACTGTCATTGTGTAGAATAACAAATGTCATTGTGTAATTGCACACAGTGTGTCAGTGATCATTTAGGGCATTAAAGCTATTATCTGCTGTTGTTATACTTACACTACATACACTGTACACCATGAAGACAGGAGACAGAGAGCGAGCTGATGGAAAGAGCTCTTTCTGAATTCATGTCACAGCCAAACTAGGTTAACTGTTCCCCATTGCTCTGAATGATTTAAGCTGAGCCTTTTTCTCATTATTGTTCTCAAGTAAAGCTAGTGTTTTATATATAAGTGCAGACCTACATCATTCTCCTCTGGTTTCTCTGCACAGATCCAACCTCATGGGGACCAAGTTCACAGTTTATGACAATGGTCTGAACCCCATGAAGAGCACCACCAGCCTCGAAGCCAGCAACCTGCGACAAGAGCTGGCAGCCATTTGTTATGTGAGTCAGACATACATGTCATACACACATGGTTTAAACATGGTGTTGCCATTGGGTCACCATTACTGCAATACTGTATAACTCTGATTACATTATTATACTATACACCTTATTCCAGAAGTTGCCGTGGGTGCCGCCATCATCATTCAGGTTGTATTATTTTGTATGGGGCTGCTGATCCTAACAGCGAATAAGTTCAATACAGTCTATAAAGCAGTTTTAAAGCCCCTCAGAGAATTAGTGCAGTGTTGGGTTGTTGGTGCACATGAACATTGAACACTTTACACAAATGAACTGACTTTATGTCGTAGTTAATCGGCAAAACTTTTCTGAAATTCGTCATTCACCGGAACTGCACAACCAAAGCATGGTTTAGGAGCATTTAGAGACAAAAGTGAAAACTCTACTCTCAAAGGTGTTTCTCCTTCTAAAAAATAAACAAATGTATTTTTTCAGAAAGTGACAAAAAATATATACATTTATTTTTTTCAGCTTTTTTACTACTTCTACTTAAGTATTTTGCCAATGACAGTATATGTTGTCAGTTGTTGGGACTTAACTTTCACCCTTTAAGTGTGTTGGTGTGGTGGTATTTTCCTCTTGAAATGTCACGCAATGTTATACATGTACATCAAAACTTAAACCAAAATCTGTTATGGATAGTGTGGAATAAATGCTGTGCAATGAACCATACGAAGCAGAATACACAAGCCTGTTTCATTTGATCTTATGTAACAGCTCTTACAACATGAATGAAAAGGTGCCTGTAGTTTGCCCTCAGTTGCTTTACACATTACCCAGACTTCAAACGGATTAGCATGAATATATTAACTATATCATCTTTCATCTTTTCATTTCAGGAAACCAATGTTTTAGGCTTCAAGGGCCCGCGCAAAATGAGCGTCATCATCCCTGGTATGAATATGGACCATGAGAGAGTGTCCATCCGCCCCCGAAATGTAGGTCTCGTCTCATCCCCTTTCCTGAGCGTGTGATACGAATAAGAGTTATGATATTATCCTTTATTACAGGACCATGAGTCACTGTTGGCCAGGTGGCAGAACAAGAACACAGAGAGTGTGATTGAACTACACAATAAGACACCAGTGTGGAATGATGATACGCAGTCATATGTGCTCAACTTCCACGGCAGAGTCACCCAGGCCTCCGTCAAGAACTTCCAAATCATCCACGACAATGACCGTCAGTGCACTCAGATGACTTTGTACTTTTGTTTTGTTGTTGTGTAGAGATGTTATTGCTTTGCCTGAAATGTTCCACAGTATTGCATTTAACTTATATTACTTTATTTAATTACAGGGGATTTTTTGTCTTGAAAAACATGCAGGGTCACGTATCCACAAATCTGACCTATAACTTGGCCTGGTAGCGTCACTTGCTTGACTCCATGGAGTTAGATGTTTAAAGCCATACTACGGGACATTTCAGCAATAGCATTTCCATAGAGACGATCTTCCATCAAGTTACACAGTACCCCTTTAAACAACAGCAAACATCTGGTCTTACATCGTCTAATTAGTTGTCTTACTCTTTCTTATTGCTAGTGAGCTTGCCTCTCCATATATCTAACCTGTAACTTGGCCTGAAGGCACCATCTGCTTGTGTTCCTGGATATGTAATGCCACACAATGGAACATGCTAGGTAGAGCCAAAACAATAACCAGGTGGAGTTATATAGTGCACCTTTAATTTGAATAAAATGAGTAATTTCATGTATTAAAATTAACTACACAGATAAGGAACATTACACTCTTTTCAAGTCTATTGTATTATTAACCATTACTAAACACTAGATGTGAAAGCAAGACTGAAATGCTTTAGTTTAAAAATAACACCAGCAATTGTTGTTTTGTCTATTGGCATTGTTCCCACACGTCCATCACACTGACTGCAAATAGCCTCTAAAAGTCAAGTAGTATTGACAGTTAAAAGCCCCATTCTAATCTTCCTTTGGTTTTGTTCCCTACAGCCGACTACATAGTGATGCAGTTTGGCCGCGTGGCAGAGGACGTCTTTACCATGGACTATAACTACCCCATGTGTGCCCTGCAAGCATTCGCCATTGCCCTCTCCAGCTTCGACAGTAAGCTGGCCTGTGAGTAGCAGCAGCCTGGAGTCCAGCGCTACTCCGTCTGTCCTCTTCTCAAAAAGGGCTCCAAAAATCAACCCTTAACTGTCAACAAAGCTTTGGCATATTCAACATAATCCTAATGCTTTATATGGGCCTCAATATCAGAGAGAATGTGAGAGCGAATGCGTGCTGGAGTGGGGACCGTGGGTGGGTTTGGACAATGGGAGAACAAGCACAAAAAATGAAATGAGGATCCTTTGTTTTATAACTGTGGTTACTTTGTATTGTACTACTGGCATTATCAGAACCAACACTGTTACTTTATGGCGTAGATAAACACATGTATAACAGTCTTTTTCACATTGGTATGTTTTATATTGATCTTATGTGAAATTTCCACCATGAATTCTGCAACCTTACATAAAAAACATACACGCCTTTCTATATTTATTTTGTATTTATGAATTTTTGATTTTATTTGTTGTTGCTATACAGTATTGGCTCCAGAGAGCTGCAAGCACAGCATTAGACGGAGTTTCTTTCAAACTTAAATAAGGGCAAAGGCATGTTCCACTGCAGTGTGTGCCATAGACAGTATTGTGTAATTGTATGTGAATGTATAGGACAAGGGTGCACTTTATTTTGTGTGCGGGGTCGGACATGGCTGTACATATGTTTTTTGTGCCTTTGAAGACTAATTCCAGTGCGATGCTTTGAAAGTCAAACATGAGCATGAATTGGTCTTTGCTACTCCTGCTGTTTGAAACTGTGTATTGGAGATCTTTCCTTGTAGCTACTCTCCAACACTGTCCAGTTGCACAGTATATTTAGATTTTTCTTCCAAAGTGGACCCCACCCTGTCCACATTTAAAGGTGGACTATATAACTTTTTGGTGGGGAGCGTCACCTGCTTGTCTCCGTGGAGTTGTTATTGCTTTGTCTGGAAAATTCCACAGTATGGCATTATGACTTTTCTGTCTACAAGGGAACAAACTGGTGACCAAGTTATGGGTCAGATCGGTGTGTATTAACAGCTTTTAAAACACCTGTAATTGTTGGGTTAATGCAAGCTATATTTGTTTAATCTCATAATGTGGAACATACTAGCAAAACAATAACATCTCTGCGGAGACAAGTGGGTGGTGGACCCACCAACCAAAAAAGGTTGCATAGCGCTTGCCTGGCAGTACCATCATTCCAGTCTTGTATATTGCATACAGGACTGTCAGTACAAGGCAAGCACAGCGCACCTTTGTATTTATAAACAGAACACAAACATTTTGGCTTTTATGATTATAGATTTTTTTAATTTTTAAATTAAAACATACTCAGATTTTGTCACTGCCAATAAGCCACTCAAACAAACCTATTTGTTTTCATTGCTGCTAGCTGCGTCGATACTGTACATTCCTCATTAAGTTTCGATTTTGTATCAGGTTTATTGCTGTTCATGTTATTCAACTCCACATCCTTGAGGGGTGGTGTTCTCTATGATATATTAGTATTTTGTATTTTTGACCATCAAAATCAAAAAATGCTGAATGAAAGCAAAGAACAATCTCTGATACCGCTGTTGTACTGTGGGTTCTGAGGGAATCTTTATCAAATGTGCTATTCTTGTACTCAATTGTCTTCTAACTATTTCTATTTACAAACTCTTGATACATTTGCTGTAAAGTCTGCTTTTCATACATGTGTCCAGGAGCCTCATTCGCATTCCAATAGTGCACTTGTTGTGATGTACAGTATATACATTTTACATTTGGTGTACAATTTATTGTTGTGGTATAAGCCTTTGGAAAACAAGAAAAATAAAACTCATGTTCATGATCCCGTGTGTTACTATTTTTGGAATATGAAACAACCTTACCCTATATTTTGTAATTTACCAACTGTATTGTTTGGCTTAAAAGATGATTTCAGAGTGCAATTCTGATGTTCCGATAACAAATGAAATCACAAGCTATAAATTATTGTTGCAAATCCATTTCCATATGTTGCTTAACCATTCACAGTAGTAAACAAGTACAACAGTTGATCAAATGCATTTCTTTTAAACAAATGTGTTAACTTTGTATGTTTTTATGTGGAGGGTCCAAAACCTAGTCTCATTGGAGATTTGCATGGAATGTTCCACAAAATGGCATAAAGCTCCGTCAATCTCCATGGAGACAAGCAGGGGACTCCACCATACTCAGTATTTTTTGGGAATAAATACACCTGTTATTGAATAAATGAAAGATGGAAAAGTTCCACGGAAAACGAAAAGCAATAACATTTTCATGTAACATGTAACATGCAGACGACAAACTAAGTTCACTATCAGGCTAGTCCAAAATTAGGGATTGGGTTGTGGTAAAAAAAATATATATATATATGGTACATTCAAATTACAAGATTCCCTGGGACATGAATATACTTGATCATGTGTATTTATGACATTAAGTCTCCAAGTCTGGTTCATGGTTTGCAGTTCATTTAGGTGGAGGATGTTTCTATTTTTCTATGTATCTCTCCTGTTTCTCATCCGGAGCCCACTGACAGCCCAGTGTTCAGGCTGCTGCTCTGGAACAGGACCCTCTGGTGGGGCTGAATCCTCCCCGACCTCAGTGAGAGTGCCCCCTGCCTCCTCCGCCTCTCTCTCTGGGTTTGTCCCAACATCACAGCTAAACTGAAGACTCTCTGCCTCCATCACTGGGTCCTCCTCATCTACCTCTTCAGGCTCCTCTCTCACCCCAGGGACCACCTCTTCAGTCTCACTTTCTTCTTCCTCTTCCTCCTCTTCCTTTTCCTCCTCTTCACAGGCATCTTCTCGTGGATAGCGGTACACATCATGGTGATCGCAAAAGGTGATTTTTTTTCCTGGACTGTGGCTGCGCAGCATTGTACTCAGCTCCAATCCCAGAAACTCTTTCTTCTCAGAGGCCAGCATCGGGGAAGGAGGACTCAGGAGCCACCTACTCTCATCTTCCTCCTCCTCTTCCTCCTCTTCTAGATCGCCTACTACTTCTTCGTCTTCCTCTTCTTCTTTCTTGGTTATATCTTAAAGTTAACAGTAACTGGTTACAAACATACTATATGATTTACCTTAGTATGTTAATATTACATCATTGAACAATTAACATAGGGTCAGGAGTTAAAAAAAAATGCTAGCCAAATGAAAGTCATTCTACACCTATAAGGTGTCCCCAAACCCACAATAACATGTCTTATGCATGGACTTAGCAGTAAACAAACTCATAGCTGATTTAATTTGGCAACCCCAAACCAAACGTTCGACTCTCGACTCGGCCTGATAATAAACCAATAGTTTCACTCACCTTCACTTTCTTCCTCTCCTTCTTCCTCTATTTCCTCCTCTTCCTCCTCTTCTTCATCCTCCTCATGCAGTACTTCTAGTTTCCTCGGACCTGTGTCTTCCTCCTCCTGCTCCATCCTCTCAGCGAGGGCCTCAGCTGTGGGCTGACTCAAAGTCGCCACTAGAGGCGCTAGTTTGTATCTCTTTCTGTTACAGGGTTCATCTTCATACTCTGGGTATGTCTCCTCTGGGTAACCTGCAAATACACAATACAATACAAACTCACCAGGCATAACTCTGTCATCCACTACCTAGTGGTGATGTCATGTTATGTTTGACCACCTGACACCTTTTTTTAGAATCTATAAAGAGTCATAAATAATCTGAGCACCAGTGTCTGTTTGTTTGAACATGTTGGTGGAAATATTTGGTCATTAAATTTATATTTTTGTCCAAAACATTTCATAAGCCTAAATTTGTTTTATTGTTTACAGAAAATTACTGTATCTTATACCTTCCCATCCAGCAAAATAGGGCACCTCCTCAGCTTCCACCTCAGGTGATGCCCCCTCCAGACGTCCCTCCTGCATGAGTTCAGTGATCTGTCGCAAGTGTCGCAATAGTTTCTCCTCTCTCTTTGACTGTTTACTTTTCCTACTTCGACCACTAGAGGGCAGAAGACATATTTGAGACAGAAAGAACAACAATGTTGAATGTGTGAATTTTTGATAATTTAGTATTTCTTCTGGTAATAAGAAAATTGTCAATGCACCAAACAAGCGTATTATTATTTCTGCTCATTTGTAGGAGGACAGAAAAATGTTTTTACCTTCTAGCTCCTCTGCTCTTCCCAGAGACAATCATCGCCATCATCTGTTCCGTCTGCAGCAGTCTCCGTTGGAGCTTGGCGAGCTCATACTCATTTACTGAGAAATCACAGCATATGCTACACAGCCTTATGTTTTGTATTTTGTGTTTTAGGCTATTTTACAAATTAAGATTAAAAACATGATAAATTGCTGAAGCGTAATATGAATAGCCCACTTACACTGTGTGTAGTCCATCTGCACTTTGTATGTAGTTATGTAGTCATCATATTTTGGTGGCTTTCCTTTACATGTTAGCTGTATAAAAACAAATGATATTAGATGACTTCACAAATAATACTGATTTCACATGGTGCATCCATAATAACTTTATATTGTATGTCATATGATTGTTGTACCTTGTAGATGATGTAGATGATGTAGAGGAGGATCCCAAAGCCATAGATGGGAATGACTTGAGTCATCAGGTTGGTCTTTTGGCCAATGCCCCTCACCTTGGCCACAGTCTCTGTGTGGTGAGTGAGAGCGTGCACAGGGTCTAGCCCCCACTGCTCTGAATCCTGGGACAGAGGGGCCCGGTGCATCATGGGAGGATAGAAGCCAGGCCCAACTGTAGGACAACACACATGTGTATTTTACACTGGAAACACAGCATCTCCACTAAATTAAGTCATAACTGTTCCACTATACTATTTCCATCTCAATAATATTCTCTAGTGTTTGTCAAAGGGTAAAGCAAAGCAACATCTCACTTCAGGCTACATCGAGTATACTATGTCTAGTCCTTGATGTTTATGGATAGTTACCCAGAAACATGAGCCAATACTGTAGCCAATATAGTAACCTTAATCTTTTATGTAAGCATCTGGCTGCAAAAATATACCTATATATTTTTTATGATATAGTGTTCAACTATTCATTTCTTTTTAACTTATTGCACATTATATTACAAACAATACTATTGCTTTTGAAACTGTGTGGCCTCCAGGCCTTAAGGACTAGTGGAGCATCTGACAGCACTAAGAACAAACCTGAGTCTGAGCTGATGGACAGTGTCTTACCCTCCTTGTGAAAAGTGTCCTCCTTGGCTCTGGGCAGCAGCATCCGGGGCAGAAACAGAGACACACAGAGCACGGAGCACGAGATCAGGGTGACCTTTTGGCAAGTTGTGATGGACATTTTGTCTGAGGAAACCACAAGTGCACATTCACGTCACTTACACAGTGAGCAACAACCTACAGATGTTTGTCTGTGGCGATGTTTCATCGGATTAATCCAGATTAAATATGATGCGTTCATGAACCGTTCAAAACATGATAAATCAACAACTAACTGAGTTGGTATAAAAATAATGCGTAATTGAATAGCCTGAACAGGCTATTTCTTTGAATCTGAACTATTTTAATAGGCCTACTAAGAGGCCTAGGCCCGTAAACCACCAACGTGCGGTCTAATAAGAAGGAGGCTTTAGTGCTGTAATAGAGTTTTAAAGTGTCACCTTTGATGTTTTTGGAGAGTAACGAAATGTATATTTTCTCAGTTTGTTTGCATTTAGACGCTTTCTATCAATATTCTGCAAATTTACAACGTGCACTTAAATGCAACGTCTCACATCGTTCATCGCTCAACCTGTAATTTCACCAGAGTGACATCAGATGGCAGTGCAAGCTCATGTACGAAAAAGAGACCCCATAAATCGTTATTATATTCCATATTCACCCACTCCCATGCATAGTTAACGTAATGGCTTTAGCTCATATCCTATAATTGATTAAAGTAATTGTAAAGGGACATCAATCATATTAATTTTTAGGTTGTATCGGACATAGCTCACTATAACAGCAATTAGTATCAATGTACAATAAAATAAATAATGTGATTGTCTTTACAGTTATTCTAAGCCCATAGTTGATAGTGTAGGTACGTGCGTAAGATGTCTTTTGTTTAAAGAGGAAGAGTAAGAGCAAGGTTATAGGAGGTCACACAGAAGCCTGCCTTTGCTGTGGATAAAAGCTTGAACCAACAAAGGTCAAGAAGGTGGGACCACTGGGACTTATTAGCGTTAGAGTGTGACAGAGGAGGTCCCTCCCACGTGAGTCTTTCTCTGAATACCTATCAGGATCCTGCTTCAGCTCTGATCAATGAGAGAAACTGTGAGAAGTGCGCACTAAGGCTCTGAGAATAAATAATTCACAATCTACCTATACTCAGCCAGCTCTGAGTAATAATTGGATATTGGAAAGGGTATTTCAGTTCATTAGAAATAGGCCACAAATGTTTACCATTTATAAACTAGGTTTAATATACAGGTGATATTAAATCGTTTCTAAGGCTTTGATTATAGTGGATCAAGTTATGAGCATTTTGCATTATTACGTATTTACTAAAAGGTAAGGTTTCTTGCAGAACAGAAAAAACATAGGACTGATCATTCTGCTTTTGTGACTATGTATGAACTTACTTTTCCATGCACACTTTTCATCACCTGAAAAGGATAGCTTGCTTTATTGTTTAGCCTTATTTCATGTATTTACAAGTTCAAACACCTTTGTTATTTTATTCTACCAATTCAAGTACATTTATATGGCATGATTTATTTAAAAAATGTCTTTTGCAGTGACACTGAAAATTGTGACAAAATGGATGAACAATATTGGCCATGCCACACACTGTCTATAAGCTCTTAATCCCAGAAAACAAATATTCATGTGTGTGTTTCTGCATGACTGGATTATCGATTATCAGTGCCAAACAGCGCAAGATGCCCACTCAGATTGTAACCGCTGCATACTGTAATACACTATTATGAGAAACAAAGACTATAAAAGTTAACAAGTTAACAAAGACAGTGCCATAAAGTTGGATATTCCTTTCTTCCATAAGGGGTCAAACTATCATAAATAAACAGTTGTTGATTATTCATATTACTTTAATTAATAGTACACATCTACATCTGATAGTCATCGCAGCTGGTAAGTTCATTATGACCACATATATGTTGCCTTTACCTTACCTGCTAATTAGTAGTACTAGATGTTTCACTCTATAATATAGTGATTGGGCTACTTGCTCCATTACAACTGCATTGCATAATCAATTGGTTGAACCATATGCCAAAACTTAAAACCTCAACATCTGTAATAATATATTTATTTTTTAAGCAAACCATAACATTAGAAATAATGTTATGGTTTGCTGAGCTCATGGCACCAGTGTTTGGAACAGCCCCAAACACTGAAGGGCCTATTGTGGAACACTGCAGTTGTAAGAATACGCTTTCATATTGTATTGTACTGTTTTATAGACAGTTGAGTTTAGAATTGGCCTTTTCACTTTTTCACCACGCTCCCTATTATTCCTCACAACTCAACTGTGAACCAGCACACAATGTATTTCCATATTCCACTCATAATTGCAGCATTGCCAAAATTTGACTTTTCATCGTTCTCATGGAAACCTCAGAGTACACACATCAAGCCGTGCAATTACTCCAAAAAATAAAAGCGGCTAATGTTACTGTGGTGTTGAAAATATCACAATGCCCACCCATTCCCCCCAAATCCAGCTGGGAAGTATTACATTTAAATATGACCATGGGCATATCCGCAGCCCTTCTTGGGATAGGCCTGGGCCGTTTTAGCTGCACACTTTGATGCTTTGTTGCCTTTTTCGTAATGCTATTCCGGAGGTGTGTCCAATCCACTGCAAGGGACCGTATTGTTGATTCACACACTGCTCTTTTATCTGTTTACTGGGTTCTTATCAAGCCTTTAATTACTTAATTATTCCTCAATTAAAACACAATAGACTCCACAAAATCACTTTCACTAGCACAGAAGGTATAGTGGCTAGCTGGGGTAAATGTGTTTTTGGAGGTGCAACTGAATTGTTTAGAATTGCTACAGAAACTTCAAAAATGTAGAATAGAGAGTAGGAGACTAGCTGCAATAATAAAACATTTACAGAGTAAAGATAAGATAAGATAATCCTTTATTTGTCCCACAAGAGGGAAATTGCAGTGTCACAACGCAAGTTTCAGAAACAGTAGGAAAATAAGAGCATGCATCAAAATCAAGATAAATAATAATAAGTATTTACAATCAACTAAAAAACACAACACTGTAAAGCTAAAAGGCACAGGAACGTTGCACAATAAGTGATCACAATCAGTAATCACTAGTTAAAGGAGTTCTCTTGCCTTGTAGGTCATGTTTACATTGTTATGATTTATTAATTTAGACAAATTGCTATCTTGATTTTAAAATTATTCAAAAACTTTTTATGATACTGCTCACTAATATTTGTTTTAGCATGACCCTACTACTGACCTTTTCTAAAAATGTAATTTATTTATTTGAATATTGACATTGCACATAACATCATATAATCCAAATGTGCCTAAGTTATCTGATCAGAAATTAAAATATAGAGTGATATTGTAGCCAAATACATACTGTTTTATTTTATTTGACACGATTGACAACATGACTTTCTTAGACATAGAAAACAGTGTGTTTCTCCATTCATGTAAGTGATTTGTTGTGCAATGTCACCTTATTCAATGGTGGATTGTGTTTTCACATTGCGCCCACTCCTCCTCCTCTCCATGCCTCTATCTAAATCAGTCAATTTATTTCCAAATTGCATGTCGAGTGTAGGTGCAAGGCCTCACGGCGCTATATTAAATCAATGCACGACTATATCTATATGTTTTGAGAAAGGTTCATTTTTTTCTTTTTTTAGGGGGTGATTTGATTTGATGAGGCTGCACCTGCATTCAATGAAGGGCAATGTCATGAATCTTAAACCAGGAAAGAATTGGACAGCTATGAATAAACAAAATAATGGAGCTGATCTGAATGCAGTGCACACAAACTGTGTTTTAATTGCTGTGTAAAAATAGATATGCTTTCTATATATAACCCCTTGCATCATCAGAAAACAACTTAAAAGATATTGCATTTCTTTGATGTTCACACAAGACAGAAAAGAATCATTAAAATACTGTATTTGCATTTGTTCTTTCAAATTCTATCTATATAGTCTTATAAAGTGTTCTAAAGTCTGTTGTTTCTATAATCATCTTTATCATAGTTTATTAATCAATGAGAAGCAGTACCTTATGTTTCAAAATAAAAGTAAACTAAACTAAAACAAAAGAAAGATAAAACATGGCTTTTCATGGCCATAATGAAACAGCCCCTCTTTTACTCTTGAGCTGAAGTGGCCTGGATGTTGCTGCTGTATTATGCTGGCCGCTGCATGTGCTCCTTTTCAATATTAAATAGAAGCATGTCTCTTGTGTGCAGAAGCACCTTGAATGCCCTTAACCAGCACTAATAGGAGATAATGATTGGTGCTCAACAAAAAGAGAGATTCATTTTGAATTATTAACAAGTTAACTTTGTAGTGGAGGCACTTTATCCCAGAGGACAAACAGCCAAATGTTTGCAAAATATAATTAAGCCGAGGCATCTTTAAATGTCATTGCTGCCTGTGCCATGTTTCAAATTGTTCTGCATCAACAGAATTTAACGAGATGGCGAAGGAATCCATTTCCTGCAAGCATGTGATAAGCCACACATACAGTGGAGCACTTTCATTGATTGCCAAAATAAAGCATTTTGTATGCAAATGGGTGACTGGAGTGGCTAAGCTGATTCAGCCTCATGGACACCAAATAATGGTCTTTACAATTAATACTTTTACATGCCACCCATTGAAAATTTCATCTTCCGTTTAATGCCTCTGGAACATTTACACACATAGCCAGAAAATGCATGTTCCAATGGATTAATATGAAAGCCAACAAACAAATAAAGCCATGGTACGTCTGGTCCCTCCCCCTGAGTATTGGTCTCTCTGCTGTCATCTCATGCTCCTGCACATTTTGGATTAACAGATAATCTTTGAACACCAAGGAAGGTCTGCTAACCCTGAGGGGGTGGGAGAGTGAGTGAAAGAGAGCAGGGCTAGAGGCACTGCACCATTGTTTCTATGTAATGTGCTTGTCCTATTCTTGTAAACATGCAGCTCCCTTTGTAGAGGCAATAGGTCTCAAATACCTCTCCATTGCTCTTGCAGATTTTACACAGGTTTTGAATAGAAAACATTCTGAGAACAAGGTTGTTAACAACAGTGTCAGGCAGACATGAAAACAAAAACATGCTTAATACAAGATTTAATTCAACCTATTCAAGGAGCAACGCCTCAAGGGCCCAAGTGTTGGTCTGGCTGTTGTGTTATCAACTTAAATATAATATTAAATTAAATAGTCACAGGGAGAATAAGTCAGTGCAATACACAGCCCAGATAAATGAAGGGGGTGGGGGTGTGGGGGACAGTTCATAAGGGGGTCGATGGATCGGTCTCCCTTTGTCCAGTCCCCTCATGGCTCACATCTGCACATCACATCCTTAAAGCTCCTCTGTGTTCTAAAGTCCATATCATCACCAAACGTTCTTATCATGTCAGTGCTCACATTAATACAAAGTACATCTCATCGCACTAGCAGATGCTCTCCTCATTCTGCTAATTGTTTTGTGAAAATTTCATGCCAACTAAAGATTTGTAACTGGTTATTTCAAAAGCCTGAAAAATGCATATTACAGCCTGCCAAAGTACATATATATGATATTTTGGTGTAAATCATATTCTAATTTTGATAAACTCTAAAAATCGCTAAACTGTAAATGATGAAACCGTTTTGGCCTATTTTAAAAGTATAATACTGAAGGGGTGCTTTTACTGCCTCGTACAGGGATGAGTCTTTTTAACTTCCCCAAACAATTGTCCAGTTAACAGTGTCCACTCTCCTCTTCCTCACCCCTGCCCTTTTGTCCTTCATCATTCCTCGTCATCATCCTCCAAACACAACCCTTTTATCATGTCCGAGTGGAGGGGAACAGCCCAAACTGTTGACAGCAGTGTTTGAAATAAATGAGAAAGCTGAGCCCCTCTCGGGTTGGATGGAGGAAGGCGGGTGAGAGTGCAAAATGTCCAAAAGGGAGCAGTGGCAGGGCGCTGAGCTGACCTGTGATCAGGTGAGTGTGTGAGGGGCTCTGAGGACACAATCCCCTCTCTGCTGTCCACGCGTAAATTTAGTGCTTGAGAAGTATTTAACTTTCTCCAAATCCCAAATACTCTCAGCTGGAGCATCTCCTCACGTGGCTCTAGCCTGTTTTTGTCTGGGCAGAGGTGAAATGTCTTGGAAAGGTTGTGGGGATCAATAGGACTGGACTGTTTGATGGAAGGAGAACCAGGCGAAAAGTGAGATTTGGCAGGGGAAAAGTAACATTTATAGGAATTTGCCATAACAAATCACCAACTACTGTTTTGTTAAAAGCACAAAAAAGAGTGATATGAAACACATTTAAGTCATGGAGTACATTAATGAAATCCAAAATTGTATTGCTCATATTTTTAAAGGGGACATATTATGTGAAGTCAGCATTTATGGGTTTTTGTTGTTGTTCAGAGGTGTATTTCGATTGATTTGTGTAGGGCATTTGATTACCCACAACATTTTTCTGAGGAGTCTATTTTTTCCCCCTATCTTTGCACACAACTCTGTACTTACTTATTCAAAATGTACTGTTTTTTACTTTATTGTATTTAGTCACTGAGGCCTTTCCAAAAGTTTTTTTTTTTTTCTTCTTTTATTTGAATAAAACATTCCTGAAGTCATCCCTGTTGTTTTTTCACTTGGGTGAATTGAGACACCACATCATTTCTAATAATCTTCTTTGCTGCAGGAATGGTGTCAATAAACCAGGAGTTAAGAACAAAGGCAACCACTTTTATCTTTCCTGAAACTCAGGTGAGACAAAACTCTAAGCCGATTTTGATTTTTAAGGGAAAAGCTTTCACAACAGAGGCAAGAATGGAACTGTAAACACAAACTTATATACTATTAAGGTGGAGGGAAAGGAAACAACAATTTGTTCCAGGTGCAATCTCTGTTTGGAATACAGGAAACAAGAATCAAACGCCCCAAACACTGTAATGATTGTAACTTAAGTATACATTCTGAACATCTGACATCATTTCTGAAAAAAAGAGAAAAAAAAAGCTTTATAACAAACAAATGTATAGTCAGTGCCAATAACATTTTTATAATAATTGCACATTTTATGGGTTCCTCTACACGCGATCCTTACTAAGACATCACTGTCATCGGTCTAAAATTTTCCCATTATGACAAGTTAGTTTTCATCGCAGCTACATTAATTAAACGTGGCTTTACAATTGACTTTGACACAGTCATTTCCTATCCAATTGTGCATGCATGGGTGATTTGGTCTGGTCTCCGATGATAGGACCACACGTATGCTGCAGCTCTGAGTAATGTAAATCTTTGAGGAGAGAACAGAAACTCATGTGGTCCAGACAAGTTCAAGACATCTGCACACCACCCTAAACTCTCCCAGCATCCCTCACTCCTCCTGTTTGTGTCTGTGCTCATGATGCTTCAGATTAAGGAGAATTAACGCTGTGACAGGAGGAGAGCATCATGATGATTCAAGACAATAAAATGTATTCACTGGCTGTTGCTTTCATCTTCTTATTAAAATGAAGCAGCAGCAATGACAGCTTAATTGGACTATAGAATATACTTTTAATTACATGCAATAAATGACATTGTGATATTAATACAGTAGTCACAACCTTTCATGTTGTACAAGAGAGGAGCTGTGCCTCACTGCAGCGCCACTGGCACTGGCTTTAACATTAACACTAAAGTGGTATATAAGAAAACTGGTGACTTCCATTCAGTCCTGGTTTAGATCTGGGTTTGAAGCTTGTTTAGAAAAAGATAGTAGATATTAGAAGGTATTACAGAAACATAAAATGCAATAGATATAAGCAAAGATATAACAAATGGATCCAAATGGCCCATTTCTTAGACAGAGAATCTACTTCCCATGGTACAATCTGTAGTTCACAGATTGTACCATGGGAAGTAGATTCTCCATCCAGGGTCAGCACTGTGACTAAAATGACTACTAAAGACTTACTGTGTAGTTCATGTAGTTTGAGTACTTCAAATAAAGCTCAATTTAATTAATTTAATTTCCCCATGTACTTTTTTTTTCTGTAGAAATCAATTGTGAAACTATACAACAAATCACATCACCTTGACAAAATCTACAATTGTGTCTAGAATAGAAAACAAACACAGCTACACTGTGCATTGTCCAGACATCGCTCCATCCCATACTTGTTGAATAAAACATCTGTCTCAAAACACAAGGCAACAGTAAAGTGGGGGCTCGTCACATTTGAGATGAATCTCCCCTATCCCTGTACACTGCACATAGCAGAGTTTAGCCTTGATACATTTTACAACCAGCTTCCTAAAAAACTCCGCTGACAAGTTATCTGTGACCCAGTGTGTGCGTGAAACGTCTTGCGGAGAAAATCAATCTTTGCCTCTCCTCTTTTGCCTTGAATAGCGCCAGAGCAAACAAACAGGCCTAAACAATACGATATATACCACATATCAATTACACTAAATGCCTCAGTATCTATACTTGACTGTCCCAGGCACACACCAGTTACAAGGCACACACGCTGCTCCAAGACGATAATGGTGCTGCATTGTTCCTCGCCATCTGGCCGCCTGATAAGGGCTGCCTGCGCATAGTTGATAATGAGAGCAGGCAGAGGAAAAAGCCAGTGTTAAACATTTCCTTGGCCCATGAAAAAGGTTCCATTAAGTCCACTGACCCCAATTGAATATTAATGAGCTAATTAACGGATTTATTGTTATGCGCAATTTCTGGAGGGGTAATTTTTTTCAAGTGCTATTATTTTTTCTAATTATTTTCTGTACTTTTTATAATTGAATCTTTGTAGCTGCCAGCATCCTGTTTGTGCCTTGGCAACTAGAAAAAAGCAATTGGCATCTGGGTGTTTTTGCCTTCCTTCGGCTTCAGCAAAACCCAAACAATGATGCCTTAGGTCCCAGTCATCAAGACTACCCACCATGTTCACAAACCTGCCTCAAATCTGCCTCAAAAACTAGTCTGCAGGTATGAATAAATAGGGCAGTTTTGTTGTGCAAAAGATACAATTTTGGAGCTGTGTTATTACTATTTATTACATATGTTATAAATACATATAAATAGCACTAAAGCGTCCTTGAACTGACAGTAAAAATAGTTGTCATTTTGTTTTACATTTCAGAAAAATACCAGCAATTATACTGTATTACTTGCTTTTCATACTGCCAGACAATGGGGAGGAAGTAATTAATTTGGGGCACAGATATGCTTCAGAGACTACATCTCCCAGCAGCCCCGGGAGCTCAAGGGAACACCAGAAGGAGGAAGTAGGAGGCCGCTGGAGGGAAATGTGAACAGCAACGGTGTGATTTTCTTTTTAATTAGAGTGAACTGCACAATGTGGTGGAACTGAAAACATTATAACAAAAATACATGCGTTGTCAACATGTCAGATGCTTCCTTTACATGTTTACATTAAAGGTGCACTGTGTAACTTTTCAAGTGGAGGGTCTGATACTTACTTGTGTCCAGGGAAACATCATCATGGGGAGATCACAAAGGTTATAGTGTATAACTTTTATATATGGAGAATGAGGATTTTCTCCAAAATGTACAAGCTGTAAAGGAAGAAAATAAACCATTAGGTAATAAAGATGATTTGATTTCTATACATTATTATTATCCCTCTTGTTCATGTACATCTAAGTAAGTTGTAAATATTGTTAATTCATCATATATGGGCTATGTAATATGTGATATGCCATTTTGCTATATCAAAGAGAGCAATACTATGGTGTCATCTGGCAAAATGTGTATTGATAAATGTTAACATACAACTTAAGTAATCAATAAGTGACCAAATGTCAATGTTCTGAGCCAGTGGTTCCCAACCTAGAGGCCACACCCTAAATACCCCCAAGATTCACAGGGGTCCCTGGGGATTCATAAAAAGAAGTCCAAAACTAGCAGGTAGGACAAATATCTTCAGGTCACTAATGTATCCACTAGTAAAATGGAGAAAAATATGTCGAACCACTGATCTAAATCTTTGTTGCTTGTTAAAGCATTCGTAAGCCCCAGTCCAACATTTCCATTAACATTACCATTGTTTGATAGCAAAGCTATACACAGCAGCACAGGTCCCTCTGATAACCTTTGTGATAACCCTAATGTAATTATTAATACAATCCGCTCGCTGCTTATTTGCCTAATATTGTTTATGTCTCAAATTGAATTCCAGGGTAATAAAAGCATCAATTTCTTTTGGTTACTCCACCAATATAACTTAGAGTAATGAACTCATTTCGCTGTTGTATGGAAATTTTGATCTCATTACAATAATTTGGCCTGATTCTCTCAGCGTTGCAATATTAAGAGTAAGGCCCTACAGTCATTCAGCACGTTATTATGCTATACATCACAAAGTGCATTATAGCCTCATAAAACCTGTCAACAAAGAGGTTGGGAAGTTTGTGGCTTGCCAGGTTAATATATATTCCACCAACAATGACTAGAGGTCCAAACTGCAGTCTATTGCTGTGAACAGAATGTAATAATCTAGTGGTAGTAGGAACACCCCTCCCCCAGCGGCATTAGTTACCTCTAATCAAAACAGATGCTCAAATCAAAGGATCGTTTCTCTCCAGGATACAAGGTAAGGCTCTTTCTATGCATTTAAATTAAAATTGCAGCATAATAAAAAAATGGTTGTTTGTTTTCATAATATCTGTAGTTTTTGTTTTGTTTTTTACTTCACAATGATAGTTCCCAGACCTGAACTCTAATTGGGTGTGTTCCAATACAACAGGTTGATGTTATTTTTCCATAGCCACCATATTCAACAAAAGTAAAGTGCATTTTAATCAAACAATATAAACTAAGTCCAGGAGGATTACATTTTTACCTAGTTCTGTATGCCATAAGACCTTTAGGCAAGAAGTGTTATTGACTGAAGAAACAATATTAAAGGCAAATTGGTTTACTGTGTGACTTTTCTGGTGGAGGGTCTGTCACTTGCTTGTCTCCACAGAGATGGTATGCATTTATACATGGAGATTTTTTTTTTTTTTAAGGCAATAGAAACAACTGTATGAAGATACATTTAGGGCCATGCTGAGGAATATTCCAGACAAGCAGGTAGCTGACCTTAGTTCCATAGTGCACCTTAGTTGCATAGTGTACCACAAAAGTCAATATATTCATTCTTTGTTCATTTATAAGTCTCCTGATTAAAATGAAAATCAAACTATCAATTTGCAGTTGAGGTGACAACCAACACCATAGCACCAAAACTATTTCTGTTCTTTAGAGCAATTTAAGTATAAAAGAACAATGAACATTTAAATTCTAAGTTAATCTTTTATGGCTACTGTGTGAGTACCTATAGGGAGTACTGACATATTGCTGTATGCATTATCAACAATGACAACAGCATTTTAGTTTCCCTTAAAAGAAGCCAGAGGAAGGCTAAGATTGACCAACATGGTAATCGTTTTGCAGAAGGAATGTCAGTGCGAGCGCGAAAAAGCCTTTCTAGAGGAGACCAATCTTTTGTAACAATCAATTACAATACAATTCCATTCGTCTGTGTAGGCACTAATAGCTCTCGTCTGTGCGCACAGTCGGGCCTGTCTTGTAAATATACACTGTTTTCCTTTTAAATGTCCTATAATATGCATGGGGAACACAGAAACACACTATGATAGAGGGGCTTGAAGCTGGAGAAGCAATTCAGCCCTGTGTCCCAGTCGAAGAATGGAGAATGGAGCCGTTTGTGGCTTTCTTCCCATTAGCCAGATTGAATTACTGTGTTTTACTTTTAAGGGCCATCTGTTCTGGTTTAAGTCATATTTCTAAATCTGTCATGTTGTGTGCGAATGTGTGCATAGTGGAAGATTTTTTTTTGTTTTGCCAAGAATAAAATGATGTGTAAATTCTATTGTGACATCTGTGAAACACTTTCACAGTTTGCAAATCGTCAAGACGTAGAGCTCCGTTCCGCCACAATTACAGGTAGTCAACAAATGATCTTCCTGAAGGATGTTAATTACAGGACGGCCGTTGCGTTTAATTGATTCGGCGAAAGCTTTTGATCTAAATAGCTGACAGATAATTACACGTTGCCGGATTTATCACAGTTGAAGTGGTAAAATAAAAAGGCGAGGACTTTCTAACGCTTTTCTGGGGGGACATAAAGTGCAGAGATGTTGATGAAGAAGGAAGCAGGAACAGCTGTGTGCAGAGACAGATAAAGAGATGGAGAGATGACTGATGTGGTTCACTCAAAGGCCGGAGTGGGAGAAGCCTCATATTGAATTGCAATATGAAAAAGATTATTCAAATGCCAGACGCTATCAGAGGAACTGAGATCTGACGCCGCACTATAGTCAATTACTATTTCCTTAATTGATAAGGAATCTGTCTCATCATTAATCATGGCTTTCTTCTTTTTAACTAGACAACTGTTGTAGCATTAGTCAGTCCATTCATTAGCGAGGTTTTTGGTTAATAAACTGTAGAACAATTAATCAGGCACTTATAGACATATTTAAAGGACCCATATTACACTGTTTTCTGATCCATGTTATAATGTTTCATCATCACAAACTTACCTGGAGTTGTGTTTTGTTTCATTCATACAAACTCTGCATATTTAGGCTGAGTTCGTCTCTCAAACAAAAAACTCTCTGTTCCACCTTGTGAAGTCATGTGGGAGATGTTTTTAAAATCCATACACCTTCATTAGAAGGATTAGGATAATTTCAGCCCCAGATTTGCCAATCTCTACTGAACAAAAAGTATTACCACTACAAGAGCATTACAGGTTTTGGGGATAGGATAGACTAATAATAAAGGTTTATTCAGACATGTGTGATTGAAACAAAACACAACTCCAGGTATGTTTTTGATGAGGTAACAACATTATAACATGGCTAGAAGTGTCAATTTTGTGTAATATAGGACCTTTAAGTAAAAACCTGGCAAAGCCATTTTATCACATTATAGAGCTCACGGCCCCAGCGTATATGAGTTAAACCACTCTTTTACCAATCACAAAACCAGTGCAGGTGTCCAGCCCAATTTCTCATAATCTGCCTCAAATCCTTCATTCCTCAGCTATAAGTCTAACCAATCGAGGAGAAATGCCAATTAACCTCCTGACATTCATGGAGGGTCCCATAGATCGATAGTACATAATGTATTCTTGAAGTTTTTAAACAGAAAAACACGCTGGAAATTCAATATACTGTATAACAATGCCACCTTAATTAGCCTCAATAAAGCATGAACATAGACTTATTTTATAATGAATAAATAGTTAAATAAGAATTATTCAGACTTAGTAACTACTTAATTAAGAAGGTAGGTGTAGAAGTGGGGCTTAGGTATTTATTAAACTTCCTGTATTATGTTAATCTGACTTATGTGAGTTTAGTTGTATTATAATGTTACCTCCTCAAAAACGAACCTGGAGTTGTGTTTTGTTTCATTCACACATGTTTGAGTAATCCTTTATTATTAGTCTGTCCACATCTTCACAGCTCAAAATGCTCAGTTCCACCTAGTGAGGTCATATAGTGGTAGTTTTCAAGTTAGCGGCTACCTTTTGCCTTTAGTTCATTAGAGATGTCTGAAATAATCCAAAAGATTCTGTTGATGATGTATGGAGTTTAAAACACAGTGGACCACTTCATGTATTACCACATGACATCACAAGGTGGAAGAGAGTGTTTTGAGAGAAGAACTCAGCCTAAATATGCAGGGTTTGTGCATTAAACATTTGTGAATGAAACAAAGCAAAACTAAGTCTTTGTCCATGCTTTATTAAGGATATTGTATGAAGTGTATTTTCATAAAGTGCTACCCAAAGAAAAAAACTTTCAAAAAACAAAATTCAGAGACAGAAATTCTTTAATTCTAAAATTATTTAATAAAAATAAATAAATACATAAATACATAACTAAATCTTTAAATCTTTAAAAAGAAAAAATATATATATATAAATAAAAATTTCACTGTCTGTCTTCTGATCCTGCTTGGCTAGTTTGATCCACATTCTGCTCTCTGGATATTAATTTGAGATATAGCTTTTAATTTATTCAACACTCTTAGGCATAAATTGATGTCATGTCACATTCCACATCTTCCTCATGTGGAAACGCTGACACTGCCCTGTGTGATTTGGGCCTGGAAGTGGCTCTCAAATGTCACAGATCCAACATGGCGTCTCTAGATGTAGGCACTCTGCTTTAGGGGACTCACTGTTTCCCTGGCAGCAGTTTTCCTGTACATCCTTTCTGTAGCCCAGCAGGCCACAGCTCTGTCACCCACTCCTACTATTGAATTGAATGGTCCACAGATTACTCAATTATTTCTATATACCAGCCTTCCATGGCAGACTAAAGGCCTATTATTGGAGGGACTGAGACCATAGGAACTTATTACACGTGTGACCTTTTAAAGCCTTTCACCGTGATGGATCTCAGGTGAGAATTTACTGGAATCAATTTTTATCTGAAAGCTTGATGCTTGCTCACTGCCCCAACCCTGCTCTGTGTGAAACGTCCACTTTATGAAAAAACAGACCTGGACTCAAACTGAGCATCTGCTAGTTCAAGGGTAAACCTACTGAGCAAAAGAATTGTCTATTTCACCTCTGGAACTGTTGTCGCTCGGAGTTAGCTTCTCTATAGAATGACCATCTCCTATATGGCTGGCATAAGTTTCTTTAAAGCCCATATTACGCTACATTATAATGTTGTTTCTTCATCACAAACATACCTGGAGTTGTATTTTGTTTTGTTCACACACAAATTCTGCATATTTAAGATGAGTTCTTCTCTCAAACTGAAAATATTTTGGATTACATGACACATGGTCTCATGTGGTAATCCAGGAAGTGCTCCACTGTGTATTTAAACTCCATACACCTTCACTAGAATCATTTGGATGATTTCAGCCCTGGAATTGCCAATCTCTGCTGAGCTAAAGGTGAAAGGTAGCTGTTAATTTGAAAACTGCATGACATCAGAAGGACTCAGCCTAAATATGCAGGCCCATATTACACTATTTTGTAATCAATGTTATAATGTTCTTTGCTCATCAAAAACATGCAAACATACAGCAATCCTGCATATATAGGCTGAGTTCTTCTCTCAAACAGAAAACACTCTGTTTCAACTTGTGATGTCATGTGGTAATGTAGGAAGTGCTCCACTGTGTCTTTAAACTCCATACACCTTTACTAGAATCATTTGGACAATTTCAGTCTTAGAATACTTGAAAACTACCACTTCATGACATCACAAGGTGAAACAGAGCATTTGAAGCTTTGGAGATGTAGACAGAGTAATAATAATATGTGTGTGTGTGTTTGTGTGTGAATGAAACAAAACACAACTCCTGGTATGTTTTTGAGGAGGTAAAAACATTCTAAAATGGCTACAGGAGTCAATTTTATGTAATATAGGACCTGTAAAAATAAGGTCATCATTTCCTTTGGAGTGGAGTGGTCAGATCACAATTAGTTTAATTAGTATTGCAGATTAAGATCCAAAATAAAAATTCAAATAAACTGCAGGGCATCTTAGGATATCTGGGAAAGCGGTATGTAGTGGTATGTATTATGATTGTGACTTATCTAAGAAACAGATGGAAAGTGAAAGCGAGGACAGACACACCCCTTGACTACAGGAATTGGGCAGCGTTATAAAGCAGGTCCATTGCCTTTGTTTCCTTTCCGCCCAAATTAAAGAGACTTTGAAACAGTGGGGCTTAGAGGAAGTGTGGCGGTATTGTGCTTAATCAAGGTAGAAAATACAAAGGCAGAGCTGGATCCCCAAAGGTTCACATCAAAAGGTGCATCCCACTTTGGGCGCTATTTAATCAGTTAAAACACAGATGGCAGCCTGCCGCAATTAATTAATCATATATGAGGCGTGAGCTACCTGCAGCAGAAACTATGTCAACACTGAGAGATCTCATTTGGATTTCACTAGAGTTATGTGCGACCAAAATAATCAGGTCTGGAATGTATACAAGGCGACTGACTGAACTGCACTGTAATGGGGTTGCAACAGGGAGTGTATGAGCCATTAAAATGCATTAGATGATATTTGTTAATGTTAAGTAAGTACCACTGCAATTTGAACATACTTGTCAGAGTGCAGCCTCAGCAATAGCACAAGAGAGCTGAATGTTCATACTGCATTAGGGTGACTGATTAGCTTGTTAAATTTGAAAGGGAACATGAATTTCAATGGAGTCTTAAAAATATGTGGCTAGGGCTTTAAAGAAGTCTTATGTTCACTCATTCTATTGAGGTGTTACATACTGATCATGTAGAAAGGAAACAGACAAAACAAAGTTCAGCTCCCGAGAGAGAAAAGTGAGCTGAGGTTTGCATGTTCTACCCATAGACTGTATATGTAAATGGACATAGCTAACCTGCTAGCTGGAGCATTCCAAATAGGAAGTGTTCATGGGGGCACCTCCGGCTCCATCTACTCCAACTCCAGTTGACCTTACATTGAAAAACTGTCACCACGTTCTCTGTAACTGCTGCAATTGTATTAAACCACTCTTCTTGATTGTGGTGTTTTTATTTTGCTATTTTGTCCTTAAATATATTCCTATTCCTAATATGAAACTCAGCTCCAATAACTGCTAGGCCTGTGAGCTACATAAGGCTGGAGATGAACACTATGGGTGACCTTACACTCCCTTAGACCACTTTGTTATACAGTCTATGGTTCTACCTCTGTGCAGAGACGGTTTCCTCATCAATCCGCCTGATAATTCTCTAAAGTTGGGTTCAAGATGTAAAAATCTGGGGCTGAGCTAAAGGTTCTGGCCAGGATGTGAAGGGCCCTTAGGTGCTGTGCAGTGGTGGTGCTCTACTCCTGACAAGTGTGTCTTAACTTGAACACTATCAAGAGTATAAGGAGCACTGGAGCAGATAGTTTAACATGAAAAAAGACACTGCAGCACTCACCAAATGTTTTTACACATTTTAAAATATTGTGTAAATCTGATGAGATATGGAGATTTTAAATACCCAGTCCCCTTTATGTGCTTATGTTATGTGTTATGTTATGTGCTTGTCTAAAATAAATGTACAGTTGTACTACCAAAATAGTGTCATAAACAGTAGATGTAGTAGTGTACACTGTCCCTGTCACTTCACATCCACAGATGAATCCAGTGTGGCTCATGGGCCTTTTGATGTGGGAGCCTTTGTTTCCCCTGGTCCCATCGCCTCCTGCCCCCGAGCAGCAGAAAGAGACGGCATCCAAACTGCAGATAATGGAGAATAATATACAATATGCATCCTCTGTGGATCAGCTGTGCTCAACAAGGTGATGTGCACGCGCTCGCTCTATCTTTCATGAGAGGAGAAAATTGCACATGTAATAAAATCCAATTTTATATTTCATTCTGAGAACTACAATAAATACAAAACAAGCAGTAAATAAGCTTTTCAAAAAGCTGATTACCAAAGCAATTTGGTGGCAAGTCCAGGACTGTGTTAAAGCAGCAGAGCTGTGCATTCCAAATCTTTTCTCCTCTGCTCTCTGTGTTATTAGCTGGGGCTGTTCACAGGAGCCAATCTGATCCACTTCCTTTACTATAGTGTAATGCCCCAGCACCTGGCACACGAGTTAAAGAAGGATTCTGATTGAGGTCATTCTTGAATGGCAATGGCACATTTGGATAATGTACATCAGCAATGTGCTTTGTCCTTTCCTTTTGTCTATGGGGGAAGAAGTGTCTTGCTCAGGGATGCACAGGATACAAACTAGCAACTACAGGTTCCCAGACAAATGTCCACTGAAATATTTCAAGTTTATAACTTACAAGAAAACCTATTATTTTGAGTAAAAGTATTTACCTATTATTTTGAGTAAATGTATTTTGTCTTTTTTAAGGACCCACTTGCATGAGCCACTTCACTCAGCATCTCAATACAGGCAGAATATGTGAAACTATAAGGTCCAAGCAATGACTGGACAAAATATTCTTTGACTGAGTATTTTTGCTTTGCATAAAATAAATAGTTATTGATCACAAAATGACTTCTGGTCAAAAAAGGGTTAAATGAGTAGTAACTTTAGGGAGGGATTGAAGAATGAGGCAAAAGTGAAAGTCTGCATAATATTTAGAAATCTAAATTGAAGCAGCGATGGCACAGGAGAAGTGCTCTGTGCGGATTATTCACAGTTATATAATGTGAGGAAGAAAACCCAGCGCTTCTCATTTTGGTCACTTATCCCTCATTGTAAAGGTCTGTATATTTCATTGCTGGTGCAGCAGCTTAGGGGATACATTTCAAAGCAGCAAATAAAAATTGGCTAAACTTCCAAAATTAGCACTTCAAAGTCCAACATGATTTGCGGCGAGGGAAGGGCTGGAAATGGTGTGACTGTGAAAGTGTTTGTGCGTGTGCAGTGCCGCTGATGTACCCAGTTCAGCATTAGGCCCAAGAACCAATTTCTAGGCAAATTGGTTTCATTTAAGAATGAGATCACAGAGTAAGCAAACCTCTTTTAGGGCAAGTTCATGCATCTGTGGACATTTATTTCAGTTTCACATGCACTCACTCTGGGTATATGGACTTAGCCATGGGCATTGTGCTTTAGTTATCATGTTCACATTTACCTATTAATATCATGAAGCTCCATACACTTTCCCATGTTAGGGCCTTCTGTCAAAAAGAGAAACTGATAAAGTCGTTTTATGCTCCTCCCGCAGTGTGGTGGAATCATGACTAATCAAAGCCACATGCACTAATTGGCCTCTCCACTCTCTTTAGGCCCAGACACTGGAGAGCATTGGTCCATTAGCCATCGATGAAGCACACTGGAGTTTTAGTGCTGTGAAAAAGTGTTTATTCCATAATAGTCCTTGACAAATAAGTATCTCTAGACGTGTTTTTAAATGAATGCTGTTCTAAAGGCTCTTGTCCACAGAAGTATACTCAACACAAAAGTGCCATTGAATTGACTTTTTACAAACAATGTTGTTTTGTCGCCAGTTTTAATAGTCCACAAGGAGCCACAGCTTCTATTTGCAAAAATGGAACATAATGTTGGCATCTGGGTGCTCTCATGTCATTCAACAATAAACACATATTTAAAACTGACAAAGTCTTTTCACCTTAATATTTTCAGTGTCATGATGAAAATGTATATTCATACGCTCCAAACATTGTTTTTTATTTCGATGTCATGGTCACTGAACTAATGTGTAACTGCCTCAAATATAAAGTTTATGTTGAATTGGGAGCTGATGAGTTTGCTGTAAAACTGTTTCACTCAGTATGCTGTTATCTGAGGCACCCCATTTTGGACCCTATTTCCAACTATTGACAAAAATGAACAAAAAGTATAATCATATCTGTAATAACAACTGAAATGTTCAGTATATGAAAAATGCCAATTAGTTTAGTTTCATAAGCTGCAGAAACCTGACAAAAGAGGCACAAAATCATACTGAGGGTAATGGGGTTTGTCCAATCTTTTGCAAGACCACAAGCTTGTCACAACCTTTATAAAACAAGTATATGTAAAAACTATGTAAGCCATAACAAGTGGATATGTGTGGATAGTCATTAAACACACAAGGTTCACTGTGCAATGAGGCTGTAGTTTACTTCATAAAAATCCTGCTGGAACGGCAGAGATGCTCGCTTTTGATTGCCAAGCCTTAAAACTATATTACCTCACCTTATTAACAAGCCACAATTTTGTCCAAACTCTCACTACCCCATCAAGAAAAAGTTGCAAATGTCGGGATAATCGCCCAGAAGCACGTTGCAGATAATGATTCGATATTCCCACATGGCAATAATGAGGTTGATTTCTAGCCAAGAGTTGGACAGCAAACCAATTTACAAAACACACTGGCAGGAGGTTCTACTTTGAGCATTACCTGTAGTAATCAAAATGCACCCGTCTCCCCCCAAAAAACTTTCATCCATAAAATTAAATCCAGTGTAATTAGAAGTGTTGCAGCATCGACAGATCCGAAATGAAGCACGAGGAGTTTGGAGTGAGGATTTTGGCTGCGTCTACACCTATGTGCCTTTCCTTCTGCAAGTTTTTTATTTATTTTATTTATTTATTTTATGGGCACGTATCACTGACAGCTGTCTTCTATGTCAATACCGATGTCTGTCAGGAGAGATTATCCATCACATGAATCCAGGCAGATAATGAGCAAGAGGGAAGGGCATTTTTTACCACCCCCAAGTGTGCAACATACCACTCCAGCCAAGCTAATTAAGCAGATGCCATAATGCGGTAATCAGGAACACAGAGGAGGTGGGAGATTTCTACAAAACTTGAGCCGTAACGCTGCAACATTTGGTGCTTAAGAACTTCCCAAAAACAGATGGGCTGCCATGCCGTAATGGATGTGTGTATATATTTGTATGTGTGCAGGTAATTATTGGGCGATGTGTCTTAATAGACTCCTACCTGTTATATTTCTAAATGATTAGTGTTAAAATGTGGCAAACAGACGAATACAGTGGAGTGTGTTCATTTGCAGCAGGGGAACGCAGCTACCTGGTGAGGTGTTTTCCTCATTATTTTTCCGGAAAATGAGCAATCAGCCATATTGCACGCAGCCTGATTGTTTCCCCCTGTAAATCAATCCAGGAATTGCAATTAGGATGTTCTCTTATGTGGTATAATTGATGTCTAGCTAATCCTTTATTTGCACACCTGCCGCTGAGTCTGAATTTTTAATGAATTTCTAATTAATGCTCTTTGCACACTTGATTTATGTGTTAGCAAATTATATTTCTGCTCCGTGTCCTGCTGCTGGAGAATGCCTACACAGTGTCACACCTGCTTTCAAAATGGAAGTTAAATGTGTCTCCAGAAAAGTATTAACACAATGCTATATGAGATTTATAACTAATGCTGGCGATGTTTTAGAAAGATGTATATGATAATTCTGCTTTTGTTATAGGCCATATTCAAGCCCTGACGATTCATTTATTTATTCATAGTCTGGCCTGATGCCAACAGTTTGGGTGACAAACCCCCCACTCTGGCCACCAGGTTGTCTCATTTATTTATTTTGGCTTCTCCCTTTGTTGCCACCACAGCTAATCATCATCTTCCATGTATTTTTTTCATATACAATTTGAATGGCAATATATAATAATAATAATAATAATAATAATAATAATAATAATAATAATAATAATAATAATAATAATAATAATAATGCATCAGTTTTAATAGCGCTTTTCTGGACCCTCAAAGATGCTTATAATATAATATAATGAAAATACTAATACTAATTTCAACACAAAGGCCTGCTCACTTTTGACCCTCTAATCATGGATTATATAGTCGAACCACCAGGCCCACCTCCTTGTATTTCTGTTTGGTGAGTACGGTAAATGAATTCAACACAGTCCAGTGTTTTATGGCAAATCTGCATCAGTTTTCTGTACATGCCACATTTGTGTTGGCATGGAAACCTCTTGTTCCTCTTTTTGATTACTTTGCCCAACAACACTGAATGATTACTTCTTAATGACAAAATTGCTTTGAAGCACATATAAGTAACAAATAAGTAAGTATCTAGGTCTAGTAGATCTTTACAGTTGCTATAGCGGCTACACGTGAACTTTCCTTCCCACTGATTTGTTTTAACATTTCATGATAATGGACGTTCTCAGATGTGGCTGGCATACTTCAATAAATAGAATTTCACAAAACACATTTTGACATTTTTTAATTAAACATAAAATTCCACCACGTGTTACAACATATGTTAGGCTGCAACAAAATTCAAAGATGACTGAATATTGTGAATTTTGGCACTATACGTATTGATGTAGTAAGTGTGCAGTGTCTTTTACGTTTTACTGTTGACTGCAACCAACATAAACAGGCAGATGGTTCTTTTAATAGATTACCAATTTCCTTCTCCAGTAGCAGGCACTTTCACTTTCTGAGGTACTGGCTCTCAAGGTATGCCATAACAAATTTGTGAAAACTGTAGAATTTGCAGGGAAAGTATTTGCGGTGTCCAGGAGGGTCCCTTTTTGGAAAGAAGACTAAAGAGATTGTATGTGAACTGATGTGCACTGGACACCTTCTCAAATGATTTGTTATTAAAAGCTGATGTTGTACTAAATTTAAATGCAAAGTTAGTGACATTATCAGAGTAATCATCTCTAGAGTGTGACAGCTGTTTTGTTGTTTGTTTTGCGCGTGTATCAGATCTAACCTCATCAGACAAACAGACAGTGTCAGACGGCTCCATTAACACAATCTTTTGGGAGAAGGACTTTTGAATCCCGCTTTGCACCTCTGACGCCTCCCTTTAAATGAGCTCAAACTCCACAAGCCTCCATTTTCTCTTTCATTTATTCGCTGTTGCATTTCATTTCCAGGCCAATTCACCCTCATAATCAGATGGCAATTAACGACGCATGAATCACAGAGCAGCTTGGCTTAGCTGTCTTTTCATGACACCTGCTCAAAACAACACAGTTTGGTGAATCATTCTTTTATTCCAAATAAAATCTTATTTACTTCAGTTTAAACAACATTTCAAATTCCATCAGAAGTCTGCAAAATGTAATAAAACTTCTTCTGTTGCATCATGTTTTAAAGAACGACTTCAAATACACTTTCCCTCCTGCTGATTTTTGTAGCATTGCAGTTTGAAGGCATGATTACATTTCAACACATGGGTCCGTCGCGCCGTCCAACTTTGGTTTTCCGTACAAGAGAAAAGAAGTCACTATGAACATTTAAGAATCTTTTAATTCACACTAGTAATAAAATTGCATTACATTTCATAAAATAAAGTTCCAGTTTATATATACAGAGAAAACTGACTGTACATACCCTCCAGTGACCCTAGTCAGAAAGAATAAAACAAATCTTAAACAAACTTCACAAAAACATACAAGCAATACGGTGCTCAGCAAAGCAGGCACAACTGTACATCGAAATTAGTAACTGCTCAGTGTTGGGGTGTGGGAGGGGCCAAAACATTTACAATAGAGTCCTCAGGGACCGATAAAGGGCTCTTCTTCAAAAGTATTGCAGGCAAGCAGACCAATGCTTGTCTATTCCAAGTGCAGCACGATGAGTGGAGAGTGGAGTGTGGTCCCACTATTGCACCTGTGTCTCGAAGCTCCCGTTCAGCTGACCCTCCTCATAGTCCATTTGACACAAAATCATGTTGTTCTTTAGGAAAAACTTGTCGCCCACGCAAAACCTGTCCACACACAAAACAAGTCAAGAGATAATTAGAAAACTCAAAATGATTGGCAATATGACAAGCTCTTCTCCAGCAGCACAGTTTATTAGTCTTTCATAAAAGAAGTTTATTTCATTTTAGTTGAATTTAGGAGTTTTTGTTCCTCACAAATGTCAAAGTTTAGTTAAGAAGATGGATTTTTTTTTAAACAAAAAAAAAAGCAGTCTATGCACATACAGTAAAATAAATAATAAAATGCCACAAAAACAATATTGCGTCACCCTAATCTTTGACCACTATGAAGTTTACTAGTTAATGTTCAAGAATAAGAATATGCACTTTTTAAACACACTTAAATAAGATCCTTTTGGCTTTCTCTTACTGCAGTGGTCAAAGCTAATTATGTGTTGGTGATTTCTTTACTGATTTAGCGCAGGATTTGTTTATACACTAGGTAAAATTTATTTCCTGTATTAGCTTTACATTGCCTTTTTTACATAGACTGACTGAAATAATGATATGACTATTCTTGGACACAGTAGTAAGAAAACACTATGATGCTTTTATGAGATTTGGCTGAAGTCTGATGTACCTAATAAAACGGCCATCAGGTGTAGCTCTTACAGCACCTATTGAGGATGTAATTATGTAAGTAGGTTAAAGTGTGGGTATCAGACTTTAGCAGTGTCACCTGTAATGTGTAATAATGCTGCAATAGTGAGGAGCACGTGTGTACAGTTGAGCCCTGGCTTGTGGTCTGGGTGGAGAGGAGAGGTACACTCATGATTCCCTTACAGCAGGTGCTCACTATGGAAACTGGATGCGGCCCGCACAAGGTTAATGGGCTTGTGCTGTGTGAGAGAGTAGGGTCACAGCACCCCTGACAGCCATGCTCCCCGCTGCACCCATTACTGACACCACATTAATGGCAAAAAGCAATATTTGGATATGTCAGATTCACTGTATTTCACATCATACCATCATAGGCCTAAAACAATGTGTTACAGTGAGATGCTAGTGGCTGCGGTGTGTTGTCACGATACAAAACCCAAACTATTTCATACTATAAAAACATGATTTGATACATGATACCACAATGAGCAGTTTTTAGACAGGGGTTACCAGGTGGAGTAAGAATAGTTGTGATATAAGTACAGACCTTTCCTTTGTCAGTTTTAAGTGATTTTTTTCAGTATTGATCATAGACTGTATGAGAAGTGTGACGTCAGCCATAGCGTTCGGCTCCAGTAAAATGAAGCTATTTATGGACAAAATGCTGAAATAAAAACACCAGGATCATGTAGAGGGGGTTAATATAAACATTTTAAGACCAAAATGATAAGGTTCACAGCAGCAGTTACACAGAGATCAATGTAAAGTCAATTGGAGCCAGCGTTGATGGAGCCAGAAGCACGTCCATGTTCATTTCCTATTTGTAACACGGCGACCAGCAGGTTACCTATGTCCATTTATATATTCAGCCTATGGTATTGATGATACATGTTCCAATGTAGGTTCAATAAGAGTTTGTCTGGTTATCAATTTTTTTGACAGCTAATTAAGTGCATATATCTGATTTATAAATTCAATTGTGATTTGACAGTTGTATCAATGTTGCAATAGTCAATATAATTACTACATGTCTAATTATTTATTACATCATTTTTCTCAAGCAGTCATGTAAAATTAGGCTACTGACCACTTTATTGGCTGTACCAGTTCCAATGCTTTTTTAAAATACATGAGTCTAACACAGTGCATTCAGCCATATGTTGAAGTTCCCACAAGAATGAGGAGAAAGGAAATGTGTGTGTGTGTGAATGTGCCATGGTCTGGTCTTTCAGAAAACGCTGATCTACAGAGATTCTTACACCATAAAAAGATGTAACCAGCAGTTTTGGGAAGATGATAGAAAGGAAACTCCAAAAGCAACTCGCTACAAATAAGATCTGCAGGAAAACATCATTTAAAAAGCTCCAAGCTCATTGAGTTAGTGGCATGAAATTGAAGTACTGAAGTATTAAAGCAGTAACACAGGTGTACTTAATAAAGTGGCAAATGTTGTATCAACTCATATAGGTCAGTATAAACTCATACTAATGCAGTATTTTCATTAGTTAATTAATGCTTCATTATTTACTCAATAGTAGAGAGAGGAGATTCATCTTCAACAATATAATAACAAAATAATATACAGATAGTCATTTTGAAGGTTTATGAAATAGAATGTGGGCTTTTTGTGTTAACAGTACATACATTATTGCGTGATACTTAAACTTTAACTATAACTGTTAATAAATCTGATTATTGATGTCATTATTGCTGTCGATATCATTCTTTAGGTCAATAATATTTAAAACAGATAGGAGGGCAGATTTGCTGTAATATAGTAGGTTCTAGCCCTCATTCTAAAACTTTTTTTTTTCCAACTTTGTTTATTGAACATTTTTAACATTTGTTAGGTTTAACATTTGTGTATTTTTTTCCCCTTATGAAAATACAACATGAGCAATAGGATAAACTGGCTCTTGACCCCCAACTGAATGTATGGTATCTTTAGTTTCCAGAATCTGAAAACAACACAAAGGGATAATCTTACTTATAAGTTTTATATGACTTTTTATATGACTTTTTTACTTGGATAATCAAAAGGTACTGATATATTGCCAAGCCCCAATGTAATTATTCAGTATACAGTTTTTGTCTGTTAGTTTAAGTGGAATGCCTTTTCACACATGTAGGTGAGTCTGTAGTTTTATAGTGTGTTTTGTAGTTCCTCTGACACTTAAAAACATGAGCTCATTTAACACCCACTCAACTGATGTAAACATGACCAAACTTCTCTCCATAAGACATAGATAGATAGACACCCACGTTAAATAATTACAACAACAGCTTTCACAAAACAGGAAGATGTGTGTCGAATGGATATTTTGTGTTTATGATTTTCTAACAAGGCAGTGTTTTTGGATTTCCTTTCTTACCTCTGGTTACAAAGCTGACAGGCAAAACAGTCCAAATGGTAAACATTATCTCGGGCTCTCATCACCATTTCAAAGGCGGGGATGAGTTTACTGCAGGCTGCACAGTTCCCTGTTGTACCGAAGAGCCTGAAAGACACACACACACACACCGATTAACCCTGCACACTCCCATTGACTTCATACAATAAAAGAGTGCACAAAATATAGTGAAAAAGCTTAACAAGGGCTGAACATAGAAAGTGTACCAACGTAGCACAAATATTTCTGTAGTAGGTATTACTGTTAATGAGTTGTTAAGACACAGAGCTTAATTTTCCACTAATGGCCTAATTAAAATGATCACATGGGTTTAATCTCCTTCAAAGGCTTGTCTGAGCACGCTGCAAATTCAGAAACATTTGTGCAAAACCCGTGAGTTCACGTGTCTATCTGCAAAATTCAAACAGTGAGCCTTTAAAAGAGCCATAGGGAGTCAGTAATTGTGTCAGTCCCATAAACAGAATGGACAAACAGCTCAATAAGTTTAATATCACTGCACAGTTGTAACTATAAATATAAATTAATGTACCACTACAGGTCAAAAGTTTGGACACACCATCTCATTCAATGTTTTCTTTTCTGTTTTTACTGTTTTCTACATTTTCTATACATAGAGAAGACTAAGATAAATATATGAATGAAGTAAGATATATGGAATTATGTAGCAGAGTGAAATTACTTTTTTCATATTTTACATTCAAATCCTCAAAGTAGCCACTCTATGCTTTTTATATATTTTTTTTCTTTACTACATAATTCCTTATATATTGCTTCATATATTCGACATCTTCTGTATGTATATAAAATGTAAAAAAAAAATGTAAAATGTAAAAAGTAGTGAAAATAAAGCAGTGCTGAAGGTTCAAGCCAAAATAAAAGAAGATCACAATTCTGACACTCAGGATTTGTGGGAATAATGTTGTGATTTAATCTCATGACTAATATAAAGTCCTATATACTCTGATACTTTTCACCGCAGAGACTGGAGTTCTTCATTCTTCATTTTTGAATAATCAAAAAGTTTAAGTTTAGTAATTATTCAGTATTCAATTCGGAAAGCCTTGTCGCACATGTTGGTGGGTCTGTAGTTTTATAGTGTGTTCTGTAGTTCCTCTGACACTTAAAAATAGTAATAAATAAAGTAGTAAGTAATTATAAAGTAATGTTCAAATGATCGAAAGCAAGATTTGTATGATAAGAGATGTGCTTCATTCAGTTTGAGAATAGCATATTTGGAATTTTAAGCAGTTCTGCCAATCTTACATTTACATTTATATACATTTTTCTAGACAGCAATTTGAGAGCAGCCTTGTTTTGAAAAAGGGCCATAACCTATCAGCTCGTGCTATCCAAACAATTTGTTCCCCAAACTTGTAGGGCTCCGACTGAGTTGCACAGTGCTGATATGGTGCCTCGTTTGTGCCTATCCCATTCAGTTGTATTTCACCTTGTTAAAGGAAAGCGTCTATCCAGCAGCTCTGCGTCTAATTAGGGTCCGTGCCCAGTGGAGTCAGGGCGACAGAGACACAGGAGCAGGGCTGTTATGTTCCATGAGAGATTCACAGGGTTTTAACACATACACTGTTCTCTAGTTACTCTTATAATAAAACACTGCTGTTCACATGCACCGGACACCTGCCACCCCATGAGCTCTTGCAATGGAATATGTTTCTTTTATATAGTAAAGGGACATTTTAAACACAAAACATAATGCTGTAATATGTGTTTTAATAACCATATGTTTTGGCAACTATATTATTCTTGACATGATTCCCTGCATTTAACCCTACGTTATCACATCAACATTTTATCAATCTTATTTAAAGGTCTTATATTACGACAACTTGACTGTTGTGATTTTTAAGCCATGTTATAATGTTGATCAAAACATCAAAAACATACCCGGAGTTTCATTCACACATGTTTGAGTAATCCTTTAGTATTATTCTGTCTACATCTCCAAAGGTCAAAATGCTCTGTTCCAACTTGTGATGTCATGAAGGGGTAGTTTTCAAGTTAACAACTACCTTTTACATTTTCTTCAGTAGATATTGGCCATTCCAGGGCTGAAATTATCCAAATGATTCTAGTGAAGGTGTGTGGAGCTTAAAAATACTTCCTGTTTTACTGCATGACATCACAAGGTGAGTGTTTTCTGTTTGATATAAGAGCACAGCCTAAATATTTGTGTGTTAAACATGTGTGAATAAAACAAAACACAGCTCCAAGTATGTTTTTGATGAGGAAACAACATTATAACATAGATCAGGAAATAGTATAAAAAAGGGCTAATATGAGCCCTTTAAAATACAGATAAAATCACCAATAGACACAATAAATTGTGGAATTTTCCGTACTATATGCCCTTTATCTACCAGTATGTAATCTATGTATGTATATTCTTTTGGTTTTAGTAAATGTTCATTTTTATTTATGCAAATTCATACTATTGGTGAATTCATACTATTCAGGTGATCTCCAGATTCACACTTGTTGTGTATACACTCCTCATACAATATTGAGGACACTTTGCAGGTTGCTGGCCGGTGATTCTTTGGTGTCCATATCAGGTCAAGCTAAAGGGCACTCGTGGCTCCCTCTAGTTGCTGTAGCGATCGCAGCACAGGCTCTCGCTCAGTGTGACATGCACACACCTGTTACAGCCCCACTGGTCCCCGGATGATTGTTACATCTCCATTACACCTGCTGGGAGGTGGACATGAGTGTACTTGATCTATACAGCTGGTGAATACACTCGGTGGGGAGGCCCAGCGTGCTCTTTCACTAATGTCTGCCCTCGGCCCAAGCAGAGTGCGACACCTGTGGATAGGTTTCCCTTTTCAGCTCTGTATCCCTCATGACCTAATACAGCCGAGAGAAATGTACCAGGGGATGACCTTTACTACTCACAGATATACACTGCATTTTGAAAGAGGCAGGATTGTTACAAAAATTGGATGATTTGTGTTTATTGCTTCAAAAGTCTGGTATGGGGAAAAAAGAAAAAATGAGAAGAAAAAGTCGCACTTCATTTTACACTACACGTGATAGATTCTACCTATAAATACACTGTATAATGCACTCTGTGATTACATGTAATTACATTGTATGGGTTAGAGCTGGATGCTTTTGGTTACATGTTATTGATGTGTGCGTTGTGTTGTTCTTAATGAGGTAGATATAGGCCTATGTGTGGATTGTAAATAAAGTGTTACTAATGTTGGAACATTTCTGTAATGATTCCTGAATCACTAATTTCAATGGCAGCTGCTTTGTAAACAACTTCAATATGTAATTGACTTTGAATGTCCATCCAAAGACGCGCTCTAAGCTCCCTGGTTACTGCCTATTCCCTTTTAAAAGAGTTAGTGGATCCTTACATCATAAACCCAGCCACTTCACCTGTTTTGACCTCATTTAATTTATCTGTTTTTCATATCACAGGCACACATTTGGCTCTGAGATGAGGCCTTTGTTCTGCCTTTATTAAAACATGAATGTGGAATGAACAAAGTGCCTGTGAATGGGACGTTCACACACTTCTTTAGCCAACGGTGGATTGGCCCGGGTTATAATGTAGCACCCGCGTTCAGCTTAATTGGGCTCCTTGTGCTAAGAGCAGATTACAGCTGCGGAGAACTGTTCAAAGACATTACGATCTTCTCTGTCACAGTCTATGAGGCTAAAGGCAACCTAAGACAAAGTGTGCCAATGTCTCAAGCCTCGTAACTTACATACCGGTCAGCTTTTATACCTTGTGCTTGCGCTGGGAAGGAAATACTAAACTTACTAAGCAAAGATTTTGACCACCACCACCAGCTGAGTATTATTAAAATAATATAGCTCTGATATATGAGAAGGCAGTTTATTTTAGCTTTCTGGTCTCTGTGGAGGTTGGAGACCAAAAAATGTAAGATTGCACAGATGTAAATGAAACAAAATGTTGACAAGGTATTAATGAAGAACAATATAAGTAAAAAAAAATGTGTTTCACTGCAAACTGGACCCACATGACAAGAGCTGCGATTTTGGAGAAGCTAAACTGTTACATTTTATTGTTATATTTTAACTCATCTGTTTGGGCCTTGCACAATCATGTATCATGCATTTAAAATTTAAAATGACTCATTTTATGTATAGGTTAACAATATTGAAAGAATTAGTGCACCACCAACATAGCCATCACATAGTATTTCATGTTTTTCTCATTTTGTACAGCTCTACACCACATAAAGGCTAGTGTTGAGAGCCTTTTATCAGAATACATGTACTGTAGAAGCAGGCTTTTAGCATAACACAATAATATAAAACACAGTGTGACATGGTGGCGTTAAAGAGAACAGGGAGAGAAACAGAACTCAATTAATTCATTTCATTTAGCTGACGTTTTTGATTGAATGGGCTATTTTGTGCTGAATTCCCAGGTATTGTTCTGACATATGTCATGTATTGTGAGAGTGCACTGGCTCATGCACTTCAATTTCCATGGCCATTAGGATTAAAGGAATCAATATTCTCTGACCCAAAGTGAAACAAAATCAACACCGCCACCATTTCTCACTAGTAAAAAAAAAAAAAAAAAAAAGTATGGATATAACCAAGCTTTTCGCTACTATTATTTTGGGCACAAAGGCTGAAAATTGTTTTCCTGACAGCAAAGTCAAGTGTAAAAAACATATGAGTGGTTGAACTGGTTGACTGATTCTAAATAATTTGAAGGACACAACAATAAATGTATAAGTCCATGTCAAGAATAATACATACAAATAGACATATCATATTTCAATCTGTCTTAAAGGTGACCTATGTAACTTTTCTGGTTGGGGTCCATCACCTGCTTATTTTAATTATTAAGTTATTGCTTGGCCTGGAATATTTCACAGTATAGCATTAAACTTTTCTTTATTGCCTTTATTGTAACAGTTGTTTTTATAGCCCAAAAATAAGTTCAAAAACACACATTCTTCGTTTGAGCAGGGTAATCTCTTCACAGATATGACCTGTAACTTGGCCTGGTGGCATCACATGCTTGTCTCCAAGGAGATAGATAGAAAATGGACAACCCTCCACCAGAAAAGTTACATAGTGCACCTTTAAAGCTAATAGAAAAAATAATATCATAGTTGTATGTTGTAACTAAGGTAATAATATAAAGCACAAACTTATATGATATATTGTATTGTCCTTATTTTTTTCCACAATAAAAACACATCTAATGAATAAGTTTAATGCCATACTGTGGGACATTCCAGGCAAAGTAATATCTTCTTCATGTACTCAAGAAAAGTTACATAGAGCACAAACTTGAGCACAGAAGCGGACAACTGTAGTAGGAGACTTTACCACTTTGTTTCAGAAGGAATCTAAATAATTTCAGTCACTCCACACCTTACATGTATGTATGGGTAAATCTTTTATTATTCAGGGGAAGGCATATCTACAATGGACTTTGAGAGGATTGCACGAGTTGTTTTGAAGCACCACTGAATGGCAGCTCTATAAAGTATTCCTCCCTTTCTGTTATTGAGTTATTACAATGGGTTTTTAGGGAAACCACGGTCTTCTTTAGTTCTTTCAACTCAGAGCTTTGCAGACTTCAAACCCTCCCAGCTCTCTGGTGTATCACATGGAGCGGTGCAGCTGAGATGGGCCGGGCTGTGCCTCTTGAAGTTTTCTACCTGTTCCCAGCGCTCTTTGAGGAGTTCCCGTATGCCGTGGGTTTGTCAGATTTCATAAAAGGCTAAGCTGTTAATGCATGCATCCAGTGGTTCGACCTTCACCAACTGTTGTGTCTTTTTGAAAGTGCTAACCGGAGTGTTTAGATCCCTCATGCCCGACCAAGAAGGGAGACGGAGCAACTTTTTCACTTAAATGTAGTACACACAGGATGCACTAGAAAGGCAGACACATTCAGAGGGTGCAAACATCTATGTTTTATATATACACTGTCTTTCAACATCTTTAGTTTATTAATTGGCAAAGTCCCATGGCTTTTGACCTGATAAGTGGCACCCCTAGGATATACAGTTTGTAGTCTATATTGTTCAAAATTTAAATATATTTGAGCAATATTGCACACTCTTTTGTTTATAGAATAAATGTTACCTAAGGCTTTATTTAAAAATTGAATAGCTTAAAACTAAATCACAAAACTAAATTTAAAAAACTACATTTCTGCAATATGCTATGTCAGCAAAGTATAACTAAACTGCATCTAATCCCCTGCATGTATTTAATGATGTGATGGCTAATTCACTGAACATATTTAACTTAATTACTGCAGGTGAACTTATCTGTCCTACAGAGAAAAAAAAAAAAAAAAAAAACTACATCCGGCTGTGGTGGGAGACTGCATCACCTACTTTCAAACACTCCTCTCTGTTCGCGAGGCAAGGTTTTTAATTTGTTCCATAATAGAATTCATCTCAAGCATCTCTAGCCATTAAGTGTGCTGCATTTGTGGTGAGCTGAAGAGGAGGCGAGTGGGATGGATTTCATTAGGCAGTAGGGGCCACCACAGATGCACAAAGCTTTCTCTACCTCTCCTATTTAGTCCTATTTTAGATATTGTAAATTCTGATTATAGACGTCATTTTGTCCCTGACCCCCTCGTCCCTCTGTCCTAATGTAGAAATTGTCTCTGCTCTAGTTTGACACTTATTGCTCGGAGGGGGGTTGGGGTGGCAGCTCTTTCTGAACATATTCTACCACGTGAAAGTCTTGGCTTCATCATTTTTGCTTTGTGGTGGTCATTTGCCCATTTATTATTACCTCATCTGCTCTGCGTGGCCCTGCAGGGTGCAGGACCAGGTCGGAGTGGACCTCTCACTGCATCTTAAAAGCATTAACGGTGGGTGGGAGCTGATGGATGGTAATGGCCACCTCAACACAATGTCCCTAAGCGCCTCTCAAGTGGGATACCACTCCTTTTAGGTCACACACAGAGAGATGGGTGATGTGAAATGTCATAGACATCCATAAGTTAAATCATCTGCACTCAGGTCTGTAATACACACTTTGGACAAGATTTAATGGGATAGGTCTGTTCTACAGTGACACAGTGATTTTAGTTTTTGAAGTGATAGGGTAATTGTTTGTTGTTTTAACTACATCCTGAGTGATTTAATTGTACATGAGACATGAGAGACATTGATCTATATTATGTAATTAATCTATCACCATGTAGTCTGTTCCACAAAAACTAACTAGGAGTAAACTAGTTCTAAACCCACTGAATACATCAAGCGGGACAGACACAGAGCTGGGAGAGAGGGAAGAAGGTGGGGGTCCAAATTATACACTGTAAAATCTAACACTAGGGTTAACTTGCATTCAGCTAGTTTACTTTACTCACAGCTACAAATTTGTGGATGTAAATGATTGTGGTAAAGTAACAGTTACTTTCAGGGAAAAAAAAGCACATTTCTTGGCAATTAGACTAAGGTCAACTTGAATGAGACAAGTAACTTCAACAGCGATGTATTATTTCCAAGAGTCCAGCTCCATTTCCCAGTCTGTTCCGGTCCTCCTTTTGCTTCCTCTCTGTTTTTCCTACAGCTGCCACTCATTCCCCATTCATCCCAGGGCATCTCTATACACTCCCTCTGTTCATTCAGTCTTTGCCAGATTACACCTGTACACCTGTTTTGTTTCTTGCAGCATTTTTTGAGACCTAAGTGCATGGGCCTTGGTTGAGTTGACATGGAATGATCAAGCTATATTATTTTATTGTTACACATGTTACGATGTGTTTTGAACTTAAGCTGAACAAAGTTTTTTTTTTCTCAATACTAATAAATATTCAAATCCTTGTGTACCTGATGCAGATCTAAATGGCATTATTGTAGAACAGAACCTGTTTTTACTCTAGCTTGTGTATATAAGTAACATTTACTTACTCAATTCAAGGCAATCCATGGTTTTACCAAGTAAGATGAACTTAGTCTTAAAGTAAAGGTTACTTACATTACTTGGCACAGCTTCACAACATGAGTTCTATGAATGAAAACTAAAGTACACTTAATTTGCTATGCCTAGTTAGATGAAAGAGGAATTTACTGTACACTACACTAAGGAATTACTTGTAAGCACAGCTTTAGATTCATAGTCCACTTTAGTCAGATTTTTCAAGGCAATCGGTTTCCTAGATTTTTTCAAGGTCTACTTATTAGATTTTACAGTGTAGGGGTGCGGAGGCTTAGGGCAGTGGCATCACTAAGTCGTCCCCGAGGGACTTCTCTCTTAGATAAATGCTCAGATCTCATTGGGAATGTGACTTAACGCCCAGGAAAAGGTCATGTTTAATTTATCAAACAGATGGTAGGGGCATCTGAAAGAGGGAACCACAAAAAAACTACAGAAGCATCACTGAACTGTCCCTTGCTGCCAGCCGAACGAGATACATGTAAACACACACAAGAAGATAGAAATAAAGAGAAAAACATAATTGAATAAACATTATCCAAACATGTAATGGTCCGGAGTGCTGTCTCTGCTCTAATGTAAGTCTTAATGGACTTGCATTTTCCGTGTACTTAGTATGAGCAACAATACAGGGTTGAACCACAGTGGTCTTTGTAACTATAGAATTGGTTCACAGTTGGACTATACTTTTACAGCAAATGCACTTGCTCTGTAAAGAAATGAATCAATTATGATTTCTCAGAAACATCTGATGGAAGGGCTGCTGTGCACTAAACTGACAAACAGGAACGCACTCCACTGAGACATTTGTACTGTACATTCTGAACATTTGTAGCTCAATTCAGCAGCAGCATGATGCATGTTGTGATGGTTTTCTTGTCATAAAGTAGACAGTTCTAAAACACTTTTGATTCTGCTTTGGGAATATATCAGTAAATAAAGTGTTTTAGTTATTGAGACAGCAGACATTTTAGAGCTCTCCAATGAAAAGTACCAAAAATAATACATGCGATCTTTATGATGGCAGGAGGTCACATAAGCACCTGAGTGGTATCTGGCTGTGCTAGCGTGCATGCGCTTACCTCAGGTAGTCCCTGCGACACAGGATGAGGTTGGCTTTGGTGTACAGGGTGGAGCCCACCTCCCCCAGGCGGCAGTCGCAGCAGGCACATTTCAGGCAGTCCTCGTGCCAGTATTTATCCAGGGCCTTGAGCAGGTAGCGGTCTTTAATCTTGCGATTGCAGCCAGCACATCCCTTCTGTTTCCCTTTGGGCTGGACGGAGAGCATGGGCACACCTGTAGTGATAAGAGACAAACAGCCATGCGTGATTTACGGCCAGGGACACCAGTGACTTTTCATGTTCTCTTTTTGATAAGCTCCTGCTTCTTCAGGCATCTCAGGACGCGCACGCTCACGGCCACAGTGCAGCGCCTCGCCTGCTTCATATGCATTAAAGAAAACACTCTTCCATGTAGATAGGCACACGGGTCACATTGGACCATGCAGTCCTGACTTACCTGTTCCACTAGAACATGCTGTAATACAAAAGTTACATGATCAGTGGCAGCCAGCCTCTAAAGACCCTGTCCTGAGTATACACAAGATAAGAGCACAATGCTTATTCTGCTTACTGTAATATTTACAGCATGCTGTGCACTACATTAGTTACCTACCATTTCATCAAAGCCATTTCACTCAACTGTCCACAGCTGTAAAAGCTCCTCATGGGCTTTGTTTGGTATAGATTAACATTAACCTTTTAAAAAGCCTCTGACCACAAAAACGCTGCTACCAGACCCCAGTGAGATATGTTATGGCCTAAGTGCCTTTTAGCATACACTCAGTGTGCTCCATGCACTCACAGTGGGACTCACTCAGGCTAACACACACACACACACACACACACACACACACACAGACATACAGACACACACACACACACACACACACACACACACACACACACACACACACACACACACACACACACACACACACACACACACACACACACTGTCTCTCTCTCTCTCTCTCTCTGAGCATTACAGCCTTCCTCCTTTTACACTTATCTGTACTCATGTGTCTGCAACCAGCAAACCTAAGTTACCAAACTCGCAAATTGCTTTGCTGTCACACAGGTCCCCTTTAAGTGCGCCTTTTAGCCTCCTAAAGGACAAATAAAGTCCATTTAATAACTGCACTAAACACTAATAGTCTATGTGTGGTTGACATTTGTGTTTGGACTAAAAGCCCCCCTCAGGCCACTGCTGGTAGAGGCTGGGGCGCAGCGCTCCCCTCTGAAGCACTAACAGGTCTGCCACAGCTGAAAGCACAAGACAACAGCTCTTAAGACACTCTCTCACACACTGAGCTATTGATCCGGCTAAAAGAACACACAGTGGACGCCACTTGCCACTCTACTTTCAAAACACATTTCTCCCTCTCTTTCACTCAGAAGAAAATACAACTAACTGGACACTTTGCATGGCAGGGGGTGACGCCATGTTTAGTGAGTGTGGGCATCCATAAAAGAGCTTTGGTTGGAAAGTAATGCTGAATAATAAGTTGAAATGTCACTACTGTAACCTCACACTGCACATTACAGTCTGTCTCTATTTTGTCCAATGCCCATAAAAACATTTACTTTCAACAGCTAGTTTATTAATAACTTTGTGTTTACCTTTGTCACTGTATCATGTAGTGTGAGTCAAGTTTAATGTGAGTCAACTTTAGAACAGCCCTGCTTGTATTTTCAGTAATAAAAACCTACTCCACTCTGGACTGGTCTTCTCTGTTTGCCCTGTCAACTTCATTCACTTCCACAAAGCTCACACGATCCTCGCACTTCTTTCAAACACAAGCACATACTTTCCCTGAGACACTTAAACGGACCAGCAAAGTGCCTTATTGGATCCAGATTTTCATATTTTTGTTCAGCATATCAATAATGTTACATAATTAGCATTTTGGCCTGTTAAGAAAGAAGTGGAAGAAATCGCAGAGCTTGTTAGTCAAATTTATGGCTTTGTTTTATATGTCAGTGCATGCTCGGCTGGTGTTAAGCAATCTTATTTCTTTATCAGGAGCGAGAAGGAGAGGCTAATTGGTGCGGTGTGTGTGATGGGAGCTATCAATTAGTGTTTGTGCCAGCCCTCCAGCTCGCTCACCCTAGCCCTCAAAAACAGGCCCCTGGAAGCTTGTGCATTAGGATCACAAAACCTGCTATAAATACCAATGTTGAGCGTAAATGAAGGTAAAAAGCCTGGAATTTAAGGCAGCGCGGCTAAGGACAGACTGCTCTACCTGCATTTCATGGCTTGTTAGGGGAGCTCTCTGCAGGTATGCCAACAGTGCTCTGCTGACAGCCTTCCACAGAACTAAAAACACTCTTAATGAGGAGAGAGAGGAGAGGGCTATATGTGTGTCTGTATACATGTGTACGGGCAAGTGCTGGCATAGAGAGAAGGAAAAGAGTGGCTGTGATTCCCCCGAGGATCACAAAAACCTTTAATTTGCCTTTTATGACACCTAATTAGTTATTGGACTCAAAATCTTTGCTTTAAATAAGAGAACTAATTATACAAAAAGGTCGCTCTCCCACCTCCGGAGAACCATTCCTAATTGGTCAAGACCACCAGTCACTGCATGCTCCTTAAACATATCACGTGTGTGTTTTACATCAAGTTTGAAAAGGCCAAAGCTTAACCTATCCCAGAATAACAGCAGCCCGGGTTTGGAGGCACACTTTCCTTAAAGCCCTGCTCAGCATCATTAAAATGACACACACGCTGCCTCCTACAGTCCAGCCGCGGCATTGTGTTTGCTGGTAGTTTGACATTTATTTCTTCTTGCATATGTCCTGCTCCTTCAGGCCTGACTGTTGGAAAGAAACATCTCAATAAACAAGGAAGTAAAACTGTAGTCATTGCAGGGAACAAACATGTTTTGATCTCTTCTACCAAAGCCGCCTGCAGCAAACAGATTCAAGAGTAGTGTTTCGAGACACAGCTGAACAAAAAGCAGAAGTAAGGTAAATGTAGTTTCAATTCCCCAATGCCTAAAGACATTTCAGTGCACCTGTCAGCGGCTCTTAGCACAGTGTGAAGGGGACAGGACTCCTTGTGTTCACCACCTCGCTCCAAAAAAGAAGCTGTGTATTATAAGAGGAAGCAGCATCCACTTAATCCGATCCATTTAACAGATACAAGTGGCGCTGACCTTCCAGTGTCATTCGGTGTCACCAAAGGCCCGTCCTGTCCACATCACAGACCAGCCTCCAACAGGGGTTAGACATTTTAGCCCTCAAAGTGAAGGAAACAGCACTTGTCCTGCCAAACATCCTTGGTGAGAGTGAATTTAATTTGCCATTAGCGCCAGTGTGTAAAGTGCTGTCATCGGCCTCTTCCTCGATCCATCAACATTCTCACAGATGCTATCGCCCAGAATATGTACAGTTCTGCTCAAACCAAGGAGTCTGTCAGAGCATGTAGTTCCCATTATAGAGATAGCATCCACTTTTTGTGCAGCCCCATTTAGACTTCCATCTTTACAGCTATCAAACTTCACACAACTTGGCTGTAACCCTTTTTGATCTTAAAGGATTAAAAGCAAATACATTCTGGAGCACTCGGAAAAGTGTTTAAGAGTAGAGAGATGCAAAGATCATATAGGCATCTACAAATACTTCCAATAAGGTTTTCCAAGTGTACTGTAAATTCATTACAAAATTATATCAAAATGTCAATGCCTATATGAATTTAAACATGCACTATTTAACTTTTCAAGTGGATGGTCTGCCACCTGCTTGTCTCCATGGAGAGGTTGCCCAGAATGTTCCACAGTATGGCATTAAATGTATCGGCCTCCATAACAACATGCAGATGGTGCCACCAGGCAAGTTACAAGTCAGATCAGTGGAGAGGTGACCCCACTCACAGTATAATGCATAATTTTCAAGATATTTTTGGCTGAACTGCATAAATGCAATAAAAAAAAAAGTTTAAAACAATTACATAATTTTAATGTGATGCTGTGGAAAATTCCAGTAAAAGTTGCATAGTACATCTGATATATCTGGATGTACAAGCAACATCTCTACCTTTGGCCTATCTATGTTCAAAGTGTTAGCAAGTGTGTTAAAATCAATGATTACTACTTTTAACATTCTGCCATCTGTCACATCCTACAGCCTTGTCCCACACTAAAGCCTATTCCTCTGTTTTACTAAAGGTATCATGATGAACTAAAAGCCTTGATGGCCTGGAGAGACACTGACTGGTAGTAAGGTGATCCTGAAGCTCTTCCTGACACATGTGGAGACAGCAGGCTGCTCGGGCTGGGACAGCTGCAGCAAACAAAGACCAAACACTCTGCTAAGTAACAAATGACTCAAAATAGAATAAATAAGGAATAAGGTCTTAAAGAAAAGATTGTCCAGTGTAGTCTTTCCCATTCTGATGTGTATGTGAACGGATGCTTGATTCATGATTTGGCATACATTTTTGGACGTTCTTTTGTAACCAGTGGCATATGTTGTGACTAAAATAAAGTTGCAACCGTGGGTTTGGTTACTTGCCCAGGGACACAAAAACAGTATGCACCAATTAGGCAAGGTCCAGTCCAGCAACTATGTTTTAACTACAAAAAGCACTATTTCAGTAGTGTAGTAATTGTATAGTAGTACTTGATCCTTCACAGAGCCCTAACTGTAAATACTGTGGCAATTTCATAAAAGGTGTCCCTGGGCCAAGGTGTCTGTACACAAAAGCTAATAAGACCTAATGTCTCACTGTGTATAAATCAAGCCATTTCGTTCAACGTCCGTCATCGCTGTATTTGAGCCCATTGACATGATTCTCTATTGCCAAGACAAAATAAGACATCTGGTTATAATAATAAGAGCTGGAGTGCTCATGGCAGCTAAAAGTCTGCTGATCAGTTTATGCTGAATGATAAGCAAAATTTCACATGAAAATTGTAGCCAAAAATACTAGTATATTTGTGAGCACAACTAGAACACATATTTTTGTTCAAAATATTACTCCAATATAGGTACAGAGAAGTAAAAAAGCAGTGAGCAGTGCTAAGTTTAGTTAGGACAATCAATTACTAACAATTCAGGTTGATGGTTTGATTATACTGCCAATGCATACTGCTTCTGTGTCTTTGGGCAAGACACTTCACCAACCGAGCCTGTCACCATAGAGGCTGAGAAGAGAACGAATAAGGCATGTAATTGTAATGACCCTTAATTATCTCAGAAAAATGCTAAAATATTTCATGCTATTACTATTAAAAAAAACAAATAGAACAATCAAACCCAGTTTTGGTAAAGTTTGTGGATTTCAAATAACTGAAAGCATAATTTATATTACAATGCCATGAAGTAGATTTTAGAATATTTTCTTTGTGTAAGAGCCCCGTGTCACTGTAGCGCTACATTTCCAGATGGCTGTGCATGAATGGGCCGGTCTGTTCGGTGATTCTGGGCCTATACTCCAGCTCTGATTATGACATAATTAACACCCACAGTCAGAGTGAGGGAGCAGACAGCGCTGGTGCAGGACGAGGAGGGGACCACTCGCACTCATTAACAAGATGCACTCTTTCTCAAAGTTTTTGCAGCTTGCTGTGGCTAATAAGGCCCGGTGAAACGTTGGCCAGCCCATTCCCTTACATTGACCCTGGCACTGTGCGAGGATAAGGGAGGGTTTTGTCTCCTGGAATAATTGCTCTTTTCACATGTTACAAGTGTCCTGACCCCACAGTCGGTAGGCAGCCACTTTCCCTGCCATAATTACTGCTGATCCGCTCCAAATGAGTGGTCCGTATTAGGGCCTGCAATAACACTGGCTCAGCTTCAAGCGCAGCATAGGCATATAGAGAGTCTCAGTAGAACAGCAATGCCTTTTCTAGCAGCCTTCGGTCATTTCCATCACGTCAGAGGGGCATTGCTAACACTTGAAGTCAGCACCAAGCCCTGGGCACTTTTTTTTTTTTTAATACAGGAGTGAATAGTGAGCTCCCGGTGTTCTCCCTCTCTCCCTACCCTCTCTCTGTGGTTTGGCTTCCAGACACTATCCCAATTAATGGCAAACTTCATTAGGGTGTTTTTCCACACTTTTCAACCCCCTATTATTTTTAATTTATTCACATGGGGTTAATTAAAAGAAATGTATCACAGAGATATGCAACAGCTTTCTAATTAAATTCATTGCCGCTTTTTTGTGAGACATGAAAACTGGCAGAGTTTTCCAAATTATTACAGAAGGAGACTTGTTCCAACGCTTGAGTTCTCAGTAGTGGGCTAGGATTAGAGCTCGCAAGGTAACCTGTCAATGGAGGGAAAAGTAGGAATTCAAATGGAGAGATGAGGAACTGCAGGAGTAATGAAAAGGAAGAGGAAAACAAACGTGACAATTCATGGTTTTATAGTGCAAGGTCATGTTGGAAAATTAAGTTAAATGCAAAACAATATGTCATAAAGTTAGCTGTAGCGTAAGTCGCTGCATAATGCTAACAGCGTGTGCAGAACTTTATCAGGGTGCCGTGTGTTAGAATATACATAACCATAAATTATTATGATGGTTATGCGCAATAGGTTATTAGATTAAATGTCAATGTATGTACAATCAATACAATCACCCACCCCTCACCCCACATAGGGCCTGCTTTATCAAAATGTGTATGTCCATTAAAAACAGCACATGATAAATCTTATCACTTTAACCAGTGATAAGAATACCGATGTGTGTTGCATTTAAGTAATGATTTAATGTATTTTCTTATTGTGTTGTGTAATTATTATTTTTTTACCATGGAGTCTGCTTTTCTTCACCTGAAAGACCAGACCCATCAACTTTTCAGGTGGGCAAATGGACGTGGTACCATCAACCAATGAAAAGCAAGCATAGTTCTGAACCCGTCCTGTAACCTGCCATTCTACTATTTTGTCTTAAGTGCCGACTGTCAATAGCCTTTAAAGGTAAGTGGATCTTTCATCTGAGACGCAGAGAAAATCCATCTTTCCTAAACTTTTACAGTCAAAGCAATCTTATCTGGCACTTCTTCTTGATTCCTGACAATAAAAAAATTGAACCATTAGACCTGTCACAGCCACTTTCCGCACCATCCGGAACAGAGTAATGCGCAAACACTTTTATGTTCACATTAAAAATGCATTTGAAGAGAAATAAATGGTAGCCCTCGAAACTTTCTGTCACTCATGAGGTCAGGAAGTGATGTACTAAAATCCCCCCACTCTCGGGCAATTACTGCGCACTTATTATTTCAAAAGGATATGCCAGGAGACAGGTGTGCCATTCAAGGTCCTTAGTGTGTGAAAATGGAGGGGCAGAAGAAGGAACAGCAGAGCACTGTGTGAAGCTCTTTAATCTTGAATAATGCAAATTCTCCACAGGGGGAGAGTTATTTGACAGCATGGGCCTCTAATGTCATTCAGCACCCACTCCCACTCCTGATGGGACCAATCATCAGAAAGGTGAGTTTGGTGCACACAGATTTGGGACTTCCAGGATATGGGGTTGTTTTGTAAAGTTAATGATGACGTAGTTCAGTTGACAACTGTTATATTTCTATGTTTAGACTGCATATTTAATATTTTGTTAACTATTGCCTATTTGGGAGACCAAAAGCTAATACACATCACATTATCAATATTGGCATTGCCCCATACCCAAATCTCCATCAGTCTGGCCCTTGTCAAATGTCATAATTGTACTACACTCTTCTGTACCTGTAGTACTAGTATACATAGTACTAGTATGTAACACATGATGCCAGTCACGTTTGTAGTGCATTCAAAAATAAAAAATAAAGAATTTACCACTTAAAACTGGAGGACCATATGACCAAACATTTTGTCCTGAGAGCCTCAGATGAGGTGATAACATCATCACTGCAGAGAAGTAAAAGATGGGGATAAGTTTGGTTCTTAAAATAAGGAGTGTATAAAATGTGTTCTTATGGGTCCATTAGAACAACTCTTATATCCTCATGTGAAGTTTAACACTACAAGAGTCATTCATGTTAACAGTTTAAAAGGTTTAAATAAATGAATAGTAATAACAGGGGTCGGCCAGTAGTTCCATTTACGTTAACTTTAGAGTCATGTTAGTCATTTAGCTCATTTTGTTTTTCTAGTTTCATGAATACCCATTATCACTATTCACTGATTTAATTTAAACTTAATCATCCAAAAGCTAGAAGCTTTGAAAATAAATTAACTTCTAATTACAGCTTCAGTTACCTGCTTAAATGTGATTTAGTGAAGGCAAACATGTTTTGTTATAAGGTGCTTTTTACTCAAGTGATAGAATGCATAAGCCCCTTTCTATTTACTAACAACAAAAGAAAATGTCAGAAAAGAATAGAGCACCTGCCCTTTGATTATTATGAACCATGTGGTAGGCTTTCTCCTATAATAACATCACAGGCTTAAACTAGTGTGAACTCAGCAGCAGCCCCTAGAGGTCATATTCCTCCACATATCCATCGAGGTACAGTGCTTATTTTGGAACATAAGACATTAGAGCCCTGCTGAAAGATTTGTAATAGTCTATAATACTCACACTTGGCTGATCAGGAAATAATGTTATGTTATATTTATGGTGTCTTTATTAAAGAAATCAGCACACTTTTTAGAACTATTCTAAAGACATCAATATACTATAAGATCAGCTATGCCTTCTGTGGATGCATACAAGGATGAAATAGAAATAGGTACATTTATGTGACTTGACTAAGAATAAGTCAAAGATGCACAAAACACAATATCACAAAATCTGTTGAACTATTGTCTGTTAATGACAAGGTTGATCATATCTTGTTGGCACTCACTAATCTGGAGATACAAGAGTTACTCTGCATCCTCCTGATGGGAAAAAAAATAAATTGAGAAAACTGAATGTTGCTAAATGTGGATCTTTAGCAAGGGCAAAATACACATATATATATTGAGTAATAATATAACCAGCAATTACCCTTAATTCTCTTCAGCCTGGCGTCAACAGCTGGCTTCGTGTTGCACAAGTTTTTAGCAGGACAAGTTGAACAATATTTTCATACAAGCAAAGAGCAGTGAACACCAAGAGTATACTTACAGAAAATGTTGCATAAGCGGCTGCGTAAGGGTTGTGTGGATTTTGTTATTAACTCAAATAATTCTCAACTCGACATCTCCAATTTCACATATACTGATTTTGTTTTACTATGCTGAAAATGAGTTATGTAAAAGAATCACAATATCAACAATAGTTTTAAAGTGCGGAGGTGACTATTCCCGCTGTATAAATGTGTACTGACACAAGGGGCATGAGACTTGAGGCTAACACAGAGATGGTCTTATGTAGTGGAGTGCATAAGCAGGTTTGTGCACCACTGCATTTACATATAGAACACAGGAGAGCGGTGGCTAACACGTGTCTGTTAAGTCTCTATTCAGAGCCTTTGAATCTGACAGAGAATATGCTAAATGATAGGCTCCACACGTCTTGGCACTAACAGATGTAAAACGATGAGCGCTGATAGGGATCTGAGGGTTTAGCGGTGACAGACAAAATTGTCTCTGGTGAAAATTGTGCATTTGTATGATCAGATTAGATGGAATTAAACACACACTACTCGACATGTGAAAATGGGATTTTGAGCTCATTTTGTCCTTGTTTAGCTAAAGGGAAGCGTGAGAACAGCCCTGCTAACAATTATGTGGATAACTGCATCAAAGTGCAGCAGACTTTTAGTACGGCTACAAAATTGTAATTGTAATATCAACAAGATCACAAGCTCACGGTGGGGATAAACAATAATATTTACAAGTAACATGTTTGGGGTTTTTTGGAAAGAGGGAAAAGCGTGAGTTTAGCCGCCACTAGTGCATAATGTGCAGGACTAAGTAAAATATGCCCTAGTTCTGGCGTAAATGCTCTCACTATATACAAAAGCTCATTATATATTCTGAGTGATGTTAGTATCTTTATAAACAATTCTCTGAACAAAAAAGTTATCTGGATTCCCCCTGACCTACTGACCTTTTCATGAATTTGTTCAAATAATGAAAATGCCACATTGTAATTAGAACATCTCTGTAAAACTGTTTAAGCAGCCTTGAATTATTTGTTGTTTATTTAAATGATCTCTATCTCATCTCCTCTTAATTTTAATGTCTCTGTTGTGTGCAGATACAGAGTAAATCAAACTTTTGAGCAGTGCTGCCATAATAACTATAAAAAGGAAAGTAAGAAAACTGCAGCAAAGGTCTAAAATAAAACTCCAGTGACATTCGGAACATCAAATGAAGCAATGTGGTTTGTAATATTGCTGGAGCCTAGAGCACAAAAACCAGACGTAATTTCAATATTTGAAATAGGCAAGTTTAATTTTGCGGTAAGAGCAAAGCAATAAGCTAAGAAAAATAGCAAATAGAGGAGAGCAAATTGCATTCCTTCAGAAATGCGAACGGACTTAAGGAACATATAAAAGTAATCTCCAACTGGAAATTACAAATCAACCGTCAGAAACCAAATAACTGAAAAGAAATATTACTGTCCACTTTCTAAATCAATATAATGTTGCTACGAGATAGTATTTCCATGGTAACGCCGGTAAAGAATGAAGCAATTCCTATTATTTCAAAATAAAAATCGCAGCCCGGAGCACAAGTTTTATTACACAGGCGACAGATCAGCGTCTGCATTCATTTGAGGCGGTGCTTTTCAATCACATGTTTTATGAATGTACAAATTTTACTGGACAGGAAGATAACAGGGTCATAAATTAGCAAGCAAAGGTAACTCTAAATTTATCAGTAGCTTGGGGATTTTTTCATTCACTCAGACTCAGATTTCCTCCTCCTGCCTCTGTGTTTAGGGCAAGAAATAAAATAAGGGATGTGAACGTTGACATTTAAAACAAGTCATTAAAGTAATATAGAATAGATAGAAGACACTGATTGTTTTTGGTGAATGAAAATAAAGGCAAAAGGACAGAATTGAGTCGTACAAAATTACAAAAGAGGTTACATGTTTTTTTTGTAGTTTATTAGAGTGTTTTAGATGTTATTTTGGAAAATGCCAAGACATTAATTGAGCCTTATTGTTTGCAAACAAGCCTTATTGCATTCATTTCATATATCTCAGTAAACTTCAAGTAAGTGTAACCCCTGTAATATGGAAACTTAGTTCAACAGCATGATGTATAAACAGGAATTGTGCACTGACCAACTAAAACAGTAAGTGAACACCTCTCTGCCGTATTTGTGCACGCACTAAGTGGATACATTAGACCAGAAGCCTTGAATTGACAAGACTATAACTTTACTACCAATAAACACTAAGAGGGGCAGAGTGGAGGAAAAGACAGGATCCAAGCAGCTCTGTTGTTGAGCTAGAGACCAGCCACTAAAGGGTTAGGCTTTTAGGCAATGAGCAGCAGGTGATCTAAGCTTTTCTGCAAGTCCTAATGCTCCTAAAAGCCACTCTCCCTGGTTCTGTAATTGGGCATCAGTAGTTAATGTAGTATTGACTGCATTACATGCTCCTGTGCATCCCCTCCCGCTAATACCATTTGCATCACCTTGTACATTTACCATATTGCTTGGCCAATAACTGTTAAAAGCAATCTGAATCATGAATCATATGGGTAACTTAGAGCCAGACAGACATCTGAAAGAGAAGAGCATTTACAGTTGAGTTAATTTGGAATCATTAGCAGCACAGACATACCAATTTATGTCTATACCACAAATCTTTTATGGCTATTAGATGTGTAAGTTGGAGAGGACGCTCTATTGAGACATGTTAGTTATTAAATGTCAAACACTGGCCATAAGTGCAGCTTTTAGTTTGGAAAAATACACCCCCTAAAATATCTTTCCTTAAAAGGAGGCAAAAAGATACGGCTTTTATGCTTATGGAGGTTGTCACAGTGCGTGGCAGCAGGTGGTCTAGATTTCAGTGTAACAGCAGGCTCTTAGGGAAGTGTTAGAAACGGAGAATGACTGTAATTCAGAGCCTTTTAGCGTTGTAGAGCCTCTCCATTTGAATATTAAATCTTCCATAATGCACACACACGACCCGCTAAACGCACTGCACAACTCCACATCAGCCTAATCCAAAATGGGACGTCATTAGTGGCGAGTTTGATTTAAATTAAAATTAATTAGATTGCCTCGCCCATTAACCTAAATACATTGCGAGAGATAATAAGTAATGCAAGAAGGCCTATTTGGATAGAGGGGGAGTGATGGGACTCAGGCAAATGGTCCTTGCGCTGCCCATAATTTGCAATCAAGTTAAAAGCAGTGCTGTCCTCTCCCATCCCGTAGTGATGTCAAAAGCTGCCCGTGAACTTTACAAAAGACGTAGAAGAAGAAGCGAGGGAAAAGAAAACACATGCACCACACAGTCAAACTGAACTCACGTGAGACCACTGTGCCCAAAACACGTAAAAATGTGCTAAAATGTGCTAAAATGTGCTAAAATGTCAGTGCGCCTCCACGTGTCCACTGTCACGGTGCGTTACTCACCCTCTTCCTTGTCCAGCACCATCGTCCTGAGGAACGAGGAGTCCTTCCCCGGGCGATCCGTGGTCCTCTCGCTCCGCTCTACGCTGCTCCTGGAAATGGCTTTGAAACGCGCGGCTGGCTGACTACTAGACTACGCCTCGATCAGCCAACCAACACCGAGGAAAAATGTAAAGATCTGGCGTGTGCACGTTTTCCCTTCCTCTTACTATCAACAATAATTCATGCGATTGATCTAGAGCGACGCACGCCACGGAACGAACCCTGGCGAAGTCAAACACACAGCCGTATAACCGCGCTGCTGGCTCTTGATCAATTCCATGCGAGTGAAAAAGAAAAGGCAAAACAATGTAAAGCGATATAAATGTAGCTACAACAGTGTCGGCGGCGCACGGACGCAACAGACTCAAACGACTCTCTCGCAGTTAATTCGCTGCTCTCTGGTTCTCATTTGCTCCCGAACAGCCAACTGTACTCACAACAAATCCAATTGCAAATGTGACAAGTGCTAAAAGCGTGTGTCTCCTTCCCTCTTTCGTCCTGCTCTATGTGTTCGCCCGCGCTACTGCTGCCACTGCTGCTGCTGCTACTGAATAAATGTGCGCAGTTTCCACCGAGCCTCGGATTCCCCTGTTAATTAAATCAATTCATTATGCTCAGATCTGATTAGCAGCCCTTCCCCCCTCTTTGAATCAATTATTCAATACACAAACATAATTGCTTGTGCCAGAGGTGTCTAAGTATTAGCTTATTTAACTCCAAGGACACTAATTACCCCTAGGGCAAGGGAACTTTTCTCATTAATTCTGACAAAACACAAAAGCACAGCTAAGGGAAAGCGTGTGCGTAACGTGTGCGTCTTCCTGACAGTCTATGCGCGTGCAGGAGAGGTGGTGGCGCGCGCATATGCACTAATAGCTTGTATTGACGCACGAGCCGTGAGCGTGCATGTGAGGGAGAGCGATTGGAGAGAGAGCGGCATAGAGAAAGAGTGATGCTGGTCCACCAGTTGGAGTAAACATAAAATACAAGCGCAGGGTTTTTTTGTTGTTTTTTTTTACTAGCGACTTTTTGGTTGAATTTAATAGAAATAGAATCTAATTGCGGTCTGTTGAGCAGTTAATTAGTGTCCAGACCCAGTTATCATACGCGGCGCAGATAAACAGTCGTTTCAAAAGAGACAGCACAACAGATGGGCTGCGTTTTTGATTAGTGGCGAGATAGAAAGGTTCTCTTTCGAATCTGGTAATATAATTGTTGCCTGTTATTGCCAAGATGAAAGTGTTTCTGTTCCATGGTGCAGCCCTAAATAGCACCACTTTCACTTGCCCTGCGGAGACTGTTAACCAATTAAGGGTGAGATCCAACAAAGATTAGCCATTTAGGAGAGTGGAGAGGAGTGGAGAGAAGCTACAGTGATGCGGGTTCATCAGCCGCCAGCAGGCTGTCTGGCTGGTGTGAGCTTACTCAGTCTGTCCCTGCCTTCTGTCACTGTGTGCACCACATATTTGAATCCTACATTATCATTAGTGCTACTTATCCAAAGCATTGCCCCTACATGGTAACTCATAACATCTGACTGTTAGACATGACGTGTTTCCTTTACACAAATCAACTCACAATAAGTTCAGTTGACAATATTGGAAACTAGGAATTGTGAAATAATAAAAAAATATATATATATTTTGAAAATCAAATGTTGGAGCTAAAAGACAGAGTTACATACTTGGCAAGTGTGACTAAACAGATTTCAAACAACATGCAAAATACAAATACAAATCATTTGAACAAATAGACAAAGTGGAACATGCCCTTAAACTGTTATAGGCTGCAAATGAAACACATATCATATTAGTATTAGGTGGACTGTATATGGCCCATGGGGATAATTTCAGTTAGGGGAACAGGCTGCTGCTGAGATTGGGTTGGCCCTGAAATCAATGGTCTGATCCCTCTCTGTCCAGCTCTGTGGCTGACATGCTTGACTTTTCATCTCCATGGTCACAGAGATTGATGACTTATGACCAAGAATGTATGTCCACTGACCTCTAGCAAAGTGACTGACACATAATTAATCCAATCACACAGAAAACTGAGGAAACGGTATCAACTTGAAATGGGCATTTGACACTTGGATGTGTGGAGACATAAAATGCAGCTGGAAAAAGCAAGGAAAAATATGCTGTTACATACTTTCTATAGTGTTCAGATATAATGGGAGAACACAGAGGACTTGCTCACTGTGTATTTGTATCTGTGTGTGTACAGGTAATGCTGCTCTCCTCAGCAGGCCTCAGTGCCTTTGCTGTGGTCTTGCCCCCCTCCGGCCCACAGCAGGTCAGTACATCCAGGACACACACTCCTGAGTGCGCCTGTCTTACACACAGTTAATTAAAATTCATTTCTAGGCATGCATTAGCCATGCCCATCTATTTATGGGCGGCTCTCAAATGCAGCCACTACAAAACAGTGCTCTGTAATTAACCCTACCTAATCAGATAGCACACTAGTGTTGTGTTCCCACTGGTCCTCAGGCCCAGCCATTGGACAGAGTTTTGAGCAAAGGGATGAGCCTATTCTATAGTTGAGAATGGCTAAGCAGATTAAAAGCCCATATCAAACATGATATTTACAGGCGAGGCTCAGTCAGAGTGCTCCTTTTATGTGCAATAGGCTTTTAGAGCCATGTCCCTTAATTGTATTCTGCCTAAGTCACATGAACAGGGCTTTTTAATCAGAAAAGTGACAATGCCCCACGTTGTTATAGGGGGCCTTGGCGATATTAAAATGCATACAGAACCTGTACAGAAGCATGAGACAATGATGTGTGGACATATTGACATTAATGCATTTACTTTACATGTTTCTGATATACATGTACATTGTACCCAACTGATACAAATGACTAAAAGCCTAGTCAATAAGGTTCTATTCACTGTCTGCACTTAGGTTTCAGTGCTGCTCCTCCTAGTGGCCGTTTTAAGACATGATTCCCCACAAGAGGGGAGAGTGTAACAGTAGAGCGTTAGTAAACTGAAATCCTGTTTTATTGTTTTAATTCATGTGTGTAGATGTGTTTATGTATCTGGACAAGCTCACCGTATAGTAAGAATTAAGAAAAAAAAACAAAAAACTAGTCAATTTAAATTTCACAACCAATCACATAAAGACAAGGTGTCATTTGGGGGTAGCGAGGAGAGTGAATCCCTTCCCAAACAGTTAATCCAACTTTAATCCTAGTCATTAGGAATTAGACATGCAGAGTTGTCCGGCCGTGCCTCTAAATTACAATCAAACGGTTACCAATTACACAAATTATTGATGGTAGATTCTCCTTTCAACTGCAAATTGAGGCTATTAAGGAAGGCTCCTTTTTAATGCAAAAGTGACTAATTAACTAGCGGATGGGAAATCTGCTGCCCAGATATCAAAAAAGTTCTCAGCACACATTGCAGAAACACAAGGGAACCAATTAGTTTAATTATCAAAACAGCTAATTAAAATTGCACAGTTCCTAATTAGTTCTTTGCTTTTGCCTCTAATTGACAGCATGGAGATAAATGGGCTGCCGATGAAAATGGGGAGAGGAGAAAAACAGGGGAAACTTCAGCGGAATATTTATGCTGACTTTATCTCAGTCTGTGTGGCAGCCCTTGAAAGTGGAAAATTAATGACCTTAATTCCCAAACTGTTTTGCTTCTAACGGTGCTCCCCTCGGTGCTCCTGGTGCACGCTCCTTTGTATGGGCCTGCCACCCTGCCAACTGCTGCACAGGGAAAACAGGCCAACCTGGGGGTGGGAAGAAGCACCATGCTCCTTCTAATGTGACAGCTTCCACCCAACAATGGAGCACATGAAAGAATGGAGCAGATGTAACCACTGGGAGCATTGCATCATGGGACTACAACGCTGTTGCACTTATTTAAGCACTTCTATCATCAATGCGGGCCTTAATTTGTTCAGTCAAAAAAACAAAAACAAACCAAAAAACTGATGATAGACACATGCCAATTCAGAATTTAAGTCCAAACATAACATTTAAGTACCTGTACTGAACAAAAATCAAAACACCATTTTTATGCTCCAGATAAACTTCACTTTAAGCAGTGTGTTTAGGGGATCATTTACTCTGCAGACTTACTATAAAGTATACTCTGAGTGTGTGTGTGTGTGTGTGTGTGTGTGTGTGTGTGTGTGTGTGTGTGTGTGTGTGTGTGTGTGTGTGTGTGTGTGTGTGTGTGTGTGTGTGTGTGTGTGTGTGTGTGTGTGTGTGTGTGTGTGTGTGCTATTTTGACTTTCCTTATGGCCATGATACTGTACCAGGCCAGTCTGTGAATCGTGTCCCTGTGAGCACATGTGACATGTGGCTCCTCTTGGCACATTATAGGAGATAACTATCCACTAATCACTTTACTTTTGGGACTGTGTTAAAATGTAAATTACATTAATGCAGGAATTATGCATCAAAGTGTGCAGATAGGCCGGGCCAGAGGCCACATAATGCTGAGATCATTCAGTTAGTGTGCTCCACATGCAGTGTTAATGCACTGCTCTGGTTCAGATCACACACGTGTCTGACAGACGAGGAGCTGGGGTGGAGGAGAGAGAGAGGTGGAGGCTATATTAAAATACATGGAGACAAAAGTGCTTGTTTGCATTCAGTGCCTAATTAAATTGCAAAGTGCTCACAATTTCTGCACATTTCTCAACTCCATCAAAGTGGTTTTGTGATTTTTTGTGAAACCGTGCCTAAAAGTGTAAATGTGATTTCTCTGCACGTGTCCATGTTTAAATCACCCCCATGGAGATATGAGGCCTATAGCAGAGCCTTGGCCTGACCCTGTGCCCATGACTAACAAACAAACGTCTGCACTAATTGATTGTCTTGTGTTTTATTTATGGTGCAGTAGTAATTAGCGGACAGCATAATGTAAGCCATTCATTAGCACCTGGCTACTGCTATGGATTTCAGTGCTTTGTCTCCGATGCACACATCATTAGGGAGAAACAAAGAGTTGAATTTATTAGTGTGCCATCTTATAAATATTCTTAAAGTCAGTGTGCCTTTAAGGAAGAACACAGGCCTGTAAAACTTTTGTCAGCATTTGTTTCACCAATTCCATTTGCCGCGGAATATGTTAGGGAAAAGCAGTATAAATTTAATTTTAATTGTTTTGTACACACGCCAGTGAAAAGGAACTGATTGGATACAGTTCAGAGACAGTATATTAATACGTTATTTTCATATGTTAATTGGTTTGCATAATCTCTCCCTTTGCTTGGTTTGGAAATACCTGGCATTGAGAAGAGAATAGGAGAGACTCTCATTTACATAAAACTAGCTCCTCTGAACATTAAATAATAATGCATGTGCAAGCTGAAGGTGTGTTCAGTTAGCAGAAAGCGCATTTTTATAATTTATAGTCCAGCTGTTTCAGTGCTTTCCACTCCATTTTCCTCCCTGTCTACTCTTAATGAAATCTTGTTACTGGAGAATTGACTGGACTGAATTGAGATTTTAATCCTATTGACGCTGTGCCGCTGAAACGCACACTGGTGGGAACTTTAAATGGCGGCTGCAGTAATCAGTAGACACTTGTATTCAGTTGGCCACAATAATGAATCTCATCAAATGTTAAAGCTCAGGCTGTGGCGACGGGGCTCAAATTTCAAGCTTTTTGACCATCCCCATTTGAGAGATTCCCGGGGGAGTGTGTGATTACTCAAGTTTAGCAGTTTATTGCCTCATCTTTCAATAGCCACTGAAGCAAAAAATTCTCATCTAGGTTGCGCTTTTTTCTGCACTTGAAGAACAGGCCAATATAGAGTGCAGAACAGCTAGTCAGATCCCCGGGAACTGCTGTTGGCACCGCACTGTTATTAACTGCCACCATCATTGTCCACTCACTGTGTCATTTAAAGAATGAAAACTACATCCACCACATAAATTGTCATTTTAAACATTATGAAAAGAGGTTTGACACACACAGTACTTGTGTCTCGACAAATCTATACAAACCAATTTTATTAAAGGCCTATGCACCATCAAATCAAAATAAAAATTATGCAGTCATGTAGCTAATGTTATTTTGTAATTTAGCAAGTCATTGAGACAAAATTATTTTTTTCTTGCCTCACAGTAGAAGGTCCTGGGTTTGAATCTCAGATTAGGGTGGAGCCTCTCTGTGCTCAGTTTGCATGTTCTCCTGATGTCTGGAGATCTGCAGATGGGGGTCCTGGGTCCCCCTTGCAGCATTGCTTATGACAGGTTGCCCAGATGCATCGATTAAAGGATAGGTTAAATGCAAAGGTCAGTTGTGTTTACAATAAAGCAGCAAATTAAAAAACACAGCAACACACTATGTGTAACTTTGTAAAGTCATGAGCATTTTAACAGCTGGCAGCAGAGTGATGCTGTTATATTTGAATGAGAAAAGTGACCTTTGAGATTAGAGGAGGAGTAGCTGAAAAGAGCTCCCGCTGTTCTCAAGCTCAAGCCCCTTTGATGTGACTATAATGAGACTTATGCAGGACACAGTGGACACTGGACACACGCACACATGTTGGGTTTCCATGCTCTTTGGGGACATTACATTAACTTACATTCTGTTCCTGAAGACAGATCCTAACCTTAACCATAGCCACTACTTGCCTAACCGTAACCTAAACCCTAATCTTAACCTATTTTAACCCATATTTGAACTTTAAACCATGTTGTCGATCTATATGATTTACGTCATGGGGACCTGTTTATTGTCCCTATAAGTTAAGCAGGTCCCTATGATGTGATTGTGTTCCCACAATGATACATATCCGTCCCCACATACACATGCGCACACACACACACACACACACACAGACACACACGCAGAGCAAAACATTGTAATACTGGGACAGCAGCAGCTATCAGGTACACAGCATCTTTTGGGGTTTTTTCACCAGTACCAATACTCAGTTGGTTTTATACGCAAGACCACAGGTATAAGAAGAAGCCTCATTTAAGCATAGGTCTGCGTATGGTAGCTGTTGTAGCGTAGCAGTTATTTGCTCAAACCCATTACAGTTAGTGTTAATATCTGTTAGTATATCCTTAAACTTGGTCTTTTATTGTCTTGTATCCTCTCATCTGTCATGGATTACTGCTGTTATTGCCATAGAGTTGTGCACCCTCCTTCCTTTGTTTGACTAACATTTTATTTAATTTTGTTTATTGAACTGCAATATGTCTTAATTTCAGTGCAAACTATCAGTATTAAAATTATTATTATTATTTTTTTTTTATATAAGAACACCATTGTATAACATGACAGAAATAACCTCTCATATAGATTAGTCAACCAAGCACAAAAGCCAAAGTGCAGTAACACAATTTAAAACGCTCTGTGCTTGGTGACTCATGAGTGTAACTAGATACACAGAAATGCTGCCATAAAAGCCTGCAGCTAAAGTTTGTCTATTGATTAAGGATTCCATTGACTTAATGAACCTTCAACCCTCCGTCAGATGACTAGCCAATATATGTTCTAATCTCTAAAACGGATGTCTGGCCGTGGCTCCTTTTAAATGAATTGATCTACTCAGCTTGGCCCAAATGGGGAAATGGGCAAGTATTGATATGATTCTTGACTGTGTGATGGATGTGTGCGATGGTAAAACACAGGCAGTACGGGGCCAGAGTGCACTGGGTAAGCAGAAATTCACTCAACAACAACTTTAGGCCCGCTCTCCGGCAAACCAATATCATTTGTGCCCTTATGTAGTCCACCTGTTTGAAGACCTAATCAAATCACACAGGGGCCTTTTGGATTGAAACGCCTCCCGATGACTCTGTTTTTTAATCAAATTTCAAGTCAATTTTCAAGTCTAATGCCAAATAAAATTATGCTCCAAATAAAAACAGACAGCATGGAAGATGGCTTGAAACACTTATATCCCACATTTGTTGAGTTTATTCAGAAATGTAAAATATACGAAAACCAACAGGAAGGCTGACTTTTTCTTGGAGCTTTGAATTGGAACCTGGAAAAGACAGATGACTTTGGATACATGGAGTGTATTGTAATCTGAAAAGAAAAGAGACTCAATAGAGATAATCAGTCAAATCTTTGCACATGTTGATGCTGATATGTCTTAAAGGTGCACTTTTCTACACTTTTCTAACTTTTTTGGTGAATATTGTAATATTACATCAAAGTTGTCCATCTTCATGAAGACAAGCAGGTGACACCAGGTCAATTTACCAGTCAGATCTGTAAGTAAGTAATCATTGGTTTTATACAGCGCCTTTCTAGACACCCAAAGTGTATTACGGTACTTTATTCATTCAGTCCACAGTCGGACCACCACCACACATGCCACATTATTATTAAGCAACGTGACCACACCAATTCCTAGCAGTCTCCAATCCAAGTACTAACCAGGCCCATCCCTGTTTAGCTTCTAAGATCTGACGAGACCAGGCTCTGACAAGGAGGTTTGGCCACGCTGCTGAGGAGAGGTGACACTGCTCACAGTAAATACAAGCTTTTCAATCTATTTTAAAGGAGTAATAAGAAAGCATGTGCAATTAGCTAAAAGAAAGACAGATGTGTTTAATGCCATACTGGAACATTCCAGGCAAAGCAATAACACACGAGACAGACAACAAAAAGGTTACATAGTGCACCTTTAAATTGGCTATGGGTAAAATGGGATTATATGACAAAGACATATTTTTATTTGGGTCAAAAGTTCAAAGCTATCAGCAGAACTAAACAGGAAGTCACAAGCCTCACACTCCGTACAGTGATTCTGTGTGATAGTGTAACTGCAGTGCAAATATTTATCTGTGTCTGCTTACACCAGAGCAGCAGGAGATGCATCCTCCTCCACTGCCTCCTCAGAGGAACCATTTCTGCGAGCGTGTTTGAAACTCAACTTAGAAGATCTCATTGTTCACTTACCACAACAAAGATGCACTGTTGGTCCCTGTGAAAGATAATGAGAGAGCCATGAATAATGAGCGGCGTATCAGGCTGTTGTACTCTGGATGGCATCAGATCATTGTGGGAGAAAGCTTCCAGAGTGTTTGATGTCTATACACAACATTCCAACAGCACAACAGCTTTTGGGAGAAAAGTGAAACAAACTAGTGCTTCCTGTGATCCTCCTGCACTGTACATGCTTGTCACAAATGCTCAGCTTTACTTTGACATTAAGTAATGAGGCTGCAGCACAGGTCAAAAGGCCCCCATTACTTAAGCTCCCATTTCATAAACTCATTTCTGTGGGATACCTGCTATGATGGGGTGAAATAATCAGTCAGAAATTCAAAGATGAGGAGATTTCATTGTAAATATCGTATTAGAAGGAAATTGTAATTATAGGGAGGAAATGGTTTCCTGATGCTAGACTTGAATTTTGAAATGAAGGAAAATGGACTTATGTAAATATTTAATCATCTGCTCCCTAATGCTGGCCACAGGGAGATGAGCCTCACATGAACTTGTCGAGCCTGTCTCATTCTGAGGTGAGGCTTAAGTTGAGGGTTCATTTGAACTAGAGAGCAGTTCAGTGGTATGTTTGAGGAAAGGCTACTTCACTGAATGTTGGCGTTTCATATAGTAATTGTGGGTTTACTGAAAAATCATACATTGATACAATCATTAATACTAATTATAATTCTTAAAGCAATGTACGATGGAATGACTGTCCTTTAGTTTGTATTGTATTTTATTATGGTTTATTTATGTTTGATCTCTGCTGTCTACAATGCTAAGTGCACTTTTAAATCAAATTTTATTATTTTTGTAATTTAATTATTTTATATGTGGTCTATAAATAAAGATTATTATATTATAATGGACCTACTTAAGTGACGTTAGTTCAATTCAGCTTTAAGAATACATATTTACTACATTGTACAAATGATAATTTTAATGTTATCATTAAGTCATAGATTCTGCTGAAATATATGTAAAAATAATTGGTCCAAGTAATGTCTAAATAAGTCCATAATCAGGTCATATTTCCGGCCCCTGCAGAGACACCATCAGTAAAATCAATTCATAGTTAATTTTCCCTTGACCTCCAGTGAACGTTTTGCGTGACCACTCCATCCAGGCTCTCCCTCTGTCTCCTTCAATAGTATTGTATCAGTGGGAGCACTTACAAAGGTTAGACATGTGTTCAGAAGGACTACGTGGGCAGGAGGGGGGCTTTGAGGCAAGTGACATTTCAGGTCTAGGCCCAGACACACAGCAGGGGCCTCCTATGCACTGGGCCCCCAGGAGCCAGCGGGGGGCTGCAGATGCCAATAAATCTAAAAGATGCATGAGATTCAATGCAGTCTATAAGCGTCAAGAATTTAGGTGAACTCACAATTAGAGTTTTATTGGCTAGACTGCTGCGGTAACATCTGCACACATGGGTAACTGGGAATCCATAATGTTTTTCAGGGTCATGCAAGTGCTGACTTGTAAATATGCCATTGAAAATCTTAAATAGTTAGATTTTTGTATTATAAATAGGTGGGACAATATATTTTAAGAGTAGACTTTTATTGCCATATAGGGGAAAGTTGGTCTCTGCATTTGACCCATCCTTCAATGCCGCTGGGGAAACCTGTCAGGAGCAGACGGCTACTGCCGTGCAGTGCTCAGAGACTCCAGATCTTGTGCTAGTCTTGGTCAGGTATCTTGAATTAATATATATGGCTAATTAGTGTTACGTCAATTTATTTAATGCAGCTCATAATTTTAATAAAAAAATTGTGATTATCCTGCTTTTTGTTATTGCATCAGTAGCATTAAGTAGTTTCATTATTATCATTTATTCCACTGTTTTTGTAGGAATATATGGTGATTCAAATGTTTTTACTGAGACAGACCTACATAGACATAACCTCAAAGCAGGGGTCAACTTATATGAAAAAAGGATGCTACAGAATTCCTCAGACTTTGAGGACGAGCAATGTTGTAGTGACCTTGTGTTGTCAAGAGGGGTGGAGATAAGGAAATAACCCTAACCTTTTGTTTAAACAGCTTTTTTTTAGCACTTGGCACATGGCGAGATGTCCTATCATCTCTCAACTCCAGATACAGCAATGGGATACATTATGCAGTGATATTGGGGTATAAGCCTGAAATCATTTATAACAGGTTAAAAATGCTACCTTTTACTTATTTTTATGTTCGACAAAATTCCATAATCTTCTCCAATCGTCTTTCTTTCCAGTGAGAAGGAAACTGTTTGATAAAGCAGGAAATCAGAACCAGTAACACAGAGAACCACACTGACCACTTCATGACTTTGGCTGGAATGATTTTTATATTCCTCCATACATCATCCCTGTATAATATAAAACTATTTATAATTGTGTGTCTTTTACTTCATAACTTAAGGTATTTGATATTTAAGGTATTGTATTGTGATGTGCTCAGATTATGGCATCACTTGGATGTCACATTTGCCAACAGGAGGAGCACCTTCTCAACAGTGCCTCTCTCCCACTGAATATTACGGGACTATATTCATACAAGTACAGCATCTCTAATAAATAATCCTATGTCATGTCCAATCACCAGTTCATTTTTGCACTGTATCTCCTGCCTAGCCTGTATGCCTATATGTTTTGTATTTATTCAATATTTTATTTTATTATATCAAATGCAGAGGATAAATTTCCCTATAGGGACAATAAAATAAACTTTAACTTTGCACATATACATACATATCTGTGTATATGTACTTTATTTTACACTCATCTTGCTATAGTTGCTACTTTAATTATTCAATTTAATTTTAATTTTATTGCCATCTCTTTTACCAATGTTAATATATCAATAACAATGTAGTGTGTGAGCTACTTCTCAAGTAATGTCCCTTGTGGATCAATAGAGTTTGTCCAAGTCTAACATTGAAATGTAACTGCTATAGATCCCCTGTACGGCCAGGTATTCTAACATGTTGCGTGCATTACTTCATCCATGTTTTTGTGATGTGCGTTTTCTCTTTGTCCATATAGGCCACAGGGTCCAAGGCTGTTCACAGTTATGTCACGCGCCTCTACGCAGACTGGCTCAGTAAAAGGAACAACAGGATTTCAACTGGAGAGATCAATTATAGATATAAGAAAATGAATGGGAAAAGTAATTTAATAAATTATTGACTTGATGTCTTATATCATGCACAGAAGCAACAGAAAAATGAGATTGTACATTTGGGTGAAGTTGTATTTAAAAGAGTCTCAGAATAATATTTAATTAGACAATGGGAAAGTGCCATGGGCATATGGTTTCTTGGGAAGGTTACATTAATGATTGTGTGTGGTGTGCCAGGCAGGACTGAGTGTGTGTGGAGCGATGAGGAGGCCCTTTGAAAGCATCACTGCGGTCATCTGTCTTCACACTCTCTATTAGAAGAACAGATTGGTGGGAGTGATTCTGTAGTCTCTGTGCTTAGATCACTTGTCCCCAACAAACTGCTCCCTAGAAAAAAAGATAAAAGACTAATTCAACCAGGATACGACTGTACAAATGTTCAAACTAAATAAAGTGCTACGCGTCACACATTCAATACACTACTGTCTCGGTCAAGTCTAGAGTCACTTTGTAGAGTGACACCTTTTGACCTGAGAGCAATAAGCCACAGTGGTGATACTGGCTTTCTCTTCAACTCTCTATTAGCCATTAAACAGAAATCAGCCCTATACAGAACTGTATTAAAGTATAATTCTATAATGTCTAAAGTAGTGTAAGGCATGTTAGTTGACAATGGTCAGAATGATTAATGCATTCGCTCGACAAGCCTTTCTAAATGCTACATTAAAACATATTTGAAGTAGAGTGTCACTGACTGGTTAATACAGTGAGTTATTCAGATGGATGCATTTTACCTAGCTTTGACAGAGCCATGTACCTTTAATAAGGCTTGGAACATGAAAATTATGTCTATATATTAAACAGTTATTGTTATTGAGGTATGTTATGGTGCTAAAACTTAAATTTGATGATGTATTGCCTATTTGATTCAATTCAGCAGATCAGTTTTTTTCTGGTGGTCTGCTGTGGTCAGAAGGTTTGCACTTGGTGGTGTTTATCCTGGCTCCTGTTCTACACATTTATCACTCTGCAATGACTCTCACTGAAAACAATCATATTTGAATTTGACCACAACACAACAGCGCCTATGGTGTTTATTGGCAGCTTCACTTTTGTAAGTCGACCCCACTGCAGCTGTGTAGCCTACCACCGCCAAGTCTGAAGTGAATGAATAATGCACTGTAAAGCATCTTTCAGCATCTAATAAAATGCTTTATAAATGAAATACATTATTATTACTGACACAATGTATCTTACCCCCAGATCATAGTGTAATATTACTGCCTAATGAAACTGTTGTGTTGTCTGGAACTGAGCGAATGAACTGCAATGCAAAATAAGGAGCACGACTTGGAGCATCAGTATGCGATTTGGGATGGGGGAATAGTCTAATTTATGTACAAGCGTTGCCATGCCGTCTTTGGGCTCTGTTTCTTCAGACTGGGTTGGCTGGCATCAGGAGACCCACAATGCAAATGGAGCGGGTCTCTGGGTAAGGGTGGGCACAGTCACGGCCCAAGTCAGAACCCAGCTTTGTATTTGCCAAACAAGTGCTTTTTGTCACACTGTGTCTCTTGGGCTTGGGCAAATCAAACAATGCAGTAACTTCAGGAAAATACGTTTTTCGCCACTATTTACAAGATGAAATATTTTCACTGAAAATGAGTTTATTAAGTCTATTTTACCACATGATTATCACTTCAAAATAATTCAAGAAAAACTATATTAACATTAACATTTAATTTGGTTTGACCAGTTTATTTGCTTGAAGAACCTATATTATTATACTTGTTTCAAGGTGTTACTTTTTATTTTAAGACAAAGCATTTCTCAATTGGGTAATCAAATCCAAATGGTTTATTCCTCACTTAAGTCATTTTGACCAAGGCAAGACATGTGCCTTGGTATTTTAGATAATGAACATCATTTCAAACACATCCAATAGAACAAAGGTTGTGGACTAATTATTTACTTGATATCCACCCATGTTGTCCGGTGCATGCATTCGCCTCTGTTTTTTGTCCATTTTAACCTAAATAACCTGCTCCCATTAATGCCAGGAGGGTAGATGAACCACAGTATAGTTTAATTGACAAAATCAGTAGAAGGAAAAGATAAAATTCTCACAGTAATTGAATGTGAAGCATCATTTGTCTATAGATTTGCACCGGGCCACTTTATTGGATTGCCTTCTTGTGCTTGAAATATGCAACATGCTGTAGGAACTGACCTAAATTTGGTGCAGAGCACTGAAATCTTGTAAAATTGTTTTGTTCACAATATGTTGAGCTTTGAGGAGGTCAAAGGTTAACAATTATTTTATTTTATTTTAGTATTAGATTGATCCAAACTCATTGCACTTATTTGCATTTTTCATCTTTCTTTTCACAGACCCTGCCTCACTGCTGCAGGGCATATTGGTAATGTCTTTATCAGTAGTAGATTGTATTATTTGGTTAAACTACATAATCATTAGATAGTATAGTTTTCTCCTTGGGAAATAAAAGGTTTCACATCTTGAGGTATTGCTGTAGCTCAGGAAGAACGTGCAAATAAAAAATGTGTGACACTCCTAATGAAACAGATTCTACAGATTAAGCACATCATTATCACAATATATTCACTTGTACGTGCATTCAAATGAGCAGCACTTTATACTTTGCAAACTGCATGGTTCTAATTGAGAAAGCACATGTCAATAGGATAAATCAGAAAATATTCACAGATGTATAGTGTAACCATAATGTCACTTAATGAGTCAACCATGCGACCAAAGAAACCTAAATGCTGACCGTTGAAGAAGTGCAGTCATGTTGGTTTGTTCTCACATCTGTGCATGAATGGAGATTTACTAAATAGCAAATAGCATGGCCTTTTCAAATGTCTTTGGGCTTTAGATCAGGAATAGCTCTATTCCAGCAGCCAATATCAAAGTCAGTCATTATGTCTCATTATGTGTGTATATAATCCATGCATTAGCAGCACACTGGCTTGTATGGCCTTAATTGCTCTTTGTGTGAGTTTTGCGTGTGTGTGAGCCCACACAGCCTCTCAGCCTGTTCACAGGAGGAGAGGTGTAAAATTAAAGCCCTCAGTGCAGGTGCATGCAGATGATGTGCTTCAATGGCCTAGCTGCTCTTTGCACCAGAGTAATTGAATAACCTACAGAAAAGTCATCACATTCCCACTTTTCTATTCGCTCTCTATGTAACGTGTAAAAGTCCTCTTGTAACTACCTGGGAGAGCAGCCCATCAACAGCTGTTAGAGCTGACTTGAAGGTTAAATATTAGGAAGGAATCCAATTTCTCTTGTCTATTCAGCTCAGCGGTGTGTTAGATTGCAGCTGGACTGTGCTTACGGAGTGTGGGATATGAAGTGGGCTAATCAATCCCCTCTGCTTCATTCTCAAATTCCTCTCATATCAGGTCCCTGCCCCCCGGGCAGGCCTTCTGCTTTCCGAAAGCCAATTCCACACGAAATAAGCACTGTGACCTGCAGCTAGAGGGTGAAGTTGAGTTTTCCCTTCATGATTAATCTCTTCTTGGGTGGTTTTCAGAAAAAAGGAGAGGGGGAGGATAGAGCGGGGAGGTGAAAAAATAAGAAAACATGCAAGTCGCTGCCTTGTGACCTGCAAGTTTTTTTCTCTGAATGAGCCCAGTGCACTGGAGCCTGCTTATCTCTGGAGAGAAAGACAGAATTCATTTTTTGACAAGGTTTCATGTTGACATTGAGAAAATGAACTGCCCGATTCTATGATTAAACCTAGGCTGTCATAATTGTCATCTGAACTGTGGCGATGCTGTAGGTATGAAAGTATTTCCCCTTCCCTCCCATTTTGGTGAGCTGTAGAGCTTTTAAAAAGGCATTTTATTTCAAAAGAGAAGCCCAACTGTCTTCAAATAGGATCATTCCTCTAAAAAGATCTCTGACAACAATGTTACACAATATATATATTTTGTTCTCAGTTGATACGTGTTTGATATGCTAGCTTGGTCAATGATAATAGAGCAGGCCTTTCCTATGGAGCAGCTAAGTGGCAGAGTTAGAGGTAAAATGATCTAACCTGCAGTGGCAGGATCACATTTGGAGGATATAATGGCATGTGTCCATGAGAGTGCTCCTGTCAGACACGACTTTCATGCACTTAAATTGCTCCTAATGGTCGCCTGTGCTGGTGCACCTGCCTTTAGAGCCTGCTCCGGTCTGTGCACGGAGTACTGATGCTAAAGGTAGAGTGTGAGGGAAAGCTTCTTTGTTTCAAACATCTTTATTGTGTTCTTAAGTAAACCTCCCGGGCATTACTTAAATGGTCAATAGAAATGAAGTGTATGAAAGCTGCATACTGGGACACTCAAAGACCTCTCTAAATCTTTACATTTTTAATGTTGTAATCCACATACAATGTACATGCTTTATTCACCCATCTGGTAAATTTTTAAATGTGTAAAACATTCCATTTGTAAAGACAGCTACCACCTACCAGCCAAAATAGACTTGAACACCAAAGTGCAATTTGAAGTCAGAATATTTAGTTGTTTGTGCATTCTATCCCTGTTCAGTGATGCTTGTTTTGCATCGTAGATAAAGTCTTGGGGCCCACTGGGAGGTAGGTGAAAGTGCGTTTTACAATATATGGGACTGGGCCCTGCTCTGAAGTGCCTCTGCTGTGATGAAACAGTGGGACAGGCCTGAACACTGGGCCTAATGGAGGACTCAAAGGTTTGCACTGTGGTAAACAGCACTTAACTCATCACTACAACTGCAACTAGTATTAAGGTTACCATACCCTCACTTCTATGTCATTTGTTTGCTTTGTCAGATCCATAAAACAAAAAGTTAATTTCTAATTGAAAATTCAAATTCAATACAGTAAAACATTCTGATATAGATTGCCACGATAACATTGAAATTATAATCACATTCTTGCTAATCTCCTAATTACCCACAGTTTACAGTGTGTATTCCTGTGTGCAGTGTAAAACCAGATGCCAGTTTGACCCTTCTTCACACAGAGTGCAAAAACTGCTGCTGGTTGTTAATGGTCCTGGTGATGATGTGGAAGACTGACACTGTGTCACATGCACTTACAGCAGGGCCTGAGCACCAACTGGAGAAGTGGCACCTCTCTCTCCCTCTCTCTCTCTGTGTGTCTCCCTCTATGTTTCTCTCCCTCTTTCTCTGTCACTCTCTTTCTGTTTTCCTGTCTTTCTCTCTCTTTGTCTCTCACTCTCTCTGTTTCCATGTCTCTCTCTCCCTCTCTCTCTCTTCTTGCTCTCTATTTGCCTCTATACCTCCATCACTCACTCTCTTTCTCTGCCCCTCTCTATCTCTCTCTCTCTCTTTCCCTCTCTCTGTCTCTCTCACCCCTTTCTCTCTCCCCCTTGTCTCTAGCCCCCTCCCCCTCTCTCTCTTTGCCCCTCTCCTTTTCCCTCTTTGCCCCACCCTCTCGTCCACCCCTCTCCCCTATTTATCCCCTTCTCTCTCCCTCTCTCTCTCTGTCTCTCCCTCTCTCTCTTTCTCCCCTTCTCTTTTCCTCTCTGCCCCTCCCCCAGACTGTCCGTGTGCAGGTGGAGGTGGATAGGCACTGCCCTCTCTCTCTTTCCCTCTCCCTCTCTCTGTTCTCCAGCTCTAACTGTCATGGTGGACTCATTGAGAGGCACGCAGCACTTAGGCCCCATTTGCTTTTAAGGATGTGTGACAGGACAGCAGCCACGTATGATCAAACTTTACTTTGGCCCTGCGTTGGTGACAGTTCATTGCAGAGGCTCTAATGTGCTGTCAGCAGGACTCTCCACTCAGCTGCTGTGATTCACCTGCTCCATCTGTCTCAGTCAAGGCACAGGATGAGACACAGGACACAAGGTGGCCTGTTAATTCCATTTTAAAAAGGAGTTCACCTTTTGTATTGGGGCACAATGACATGATATGCTACCGAAATACACAGAAAGTGAAGTCCAAATAGAGTGTAAATATGGGGCCCCATTCAATAATATTAAAATATGTAGAATGATTTCAAATAATATCAGCAATCAGTGGAGCAAAGTGTAGGTAACTAAGTGCAAACTGAAAAGCTAACTACTCATAAGATAACCTTTTTACAGTAAGATCAAAGATTAGCAGTTTGCAACTTAATCAACATATTTTGGACTTATATTTATGCTCCGACAAGGCATTTCACATTCATGTTGCCTCACTCGCAAGGTGAGCTATAAAAGGAAGGGCGTTAAACCAACTTCCCAACTCACAGTAAGGCTGGTCGGTGGTGGGATAATAAAAGGAGTAAATGGATACATTAAAAAAAACAAAACAAAACATTTTACACTTGCACATCACATCTTTTGCTAAAATATTTTTTTTGTATTAAAGACATGTTTGGATGTTATTTTTATACTTACACAATGGCAGGGTAAATACTTTTATAGCTGCAATATGAAGGGGAAAATGTATAAATAATCCTGATACACCAAATCACTTTAATATCCCTGTCTGTTGTTGCACAAGCATGAAAAAACCCTAATGTGTCCACTCATTTGATATGAGTGTCTTTGTTATGCTGCATGATTAAGACTCCTTTTGGACGAGGCTTCATTTACATGCTGAAGTACTCGTCTCCTGAAGGCTAATAAATATGAAACTGAATGATATACTCTCTTCTCCGCTTTGATCATACCGTCCCATGACATATCCATCGCCGGCTTTTCAACTATTGCAGCAGAAGGCCAAGCCTAATTGGTGCTTCGAGGAACAAATCTAAGCAGGAAACTCAAGTTGCTCTAAACAGAAGTCATAATGTTGTTTCTGCTGTCCACTGGATTTACATAGCACCCTGTGTAATTGCTCCAGAAATGTTTCTCTGCTGCTGGTGATGAACGCCAGGAGCGCAGCCATGTTACAAGGCCATCGTGAGCTACCTGCGCTGCTATCTGGTTCTTTATTCTAATCTTATTTAACAGTCTCTGCCTGACACACAATTCTATGCTGCCTCCCAGATTGGAGAGTTTCCAAACAATCCTGAGCTCACCCAAGCTTGGAATTGGTTTTCTGTGGAACATCTCCCTCCTCCCTTTGGGCACTTTACCAATTTGACCAAATTTGTTCCATCGCTGGTTCTAAGTACCACAAGTGTTTTCTGCCCACACTCAGGCTTGTTTCAGCAATTTGCACATTCTTTGCACAACATTAACAGCTTTGTCAAGAGCGGAGCTGTGTCTGCAGACGCAGGTCCAGTCAGGGGATACACTGGGACATTTTGGATCAGTGTATTTGTGAGACACATCATCAAATTACAGTGCTTTGATGACTGCATTTCCTAATACATAACAATCTGCTCATTCAATACAAGTCAGTATTGGTTCTAGTACAAAGTAGGTGTTCAGGCGTGCATTTAAGTGAACAACATTTTTACATTTTGCTATATATTACCCTTGAGTTTAAAGTATCTTTTACCTGGTTACTTGTAGAGATTGCAGAGGACCATAGAATGTTCCTAATATAATGGATTGAGATAATTAGAAATATAAAATCCTTCATAAATGCCTCATTGAGATCGGGTGTACCATTCTAGGCTGATGTTTTAAAGGAAAAGTGTAAAGCAGAATCCTCATTTAGAGCCATGTGATCAAACGGAGGTGCACAGATAAAAAGGGATGCCTCATAAAGCTGGTCTGCATGATAAGTGCCTGAATTTTGTCAGCTAATACAACTGAGTGAGAGTAAACTTCTGAAGTGTGAGTCGCTGTCGAACGGCTTCAGGCTGCAAAAGTAATTAACAAAACTTAAAATAATTTGGGCTGATTCTTGTGGTGCTATCTGGCAGGAAATGATGCTGTATTACTGTATATGTTGATTAGTGTAGTGAGGCCTTTATCTGCTCAGTGAGTACCTAGTGCTGAGGCGGCGAAAATGAGTGCTGCAGGGCATGTGCAGCATCCTCCTCTTCATCTGGAAACAGCCTCTTTAGGTCGCCTCTCTTAATCAAAACATTTACTTATTATACTCCAGTCACTTCACACATGCACATATGTTTTGTTTAAATACTGTGTTTTGGACAGTGTTGTAACAGTAACTAAACTCATGTGCCAATAATAAGTATTTTGAATAGTAATTTAAGTAATAGCAGAAACTGTAAATAAATAGGTGTGGTAGTTTCACAGTAATTTCACTGTAGTTAACTCCTCCCTTCAGGCAGATATAAGGCAGTGTCCACCAGCGTCTGACCAGAACTGAAGAAGCAGCTTAGATGAGCTGTGAAATGTATTCGACCAAATAAACTTTTGTCCAGTTGACAAATTGAATTTCTTCTTTTGCCATAATTTTGAGTAACTGTTCTGGTACAGTTACATTTTCATTTGGTGGTATTCAGAATACAGTTACTTTTCTAAAATCAAAAGAATAAATGGTGGTACTTGATCACACAATTTAGGCTTCAAACTGCACATACACTATATTGGCAAAAGTATTCACTCACCCATACAAATAATCAAAATCAGGTGTTCCAGTCACTTCCATGGCCACAGGTGTATAAAATCAAACACCTCGGCCTGCAGACTGTTTCTACAAACATTTGTGAAAGAATGGGTCGCTCTCAGGAGCTCTGTGAATTCCAGCGTGGTACTGTGATAGGACGCTACCTGTACAACAAGTCCAGTCGTAAAACTTCCTCGATCCTAAATATTCCACAGTCAACTGTCAGTGATATTATAACAAAGTGGAAGCGACTGGGAGCGACAGCAACTCAGCCACAAAGTGGTAGGCCACATAAACTGACAGGGCGGGGTCAGCCAACTTTCTGCAGTCAATCGCTATAGACCTCCAAACTTCATGTGGCCTTCAGATTAGCTCAAGAACAATGTGTAGAGAGCTTCATGGAAGAGGTTTCCATGACCGAGGAGCTACATCCAAGCCATACATCACCAAGTGCAATCCAAAGCGTCGGATGCAGTGGTGTAAAACACGCTGCCACTGGACTCTAGAGCAGTGAAGACGTGTTGTCTGGAGTGACGAATTGCGCTTCTCCATCTGGCAATCTGATGGACAAGTCTGGGTTTGGTGGTTGCCAGGAGAACGGTACTTGTCTGACTGCATTGTGCCAAGTGTAAAGTTTGGTGGAGGGGGGGATTATGGTGTGGGGTTGTTTTTCAGGAGCTGGGCTTGGCCCCTTAGTTCTAGTGAAAGGAACTCTGAATGCTTCAGCATACCAAAAGATTTTGGCCAATTCCATGCTCCCAACTTTGTGGGAACAGTTTGGAGATGGCCCCTTCCTCTTCAACATGACTGTGCACCAGAGCACAAAGCAAGGTCCATAAATACATGGATGAGAGAGTTTGGTGAGGATGAACTTGACCGGCCTGCACAGAGTCCTGACCTCAACTATTAGACCTCTATTAGAGCGGAGACTGAGAGCCAGGCCTTCTCGTTCAACACCAGTGTGTGACCTCACAAATGTGCTTCTGAAAGAGTGGTCAAACATTCCCCTAAACACAGTCCTAAACATTGTGGACAGCCTTCTCAGAAGAGTTGAAGCAGATATAGCTGCAAAGGGTGGACTGCCATCATATTAAACCCTATGGATTAAGAATGGGATGTCACTTAAGTTCATATGCAAATCAAGGCAGGTGAGCGAATACTTTTGGCAATATAGTCTAACTAGTGACAAAAATAGAGAACTCCTCTCTTGTGGTGAGTTCATGTGTGATTTTTCCTTCTCCAGTTAGTGATAGGAAATGCATAACTAACAGTAAAACAAATATAAAGCTATTTTCAATCTTTGTTGTTTCTTTACACTAAGTTACACGATGTAAAAGTAGTCTAAGTATTCAGAATACGGTATTCTGATTGGCCCATGTATCAGAATATGTTATAAAATACATTTTAATGCAGGTATTCAGTATTCTGTAACTAAATACATTCTCAAAGTATTCTTCTCATCACTGGTTTTCTGGTGAACTGAATGAAGGATAATGTATTGAATTAATAAAATAATTCATGCTTAAAATATAATCATTTGCAATGAATACTCCCATAAATAAAGTTTGTCTAAGTCTAAATTAAAAGGTTGTTGTTGTTTTTTTTTGTTTCAAATTGTCAATGATAGCATTATAGAGATGCAGCAGCCTTGTAATTATGATGACCAAAAAAAAAAAAAAAAAATAATGAAATAAACATTAGCCTATAGATAACAAGGCTACCTTGCTATCTATTGGCTGTTAGGTTGTCAATCAAATTCCCTACGCTTCTAGTGTAACTGACTTGGTGGCACGCTGGGATTACGTGGTTTACGTACGCCTCTCACGCATTCCACAGACGCAAGACGCTGTTTACTCAACCGACATTTTAGCGGCTTTTTCGAACTGCAGCTTCCTTGCAGTTTGCACTGAGTTTGTTGCAATGGCAGACGAGAATCCACTACCAGTTAGCCACAAAAGAAAGTCAGTTTTTGAGGTTGTTGAAAGAAGAAGAGAAGGGGAAAAGGAGCGAAGCTAAACTAAGGTGATTCTTGGAGATTCCTTCCAGCGATGGCGTGCACTGAAGCAGAGGGTCTAAAGACTGATGTGTTGGTCGCTAAATTACTTCTGGACAGGAAACTTCTGCTTATCATTTGAAAACGTACAGTAGAGTTACAGCAATAACAGCGTTTCTGAACGCACACCGGCTGTAAACAAGCAGCATAAGCGTAAGGAAGAGGCAGAAGGAGGCGTTTCTACTTAGGGAGCTGTGGGGAAGGGGGGGTGGTTTCACGCATGTACAACATTTGAAAAAGGACAAACAGTTGCTGGATTTCTCCTTCTGAATAAAATATAGTATAAAGTAGTCTTTCTCAAACTGTGGTGCAGGTACCACGGGTGGTACGTGAGCTTCTTTCAGGACTTGGACAGCTCTTCATTATGTGGGTTTGCCAGGTTTATTTTATTCACTATCTATTTCTTCCTCCCTTAGATAATTTCTTCTATAAAACTATAGTTATGCAGTCAATTTTTAGAACTGATTTAGCCCTAGATTACAACTGGAATAGTCCTGTTATACAGTACAATTGATTATGATTTAGTGGTACTCAGGAGGCTAAATCTGTTCTTTGGTGGTGGTTGGTGTGAAAAGTTCGAGAGCTACTGATACAGAGTATATGGTCTATAAACAAAACTATTAATAATACCTTAAAAAGTAATATAATCTACCAAACAAATGTATAAAGCAATATTTTACATTTTGTGCTAGACTTGAAGACAACTACAGTCACATTTGAATATATTAATATTGCTTTATTAAAATATCACCTGAGTAACATATCAAAATATATTTATTCATCACCCACCTCTAAATCCAACCAAGTGACAATATTGCCATCTGTATAAAAGGGCCCTTATTTCCACTGCTGGCTCTTAGTTGCAGTGTCACTCAGCTTAGTTCAGCCCACAGACTTCCATCAAAAACACAGCCGAGACTCACTAAAAACGTGCGCATATTCAGGTCAGTGCGAGATAAAAGCACATGCACATGAGACCTGCTAATGTCTTGTGAAGGGCGTCGTGATAAACAGGCACTTGTTCACTTGTGCTGTCAAAGGAGAGTGGGGGGTAATTTGGAGGAAAAGTGGAGACTGGGGAGGAGAGATAGCCAGACCGCCTCCCTGTAGTCACAATCCACACAACTCCATTCCCTCTCATATTGTTTTGTACGAAGGCCAACGTCCTTATTTATGATTTTTTACTCGTTCAGAGCGTGCGCTTAGAGACTCTGCTGGTGGTGAAGTTGCCATGGCTTTCATTAAAGTCGAGGCCGGATGAAATATGGATGTGCAGGGAGTGAATTAGAGTGATGGAATGGGCCAAATATTGCCTCTACTGGTGTCTCGGCAATACTGTCTTAAGGGGATAGAAACTCAGGCCAGAGGAAAGCTGCAAAAAGGATTCATCAGCAGAAGTTTACCTCCATGCAATGTTGATGATTGTTGTTCTCTATTGTCTTTACCAATGCATCAGTTCCTAAAAACACCTAAGCACTGACTGCATAAGAGTTAGCATTGTTATTAAATTACATATTTATGTACATATGCTGTGTCTGCATGGCTAACTTGTGGCAATGTATACTGTTCATTATAATGATATTTTTATAGAACTACTATGTCTGTACAAGGCATCCTTCTGGATCAATAAAGTATCTATCTGTGTATTTAAAAGATGAAAAAAGGTATAACTTTTCTGGTCTATAGATCTATAGGAATATACTTCAATATATATAATGATAGATCAAAAGCAAAATGAGATTAACTCTTACAAAGAGTAGTATGATTGAGACATAAAGGACACTGAGTGTATCCACTGGAGTTAGTCAAAGTAAGGAAAAACAAGTTTAAAGGCAGTATTCTCGTGGCCATGCTGCATGGGGAACCTACAGTGCTGAGGGAAAAGAAAGCTTAATTGAACAAACTAATGAGTAGCTCTTATTTCCATTGGGGACGTGCCAGAGAGATTGTTTGACAGTTTATCTGTGATAAATAAATGCTTTTGGTGCTAATTAGCTCCTCGTCCCCAGAGGGAGGGGAGTGTGTGTGGTGTCCGAGTGTCTGCATAGGCTTGTCTCTGTATTTGTAATCGCTGAAAGACAAAGTTTAAAGTTTGATTTATTTTGTGTGTGTTGATATAAGCCTCTACATTTTGGTTGAGTTTTCAATGCAAGAAATAGACACAACTTTTTAGATGTTGTTGAATGTGCATGAACTATTGGGAACATATGCATGGCCCATTGATAAGTGCCTATCTGCCTGTGGGAGCGTGGAGACAGAGGTTGGCCCTATCTCAGTCTGTGTCCTGATGACTTTGGGTCAGAAGACACTTGTCCCTCTTGCTACAAGTTCTCTACACAACTCATTCTCACAACAGATTTTGCCTTAAAGCAACACCCTGTAACTTCTTGGTGGCGGCACTCCACTCCACCTTTCATTACATGAAAACAGAAACTGTACTTTGGAACATCTGGGGAGAAGTCAAGTTTGTGAAGATGCAAGCCCACTCTCAGTAAGGATGCTTGTTTTACTGTGATAAAACATACATGAAAATATCTGCTTTTACCTTTGTCTAGGTAGGGCTTTAAAGAAGAGATTTTTTTGGTATTTAATAATAGAAGGGTTTGGGGCACCTTAGATAAACGACAATACAGGATTACTCATCCATGAACCACTCACCTTTAAGTAAGATAATGATGAGGAAAAAACATTCAAACGATTAAGCATTTTTACACAATTTTAGATTATTTTTTATATTTCATTCCGGCCTTGGTGGGGGAAGGCTCTCTTATAGTACGACCAAACTTTTGGCGAATATTCTTGAGAACAATTTTCTGGTACATAAAATGGGGGCTATGCCTTGGTGCAGATGAGGAATATGGCCAACATACAAAAAAAGAGATGATTTAAGTGATATAGTTTAGCACAGGTCAGAGAATTCCCATTGGTAACCTGTCCTAGGCCAGAGTATACCAGGGAGGAACCACCCCTAAATTTATTTGAACAAATGGTTGGAAATAAACAGGACGTGGCTCTGTTGTGAATGGGTGTAATCCTCTTGCCTCCCTGCTCTCCTTTCTTTTCTCCGCACAATCATAATTACACGTTTTTGTTGGATGGCTTTCAAGGATTTATCTCATTTTTTGTATTAATGACTTTCTGCAGCTTTTAAATCCCCAAAGTTTAATTCCTTGGTTCTGGGCTGCAATTGTCATTTTTCCTGTACTTTTGTTTAAAATACCTTTACGGCAATGATTTGCATTTGAATGTTTGGTTCTTGCAGTCAAAACCTATTATAACAAAGTCCATTACCCCAGCCATTTCTAATGTAGGTTGACCTGTGTTAGCCTTGATGCATCCACTTCAAAAAGTAATGAAAGCTTCTGCATTCCAGCCACAAAGTCAGAGTACTATTTGTGTTAATAATAATAATAACACTTTGAACTGTGCTTTACAGGATTGTCAAAGCCTCTCAAAGTGCCACTCTGTATTCATTATTCACTCCCCTCATACTCAGTGGTGGTAGCTAATGTGGTGGTAGCCACAGCTGTCCTGGGGCAGACTGACAGGAGTAAGGCTCTTCTGACCACAATCAGTTTCTCACACCACATTTAAACTAAGGTATAAGAGGGGTGAAGTGTCGTGCCTACATAACGAACAACAGATTCTGGTCCCTTCAGGTTGGTGGACATGTGCTCTAACCATTGAGCCTCTCCTAAGCACGGAAAATGGACAGTCTCAGGCATGGACATGAAACAAAGTACACCATTAATTAGGGATCCTGTTTTGATATGGACCATTATCTCATAACATTGAATATATAAACACTGAATATATAGAACACCCAAAAATATCCACATCGAATGAGAGTCTGTGTTCTTGAATGGGACCGTGGTGTGTACAGTAGAGCCCATGAGGCCACTGTGTTCTTCACTTGTAGCTGGTTCTAGCCCAGTTCTGTATCTGTCTCTTATATTGTTCTGTACCTCGCACACTCCACAGAAATGAACCGACCGCCCGCTCCTCCACATCACTCCACGCTCACAATTTGTCATTTTTCACACAAGATGAAGGCTTTTATGAAACGAAATGAGTTTCCCTAAAATGAAGCGCCACAAAAGCTCCATGATTAATTTGCTTGTTAGGCCATTGCAGCTGTCACCTGTAGAAGACATCTGGACAGCAGATTGACTAATGCCAGCACTAGAGCTAAAACATGGCCCCACTCATAACCCAGCCTACAGCAGCCTTTCACAGGGCTTTTAGAGCCTACACTCGGGCTTGGAAATAGCCCCTTTCCGAGGGCAATTAATAAGCATTAGCGGTGATTGACATGGTAATTAGCTGCATTAATGTGGCCATGAGAGGCTTTGTGTGGACGGCACAGTGCACTGATGAGGGCTGAGCCGGAGATGGGAGGGACACAACCTTTCTTAAAAACTAATTGTCCATTTGATTACTGTCACTTTGTGCCAGTGATTTTGTCAGAAATGACACTGAGTGTGTAATGCTAATGTAACATTATGTCTCCTGTATATCTCGGTGTAACAGCCCGGATGAACCCTGCCCACACTAACCCGGATATCGTTTGGTCTAGGCCAGAGTATATCTGGGGTAACCTGTCAGAGTATACCAGGGGTGGTCAAGTACTACTACTAAGATCTCTCTGAGCCAGAATATGCCCCTCTATATGTCAATCTCATGTCTTAATTTACCTTAATGACACCTAATTGTATTTATTTACTTATTTATGTATTTAATCATTTGTGTTCCAGGTTGACCATCTGAACACATTCTTATTTACAATGATGACCTGGCCAAGAAGCAGCACAAAAACAACACAGCAATACACTCATGTGTACTGATCCTGTGGAAATACTGAATTGAATGAGGTACAAATTTTAAATTTGAAAAAAAAAAAAAAAAAAAAAAAATATATATATATATATATATATATATATATATATATATATATATATATATATATATATATATATATATATATATATATATATATATATATATATATAAATAAAGGGTAAAATGTTTAATTACTTTAGTCCCCCACTCCCCGTCAGAGTGCCATCACAACACAATCAGTGTGCATTACGCCAATGAAACTACTCTACATCGCATCATTTTTGTGAATGTGTAGTATAGCCACTCCCAAAGTGTTATGTGCCAAGGCCCCCCATCAATGCAAATAATTTACACTACATTTAATAGAATATGTAATGTTTTTTTTTTGTTTAGTTTTTTCCTTAGTTTTACATAGCTTTACATAACCCTAACCCTAACAATAAATAATTATGCCTGTAGACTTAATACTACTATAAAGCAATACATTTAAACTAATATCTTATGTAAGGTTGATTTCGAACTTAATTTTCTTTTTCTGCTTATTTTGTGAACGTTTGGAGACCATCCTGCAATGTCTCTGACACTCCCCAGGGGGCCCCGGACCTCACTTTCGGAACCACTGCTCTAATCTAAAACACAAACAAAAGATTATATTGTTGCATAAAAGATAAAACTCTAAATACTAAACTAAATACTGGTCCAGCGGTTTGATGTAATGCCATATTTCTCTAATCCAGTAATTCCCAAAGTGTTCTGTGTCATGGCCCGTCTATCAATGCAAAGATCACACTGGGTCCCCAAATAGTAATTACACTATATTTAATAGAATATGAAATGTTTTTTTTTTTTCTTTGATTTACCTGCTAAACAATATATAATTATGCCTGTAGGCTTAATACTAATATAATAATATAAAGTAATACTTTATATAATTTAAATAATAATTTAAACTTATATCTTATGTAAAGTTGATTAAATTTTCTTTTTATGCTCGTTTTGTGAGCAACCTTTGGGCGGCCCCCTGCAATCTCTCTGAGGCCACACAGGGGTCGAGGACTGCACTTTGGGAACCACTGATGTAGTGTATCGTTTTGTATCCTGCTTTTGGCTAAGCCTTGTACAATACCCATGGATTCACATTGCTAACCATAAGGAGGGTTCGAATAGTGTGTGGGAGAGATCCCAAGATTAGTCAAACATGCATGGATGAGTGAGCTGCTGTATCCAAATAATTTCCCTTGTGGATCAATAAAATTTGTCTAAGTCTAAATACTATAATGTTTTATTATGATTAATGATTATTTGATCTGTCCTGTATGTATACCTCAGATACCCTCAGTTTTGACAGCATTGCAATTTTAAACCGTCATGAGGCCTGAATACAACTATTATATAACTTACCAGACTAAATTTACCTTAGGAAAAGTTATCATGAGGATATAATCTGGCCAGAGGCGGTAAGAATTGCCCTAGAGATACCTCGGTAGAATGGAACAGGGCCCCTTTAACCCCAGGTATAGTCCAGGCAGGGGGTATACTTAGGCCTGTCACATCAGTATATCCACTAGTTTGTGTTTAATAATAGCATAATGTGCCATGTATAAACTATTATGTTAATAAACTTGTTAGAGTTAAAGTCACATTAGAGCTGGTTGTTCCGATAAGGGTCTATTCCACTGTGTTCATTCAAGACAGTAGATGCTTTATAACGGTAGATATCACATTTATTCATATGACTAAAAGGCTCTGCAAGAAGATCTGCACTAAAACTGACGAGTAACTTGAGTGTGTCCGAGGTCCTGCTGCTAAGGCAGAACCAGCCCAGTCATGTGAGCTCAGGCTTATTATTTAATTATCCCAGAATTAAAGGGTAGCACTGGTTTATTTATGTTTCCTGGGGAATAAGGATACAGTTCTTCGAAGATTGTAGCTTTGTTGGAGTAACTGCTGTGCAGAAAATTCAAAAACACAACACAATACTTACAGAGTCACGGACTGGAGGGTTACTGAGGAGGATTTTTCCAATGGCATTGGTTGGATTCAGTATTATTTCAGTGACCACTCACCTCTCATAGAAATACAGAGGAAGGCTGCCGCAGTAACAATAAACTGATCAGACACAATTCAGCAGCTGCTTAAAGCCACAAGACACTCTCTGAATCCCAGACTTCAGCAGAAACTCCTGAGGTTCAAACTGAGGTCACCGAAGAAAAACAGTTTAAAAAGCAACTGCAGAGTTAACAAAATGTCAAGAAAAGACGTGATTAATTTGAATAGATCCACCATTGTTTGTGGCAATAGAAAAGCAACTCTTGTACACCCCCAGCACATATCCTTACACACTTATTTAATAAAAATAGTAATATTGCAATTCACGTAGCAGATAAAGATTGACTGATAAGATTTTTTCTATTGCAGATACCGATACAGTTTAAAATCCAGAGAAACTGCTGAAAAGCTCTGCCGATATTTTTGGACCGATATGTAGGGTTGATTTTGATTATTTTCCCCAATTCTGGAATTTAAATTTACTACACCTCACCCACAGCCTTTTTACTATTTTACCATTTCACATTTATGCTGCTACTTATTCACACTTAAGTGTTCAAATTAAGTTTTAACCCTATTCTGGCTCAGGGTTTCATTCAGTCCACAACATTCAGATCCTGCTTCAAACAGCAAGTGCATAAGTGACTCTGGCTAGAACATCAGATCACCGCTAACAAGGAGATCCGTTATCCCTACAGTACTATGAAGGATACCGTAAACTTGAAGCAGGAACTTGCTAGTGCGGTGTATGTGCGGCATGTGTATGTTTTTCTCGAGCTATGCATAAGGTTGTATATTGTGATATTTTGTGATTTTACTGTATGTGTTAGCTGCTACCTTGGCCAGGTCTTTCTTGAAAAAGAGACTCTGAATCTCAATAGGACCTCCTGCTTAAATAAAGGTAAAATAAATAATGCAAAAAGATATTTTGAAAGGAATTCAAAGTTGTCCAAAAATCGGCCCAATAGCATCAGTACACATGGATTGTATCATAATGTATGTGTGGCCCTGTAACTACACCATTTCCACTAAAACACACAGCCACAGATATACAGGCCCATTTGATATGCTCTTACAGTTACAAAAGGCAATTTCAATAATCCAGCGCATGTATGTTTAATGGTGAGGCCCAAAAGGAAATGATTGTCAAATGAATGGAAGCAGTGTGTTATTACCCCCACTCCAGTGTCAGCCCAGGCCTCCACTATTCATTTTACTATATACCCCATTTCTCCGGCCAGGATTTAATGCCTCTATGCTCCATTCCTGTTCTGCATGACAAATTGTTTTAATAAATATATACTGTCTCATAATAAAGTAGTAATAATAATCCTACAGTAACCCTTATATCACAGCATTACATTTCTTCCCATCAGCCAACACTAGTTACAATGACAATTACAGGGTAGCCTATTCTTGTTAAAACAAACACACAATAGGCAGATTTAATATAGTTTGTAAATATGATTAGTATGCTGTCGTGTTATTGGAGGCTGGTATTTACATTTCTCCGCAGGCTTTTTTACAGTACCCGATCAGCATTAAATAAACTGCTCTATTTTCTCCTGCGTCTGCTGGAAAGCCTACTCCACCTTCCTCTTCACAACTTAATGAAAAACATTGTTGACTGTTAATATTCCATGGATCAATCACCATTTTTAATTTGGTGGATAAATGTTGTATTGTGGAGCTCTCAAAGGTCCCCCTCCTCTGCGCATATGTTTGTGTGGACAGTTTCTTAGGTGGGAAGCATGTGTTGGCTCATAATGGCTCTTGGTTATTTGCAGGGGCAATTTTATGCTACATTTCAATTATTGCCTAAATTTGTTTTTAGCTCCTGAAGTCATTGCTTCCACCTGCAATTTAATGGAGCCACAAACGTTTATGATACACACAAACAAGAGGCGCCGCGTTTGTGTGAGTGTGAATACAGCAGAGTTATTGCAAACCTTTTGAACTCCCAACAACCTCAATAAAAACAAAATGTATTCAATTTTCATTTAATTGCCTTGAGAAACTAGACAGGATTTAATTTGGTCTGTGTCTTTGTTGTCTACTGAAGCCATTACTTCACCTTATTCAGCCCTTTTCTGAGTTTGTGTGGTTAGAATATACCGCAGCAACTATGGGCCATAGGCAGAGCAAATCCAAGATAACAGACATTCAAGACCAGTGTTGAGATAAACTTACAGTGTCTGCTGTTTTAACACTGCTCCTAGTACTGACACACACACAGTTATTTGTTCAGTTTATCTAGTTTTAAGCTTATTTGGAACAATGTAGAGGTTTATGAAGGCTAGAAAAATGATGTAAGACCCAACTGTTATCTTATTCCAAAAAGAAAAATATTTTTCCCCTCTTTGTACAAAAGAGAAATATGAGGCAATAATAAAGGTGATTGGCAAAGAAGAGACAGATTGACTGTGAAGGTGACCAAAGAGATGCAGTGGTAGGTGGACTGTAGCAGCTTTGTGACATTTCATTGAAATAAATACAATCTTATTGGGATAAATAACTATGCTTAGCTATTTTGTATAACCCCTGCTGTAGTTCATTATTGTACCAAGGTCATGTGAAGATAAGAACTATTACAGCTGTCACGCTCAGATATATGTCAAGACAAATTCATGATATTGCAATGTATCTAATACCAAACTAACTAAGTAGGATAAGAACTGATAGGGATGAAGTCATGACCTGTTACGCAGACACACCCCGGATGGAGTCTGATTGGACTGTGCAATGTGCCAAGAGGCCTGGCTGGTTTGTGCGCCATCAAAGAGGCACTAAGTCTAAACCATGGTACCCTCCCTACAGTTTGCGTATAAAACTCATTGTATAAGCGTAAACATGGAGTCTCTGCATGGGAATGCGGACACAGATCCTTGTACAAGTATTGCTTTCTTGCTTTTTAGTTGATTAAGTAAATTATCTGGACTTTATTTCTGTTTCAAGTGTATTCCTTATCTAAGCAGAAACAAACAAGAGGAAAAGCTGTTTTCCTCAACAATCTCTAAATACACCAGTGTAGCAGTAATTTACAATGGCACTATATGTATGGTACAGACTGGAGTTGTGACAGAGCTGAAAACCTGATCAAGGAGGGGAAAGAATGCATTTATATGAATGGCTTGATGCAACAAAGACCAATGAGAGCTGGGATCGAGGTAGAAAATCCAGTCTTTCCATGTAATTTCCTTCTTTCCTACTTATACTGAATTTATTATTACTTTTTATACAACTGTTATTATATTATATTGTGATGTGTGAGCAACTGTGTCCAAATAATTTCCCTTGTGGATCAGTAAAGTTTGTCTAAGTTTTCACACATAACATAACTTAATTAAAACACTGGTTAATGCACTTCTCACAACTGTATTACAAAGTTTATTTCTGAGATAACTGATAATCTGTGGTATAAAGGTGTGTTATTATGGGCATTTGCACAGCTCCAGCAGCCCATGCCCTGTCGTGTCACTCCAGCCTGCCTATAAGTAATGGGCTTCTCTTCTGTGTGGACTTGTGAATTGCTGTGAAGTTTAGGGACCAGAATGTGCTTTGTGTTGTATATTGGCCTGTCTGTCACTGCTCCATGCCGCTGCTCTAATTGTTGTCAAACGTCGCCCTAGTTTTTATGGACACCCTCAGCAATCATACCAGGAGAAGTAACAGCTCACTCTCTGCTCTTAGCCTCTGGTAGCCTCAATTTTCCTGCACACATAACAACATCTCATCCTAAAATCAGAAACATGACATGAAAGGCCCCTCTCCATCCACATGCATGCCATTGACAGTTAGATGAAATATTTATTTATGAAATCGAAAAACATGTATTCACCCTTGACACAGGATTCTGGGAGCATTGACTTGTGAAGCACCTCCGCGTCACCACCGCCGGGCCCTCCACTGAGTCAATTATAAAGGCTTAAAGGAATGTCTGCCTCACACTTCAACTGTCTACTTGGCTCTAATTTTTCATTTCAGACTCTTTTCATCTGATGCACTGCAAAAAACAGTCTTTAGAAAGTGCACAGAAAGCGCCTATATGCGGTTTTCTGTGCTGCCACTTTAGGGCTCTATTCACAGTGGGCCTATTGTGTTGCATCTGCTTTATTGTGGAAGTAAATTCTCAGTTTAAATAAGCCAAGTTTGTGTTGGAAAGGTCTTTAAGACGGTTAAGTCATTAAACTTTTACATACTGTTAGAATGTGGCTCTGCATGCTTCCCAGGTACTCCACTGCCACAAGACATGCATGTTACTTTCATTTGATGAGTCTCAATGAATGAATATCAGTTTGGCCCTTAAAGGTGCACTGTGCAACTTTTCAGATGGAGGGTCAGCCACCTGCTTGTCTCCCTGGAGATTTTATTGCTATGTCTGGAATGTTCCACAGTATGACATTCAACTATCTATTTTACATTTTACACAGAAAGCGCCTATATTTCACACCACCCTAAAGTTACATTGTACATGTAATTGATTACACGGTGTTCTGAATAACATGTGTTTTCATTGTTCAATGATATGATAACTGTGACTGGGCTCGCCACATATTTTACCTATAACTTGGCCTGGTGATGTCGCCTATTTGTCTCAGTAAAGTCAGATACATTTAATGCCATACTGTGGGACATTCCATGGAGACAAGTGACATACCCTCCTATAGAAAAGTTACATTGTGGTGGCTTAAGATCTGGAGATGAGTCCCACGCTTACTGCTCCTACAAGTTGTATCACTGAAGGATGAGTCAGACACAGAGAATTTACCTACAGGGACAATAAAGGCTAACCTAACCTTTAAACATCAACATAAAAATAACTGATCATAGAATATATATTCAGATGTAACGCATGGAAATAAAAGATCTTTCAAGTAATTAATCAACAAATTTTGAAATCACCTCTTTTACTCTCTCTGAAAATATATCAGAGTTTTCAGTTAATAAGAAAAGCACTCAGTGAAAGGAGAGCATTGTGACATTGAAGTTTACCTTTTCTTTCAATTGAACACAGAATAAACTCCACACTTCCAGTTTAATCTGCAAGACTTTACACTGGGCATCTTGACATTCATGAACAGAAGCAGAGGAGCGGCTCGAGAGACCTCCCTGAAGGGCAGCTGTGAGGAGAGGGAGCGGAGATGGTAATGCCGCTGCGTGAGGGGTTTCTGAGGCACTTCAACAGTGAAGAGCTCATTTCGGTCTCAATCCCAGCCCTCTCACTCACTCAGTCATCTTTCCTTTTACAACTCAATCCTCAGGACCAGGCTGTCTGTCTGCTGCCCTGTCTATCTTCTCATTATCCTAAAACTGTATTCAGTCCACAGAGGTGAGTACTTTGTGTGAAGAGGATGGGACACTTGTCATTGAGTGATCAATTTTATATTGATATTCCAACACATAGGTCCTAATGCTGCACCAACCCTTATGAGACAGCAATGGTTAAAGCACTTGGGTTAAAAAGTAGTTCATATGACAGTTGGAATTACACAGATTGTAAAATTAACTTAAAGCACCAATAATAGCAGCAACTAATTGGTTTGTGGTCACACTGAGCATTTTTGATACCATTATGTGTACAGCATCACATGGCAAATGTCATATTTACATTAGAACAAGCAGCATTTGAAGTGTTTTATATTGTTTGTTGGTTTGTTTATTAGGATCCCCATTTGTCATTGCCTTGGCTCTTTCTGAGGTCAACATCTTAAAAACACAATTATTACAAACATCACAGAATAATAATGCATAATTTAAAGTGCATGAATACTACATCCTCATATGTTTCAACAAAGTCGCTCATATTTGCAGTATCTATCATGTCCATTTGGAAGAGACCTCAAAGCCTTCATACTGTACAGTTTTTTGTCCTGTCGCCATGTTACAGGCTGGTATGAAATAAAACAACCATTAAGTGTATGTTAGGTGTAAAAAACCTGCAAATTACAACTAAGAGTATGGACAGATATGTTTCAATTACACAAAGACATCGACAGACTCCCCATCTAGAGTACTGTCTCACTTATAACTAGCCAGTTGTGTTTGGTACATGTTCAGGAAAGGAAATGTCACAAAACAATACTGACATAAAAAAAATGAATGATAACTCGGTAAACAACTTGTCCAGTTTCGTAAGTCGGTTTCCTTTATAGCTTTATCTGCACCCTCACACCACCACACACATTCACTTTCAGCATTTTAATTAAACTTAAGCAACATTTTGTGTTGAATGATATCTTCATCAAAGATTTAGCTAATTAGCACCTTAGCAGAGGCTGAAATAGGAGTTTGCTTCTTCACTATCGCACAATAACTTAAGTAAAAATAGTGCTTCATTAGCGTGGCCCCTCCTCCCTGCACTGACCCGCTCTGGCACAGCAGAAGGGCTCTCTGTCGTCCCACAGCCATAAACCCTCTGCTCCCTCTCCAATGTTTTCCTGTTAGTTTAAGTCTCATCTCGACTAATTAATATTTTTGCTTATAGCAGCTGTAGTTCCCGTGGGAGAGCCCTTAATTAATCATTTATAAATCTACACAGCCTCCCAGTTTATTAGTCTCTGCCTTTGGCGTTGGCTGACTGCATTAGGAAACCGCAAATGATTAGTTACAGGAATGAAAGCCTTTTCCCTCTCTCTCCTCCCTTGTTTAGGACTGATTAGGGCCACACAGAGGTATTTCCACAGCCATATACTCGCATTCATTTGGAGCACCTGACACATAACTCATTACTGGATCCCTCTGATCCTCTGCCTATTGTTGGAGCCAAACTTGGAAATCAGTTAGTGCTCACAGTTATAGTCACAAGAGAATGCCAAAACACCAAACATGGAGAAGAGGAGGTCCTAACATGAGGCTGAGTTGACCGGACCATTCCTGGACTGGGTCACTCTAGAGAAATGTTTGTGTCCTCTTTTGGGATTACGTCACATACAGTAAATCTCAAGGGACATGAGAAAGTGTGAACAATAAAAATGCATTACTGAGTGAGGTCTTAAGTGTTCAAAGAGTGACTAAAGCAGTGTTTATCAAATTGTGGTGCGTGAGGCCCTCTGCAGTTGAAGTATTTTTATATAGCAGCATCTATTCATTTTTGTCATCTTTGTATCATTAGTTACAAGTACTTAGTAGTTATCTAGCTTCAGTCTGATAAAGTCTAGATCTGTTTGTTTTTGGGATAGACAATTAAATTAGGTGAAAAGTTTAAAGTTTGTAATATTATATAACTTTTAATTTCAAGTTGATCTTGATGTCATGGCTAAAGTGTGAGAAACTGCACTATCCTTTCACAATCTTTCTGTATATGGACAAAGCAAAGTGTGTCTGCCACACCATGTCAGAACACTAAAACTGTCCACCTGTTGGAAGAGAGGCAGTGCATGGCTCCATCAGTTTAACAGAAAAATAAATGAATATAATGAAGTGAAAGCAGCGTGGGAGGTTTCCATAATGTCTTTGCACTCGGATGGAACAACACCTCCTGGTGCAGGAGGGGTTCCTTCATCCAATTAGACCTCCGCTGGCTCCCGTCAGCGCCGCCCGGTTCCACATTCCACCTTATCGCTGCCTTTTTATCCCTTTTATCATCAAAGTGACTGCAGTTTACTTTGGCATATATGTTTTAAAGCTGGGAACACCCTCCCAGAGAGATGGACTAATTACATTAGAAGAGTCACACTGAGCTACGCTGGATGGCCTGCGCCTACTGGCTGAATCGTAAACCAAAATGAGGCAACTTGGATTTTTAAACATAAGAAAAATACCCTAACGGGGGCTAACTGTATGAACTTTATAGGATATTGATCAAGCAGGTGAGGGTATGCACACTATAGGGCTGTAAAAAACAGTTATTTAAAGATGCACTGTGCAACTTTTCTGGTGAACGGTCAGCTACATGCTTATCCACATGAAGATGTTAGTGTCTCCCTCATGATAGATAGGTTTAATCTATACTGTGGAACATTCTAATCAAAGCAATAACATTTCCATTGAGACAAGCAGGTGGCGAACCCTCCACTAGAAATGCTCCACAGTGCGCCTAAAATATATTTTTAGCCAAATAAAGGAAGAAACATGGTGACTGAAAGCTTCTGGACAGATTTTTTTGTGTTTTTTAAGTGGATTTTTAATGAAAATTAGATATTGCTGTCTTTTTTGACATTTTAATTTAATAATGCCACTGTTTGTGTTTCATAATCTGTATAATCAAAATGTTAATTGTTGCAGCTCTAATGAATGCTACTAGGTGCTAATGCCCACTTCCAATGTTAATGCGAATGCTATTTGCTTTTATCCTCAGAACTGATTTCAAGTGTGTGTGTGTGTGTGTGTGTGTGTGTGTGCGTGCGTGGGTGTGTGTGTGTTTTTTTTAACAAGAACCCAACAATGGACGCAATCACATTTTAGAGAAAGTTTGAATTGGAACCTTCTTTTATAAAGTGAACTTTGGGCCCACGTTGCTACCACTGACCTTAGCAACAATTGTGTTTGGTTTGTAATCATGCTACACTGAGCCTTTCTGATCCCATACCAGCTCCACTGTGGGCAAAGTGCAATACCTTTCAGTGAGTGTATTACATTGTGTTAAAAGGTAAATTATCAAGGTTGTAGCAAATTACTACCATGGCACCATAAGCAGCAGATATGCCCTCAAAGTCTGACACAGGGGAGGTTTGCCTGCGAGACTTTAACACAATAGATTGAGCAAAGGGAGGTCTCCATTATTGTGTGTATTAGTGTTATCAAAAGTATTAAAAAACATGAAAACAAGTTATTGCTACTAAATATCACATAAGTAGGACAATGTTGGGCTTTTCCTGAATAATTTTAGAATGGATTTGATCTGCATCTGAACTATAATGTAAGACCACATGGTAATATTAAAGGTACACTATTTAACTTTTTCTGGTGGTGGCTCCACCACTTTATTGTTCCCATGAAGATCTTATTACTTATTAAAGGGCACCTTTAAAGAAAATACTATCATTTTGTGGATCAAGATCTTTATCAAGCAGCAAGCCCTTTCCTTAAGATCAAACTTGAATTAGAAGTTTTACAATTTTGGCAACACTACTGCGTATTGAACATCTTAATGAATCAGACTTGATTCGAGACTTTTTGCATGCAACATGTAAATGAATAGTGGTTCAGTATAGGCTACATTGAGCTTTGATCATGGCAGTTGGCTTCTAAGCTAAAATAAATCAAAAACAATATTACATTGTCAGACTGAAGTGTAAAACAGGCCGCGGGCTTGGCATTTCTCAGTTTGCTGTTTTGATTAGTTTTTTTTTTTTCTCTTTTCAAACTTGCACTACACACACGCTTTAACACAGCTCTAAATTAACTAATATCCTTTGGAGTGCAGCTTTCTTTTGTGTAAATATTCTGCCCATCCTCTCCATTATTTCTCGCTCTTTCTCTCTGCTCTGCGTTGCTTTGTTGAACACCTAAATTAAAGCAGGTGAAATATTGAAATCGGTGAATGATGCTCCTTGTTGCCTTTGATTTGTTTGTGCCATAATGAAACTCTTATCACGCGTGTGACCTATTTGGATGTGAAATTGCTGCACCGCCAACCTGACAAAATGTATAATGGAGTAGATATACTGGGAGGTGTACGTGTGGCCGTGCGACACAGGCCTTGTAGGAGGTGAGAGAGTCCTTCCACGAAATGATTTGAACATATACTATACTTTTCAATTACCTGCAGATGTTGCAGTAACACTATAGTGCTCTCTCAATTTTCTTTTAGTAATTTTCCCTTTTAAAATAAATAGCATCTCCAATATTTTTCTAAGACACAAGGTTAGATCAACTATACCAACAGATTATAACAGATACAGGTAAATTATATGTGCTGTGACTAGTAAGCCTTATTACATTCTACAAATAAAGCTGTGACTGAATGATATGGTTGCTTCATTAGTTTTCTTTCAATAATTTCCAGGCATCCATAGCATTTAACTTTGGTCCTTAGGCTGGGGACACTCAGCTACTAGTCTCAGGGCTAGACAGATATACGGATAGTTATTCACTCTTACATTCATTCAACCAGGTGTAGTTGCTTGAATAAATTGCATTATAAGAAAAAGTGATGAGAGCCTTGTAATTCAACTGACTCAAATGCAATGTAAAAGTTCCACTCTCCGTGTGTATTATGCATTTCTATAACACATGCTGCCACTAATGTCATTCTTCTTTTACATATGTGCCTTCGCTCATTTTCAACTCACTGTAATGGAAATAAATCAATATTTGACTTTGCCTGTAAATTATGCATTTAGAGGGATGAGCTATTTTGCACTGAGAGCTTCCCCATGTAAAGCAGTGCTTTTTCAGTGTGCCCGCAAAGCTTTTGTGGTGTCATTGTGGGCCATTATAATAGAATCAGACCATTTGGATAATGGATTTCTATTAGTGACCTTGGATGAAAGAATCACACATAATCTACATCTAAACTAATGCATTTTGTCCTCACAAGAACAAAGAATCAGGTTTGGTAACTGGCATCTCCCCAAATAAGGACATAATTTCATCAGTGACAAAAACAGACAGAGAATGTATATCTGTACAATGGGTAAATCCAGAAATCACCCCCAACACCCCCAAGTGTAACCCTGTAAAAGACAAAGGCTGCATGCGGCAACACATTCAATCAAATGGCAAATATTATTCCTAGGCATACTTTTCACTTAATAAAGACTGACCATGTCCTAACTTTAATACCATTTTCCCACCTGACTAAAGTCGAACAGCGACTTGGCACCTATGTCCAGATTGAACTGGAAAATGACTTGCTAATCTGTTTAGGTATTTGGAGTAATTGGGTCTGGTGCCAGTGAGGGGGATTTCCTTGACTGTCGAAAGTCTCTGCAAGTAGTCCATTCCCAGCTCCTTGGTATAATTACTCTGACAGAGCTGTGGCCACAGGGTCTGTAAGCAGGGCTGCTTTTTAAACTGTAAATTATGAAGGATTAGCATTTATGAATTTTAAATCAGGACTGTGGTAGGAGACACTAAAGCTGCTTAGTGATTGCAAACGGCAGCGTCTAAGCAGGCAGCTCTACACCCCTGACTCTCCAAGCTGTTCACTGTGTGCCTGTTTATTCAAATGTGCCACTGCATCTACACTAAATGCCCAAGTCGGACCCTTCGTGTTTGCCTAAAGCAAAACTGATCTGACATCTTAACATCAGTCCTTTTGCAGTCTTTATGCTTTAAGCAGAGGGGACTAAGGGTGGCTCTCAGTTCATGTGGCGGGGCACCTCCCCTGTCAGGACGTGTCAGCCTGAGCTCTGCTCTTCACTCACATGTCACACTATGCAGAATATCCAATGGCTGATTATGGTAATGTGAGACTTGATCCATGTTAAATTATGCATAATGGATTAATGTAGCACAAAGTCATCAATTAGACGAATATCAGCTGCAGTAGAAGTGTGACGCAGCATAATGTTCTTTTCTACCATTCATTTATACAGACGCTGCAATTCACAGCAGCATCTCTCAGACTAGGAGTACTGCGTTCTCTTCTGTATCTTTAGCATGTGTATATGCGCAGTCCATTTGCCTGCTGCAGGCCTGACCTTGGCTTGTGCAGACTGACAGTTATCATGCACCTCTATGGAGGTGTGAGTTCGTGGCTGCAGTGTGATTCAGAGTTGGGAGCCACACATGGAGGCCTCATATCACACCTCTTTGAGCTGTCTGCTGGGGTCAGCGAGCCATGACCCCAAACCTGCACTGTTAACGGCCTCAGCCAGGTGGCAATAGCAGGAGGCGAGGAGAAGCTGCTGACTGTGGTTCCACAAACCCCTGGAGCTGAAGAAATCAAGAATACACATAACACATTTACTCACCGCTGGAATTCAGACTCACAGAGGATGTTTAATTTTACTCACATCGCAAGATTCAAACAAATGACCTCTTGCAGTTTGAGCACCAAAACCACTTGCCTAGCCAGCCAAGAATACACACGTCTAATCTGCAGTAGTTAACAAAGATGTGTAGACTTGAGAAGTGTGATTGACAGGTGGATTACCCAATCAGGGGCATGGCCACTCTGTATCAAAACAAACATGGCTGCTTCCACGGTATGAATTACAGAATGAATTACAATACCACAGAGCTAACCGCAAATAATATCTGTTATCATAAATGTCACTATTCTGGGCTAAGGGTTAGATAGAAACAAATAAATAGAGCATATATATGTCATTACTACTGCTAAAACAGTGCCCTTAAATAGCTGTTGACAATGCAGATAGACAGTCCTATTTGTTGTTGCATTACAAGAACCCATTAAAACCAAGCAGCAAACCTAAATTGTTGGTTTAGCATTTAAGGATGGTCCTATGCACTCTGGAGCATAAGTTATGACATCCAATTGATTTTCCTTCATGGCACATTGCATTGATTGCTGCAAATATGGCGGATGAGTCCAGCTGGTTGCAGGTTCACTGGGGACCTAATAGGGAAGCCATCGCGGGTTTGTCTCTGCAGGGGGCCAGGCTTCATTACAGCACTAAGAGCCTACTAGCCCCATCTCTGACCCCCCACCCTAAAGCCTCTGCTACTTACCCCCAAATTAAACTGAGAGCTTTTTAATTATTGATCAATACCATGCACTCTTTGCCGATCAATCAGTGTGAATGGTTTTTGAACATAATGAAGGAGCCTGCACCAGCACGCTTGTGAAAATTGATTGTAATCTTTGTCATTAAGGCTTAAGTAAAGATGTGCTGCGATGGCTACAGCTGCAGAGTGGGTAATTTGGGATTTGTACTTTGGATGAAGCCGGACGCCCCGGGGCTCTCCACTGCTACAACAAAAGTGTGCTTCTCCAAAGGCAAACAGCAGTGACTGTGAAGGCCATCTCCTCCAATGCCATTAATCAAGGCCTTAAGCAGGACACCTCATCTTATCATCACATCACAGCAGAGGGGAGGGCAGGGCTCTTTTTGGAGGCAGCAGCACTTCAAAAGCTCCTCTGAGAACACTTCAGCCAACAAATTACACTGGTCCTGCTCGCCCCTCTCCCTGGGTTTAGTGAGGCTTGATTCATTGGACGTCTAAGGCCTCAGAGTGAACCTTAACTTTCTAACAGCAGATTTCTAAAGGGGCATTGTGTCAGGTTGAATCATTAGTGCAACTCTGTGGTATATGTCTCATTCCACTGCAAATGCATTTAATTTTGTAGTTAATATTGTGTTTTGGTGAGTACATGCATCAATTGCAGAGTTCACAGAGTTCTACTGGTCTGACCATTGTAAACAAAAACCTCCAGGTTCATGGCGTGTTTCTCAAACTGTGGTATGTGTATAACTGGTGGCACATGGGATCTCTGGTGCTACGCTGGGCCCTGTGTTTTGGTGTTTGTTTTGTGTACAGACTAATTTATGAATGTTTTGATCCTCCTTTGAGATAACCATTATTTAGAACTACCATATCCAAGGTTTATTCTCATCTTAGACCTAGTTTGGTCTAATTTTAAACCATGTTTTTTGTTCTGAAATTAGGCCTGATATAGTCTAGGTCAGGGGTCGGCAACCTTAAATACTCAAAGAGCCATTTGGACCGTCTCCCACAGAAAAGAAAACACCCGGAGCCACAAAACCCTTTTGACTCTAAACCAGCGCTAACCAGAGGAACTACAGTCAAAACTACAACTCCCAGAAAACGGACTACAACAAGCGCATCATCCTCCACTACAGCTCATAAGCGCGAGTCTTAAGAGAATTATTTACACCTTTCAGTCTGTTCATCACAACAGTAGCAACATAAATAAAGTGCATGAGTGAAATAAAGAACTGCGCTGCACAGTAAGACCTGCACACGTATAATCTCTGAAAAGTTTAACATGAACCATCTCCAACGCGATAGAAGCGCAGAACAGACTCACCATAGGCAGAACATCCCTCAGTCACAGAAAGAACACGCATATTCCACTGAGTCCTGCCCTTTAGTCCGACAGAAGCTGACCACATCAGCGGCACAAGGAGCGAGCTGTTTTTTCAGCACTTATAGTTTATGCAAATTAGCCATGTGGTTTTAAGTTTCGCTTTTGTATAACGTAAACAAATGTGCGCAAAGCTGCATTAAACACATTATTATTTGAGTCCTCCTCGTAGGAAATAAAAATCCAAACTTAAATTATGCACTGTCTGTGTACCGCGTGTACCACTCTCATCAGCCGTGAAAGCAAATGAATCTGCCCACGTAGCATTAAGCATTCTGTTTTCTTCAGAAACTTTTCTTTTCTTGGATTTATCATCATTGGGCCGAAAATCATACTGCTGATGTAGGTGCCGGTAAGTCCGGGCTGCCAGTGTGTGCGGGTGGCGCACATCGGCGGCTTTGACACATGTTTTGAGCGACAAAAATATTAAAAATGTTTTATTTAAATGTTACAAGATTACCATTATCTACAATTTTAGATTTACATTTAAAAACGAACAAACTAATAAAAATACAATGTAATTAAATACTCATTATTATTTTTCAAAGTCACAGGGAGCCACGACAGAACGATGAAAGAGCCACATGCGGCTCTAGAGCCGCGGGTTGCCGACCCCTGGTCTAGGTTTAAATCTGACTATTATTTTATCGAGTACTTTTTGAAATAACTATACACACAAATGTAATAACACAAGTTGCAAAATAATTTTAGAAACCATAAAAGAGAAAATTGTAACACAATCCCTTGCTGTTTATTTATATTTCAATCAAAACATAGTGCCGGTTTAATATTTTAATATTAAATTCCAAAGATTGTGAGCAAATAAGCCAACATAACACACAACAGCGTAATGGAATTCCTGTTGACGGTTCCAGAATTGGATTATGGCTGCCTTATTTGTATGTGATGTTGAGCAGTGAAAAATAAATTCGCACCTATTCAAATTGAAATCAGACCTAGGTGCATCAGGTAATCCTTTTCTAAGATGGTATGAAGTGACAGTGCAAGCCCACGCACTCTAAAGAAATAATCTGTCCCTATAACAAAACACAGATACAGCTTGCATTGCCAAAAGCATTTTATGATTTTTTTAAACAAATATTTACCAGTCAAGTGTGGTGCATGCTTGATGTTCTCCACACTAGAGGCATAAACACAAGCATCCATATTCATATTTCAGTTCAGAGCCTGTCTTCCAATCATCATGTCACAAAGGGTCTTAACCAAAGCTCCTTCCAATAGCTCAGTTTGTCGCTGGATCAAGAAAACTTGATTTTGTTTTGGTTTCTTTTGAACCGTCAGCCTGTATCAACGGAGAAGGCCTGTGATGGTTTCTGGTCTTACAGCTTGGAGGCTCCGACTGCTCGTGGATCTTTTTGAAATGGCTTATATCGCAGGCAGAGAGGAGACGTAAGCCTGGGAGAAGGACATGGTTTAGGCAGAAGCTGAGCAGCGGGGAGCTGAAGCAGTGAGGAGGGGACATGTGCTGATGGAGACTGTGGTGAGAGCAGACAGGAGCGCTATGTGAGGGATGATGTACAGCAGGAGGATAAGGAGGAACGCCTGAGAAGATGCCAGACACTTTCCTCATGAACCCAAACTGTTCACTTCAAACTTGATTTCAATACTAAGGAAAAGGCTTGATTGACTTCGATACCATGATAAAAAGGGTTAGGGTTCTGTTTATATAACAGAACTTTTTTAACACAAAAAATAGTTATTTATTATCATCATGATCATAGCTACTGTTGTAATAAACATGAAAAAACAAGACAAAAATGTGTATTTGTCATCAGGAACTGAACTGTCAAACTTTGGGTTATAGGGCGATGAGCTCTGCAGACTAAGCTGCAAGGATGAGATTCATCGATACTTTGCAAATATGTGGCAGATGTGTTGTGTCGACATCCTCACACATGGACCAAAGACATCCACTGAACAGTGCCACTAAATGCAGGGCAGATGTGTGTTGCTAAAAGACAGTTAGAACAGTAAGAAAAAAAAAACATTTACAGAAGGGCATGTTCTTGATTGAATATTATCATATCTACTTATTGCGTCACTCTGATTTGGTTTTTCACACAAAATGAGCTTTGAACTTGGCTTTGAAGGCCTTTGAAATACAAATGTATGTGAAGTCGTGTCTAACTAGTGTTTTTATCATATCTGAAGCATGAATGTAGTTTGTCAGTATGAATATGATTTTAGTTAACTGTGATCGGTGAGCTATTAGTCTAAAAACTTTTAACATTATATTATAGCACGTACAATTTTTAATACATATTATAGATTTTGGGTCAACATATTAATTCCTAGTTTTCTCACTGATTCCAATTTTCAGCATTTTGATGTGCTGGTTATGCAAGATTAAATTAGTTATTTTTTGCTTTTCCAGTTAGTGATTTGGTATTTAAGGAGTATGCATTTAACACATTTAAAATGACCACTGATAGGATTAAGCCTCATAGCTGTAGCTCAGATTGGAAATGGTCTTGCTGGGATTTAGAGTTGGGCTGTTGTTAACTTGTCACTTTCGGAGTTTGCCTTTTGGCTGCAGAGGTCTTGTCTTTGAACTAAAGAAAAAGTCTGTTTCAGCTTGTACCACTTTTGGAAAAGCAGAAGGAAAAGCAGAGAGAACCAGAGACAAATGTCTAGGTGACTTTAATAATACAACATTTTGCCCTGTATTTTAACTTACATGTGTGCTTGTTTTAAATACTAAGTGATAGACACATTGAGGATAGCAGCCTGCAACTTTAAATTTGTATATCCCTCCGGAACCTTCTGCAGATATCTCAGTGCACAAGACGACAAACACTTTTGAGGAGCTCAGCCGACAGCAGAAAAACTTATTTGGGTTGTAATGAGTGACCTTTCCATGAAGCAGCAAACATGCATTTTTATGCCAGGGCATAAATAGCCAAGCTACATAACAATTAAGGTAACCTTTCTGTTTGAATAAGAGGCAATTGCTCAGAGAACTGAAATAACATGAATGATAAATTATTTTTGTAACCTACTTCACAGACGGTGGAGAAGAAGAAGGAACAATGGCGTGGGGGAGGAGAGGTATAGGAGCCTTGTCTCAATTGTAAATCCCAGTTATAATGCCTCGTTAAAAAGATTTGGGAAGGCGCAACAGCACCACTCTCTCTCTCTCTTTCTTAAAGGTAGACAGGTCTCAGTGGGATTCATTAATGTGTGTCCCAGCGGTAGTCCTCCTCTTACAGCACAATCGCCTGGGTTAGCACCAATCCTGAAATTACACCTAATTGGACAATTACTCAAACTCAGAAACCCTCTGCAGTAAGCCAACAAGGCCCCTAATAAACACCTTGTCTTCTAATAAAAACAAGGAAGTCATTTGCGTCACCCGAGAGGCCAGATTTTTTTTATCAGTGCTAAATTTATGTTTAAAATAATTGCATGAGCTACAAATGAGAATATTAAAAAGGGACGGCCTGGGAAAGGGGATGTAAGGAGAGGAGGACTGCATAACCATAACTGCACCTTGGGCTCAGTGTAGCAGTGCGCTTTCCTCAGGCCCGGCTCATTTGTTCCACAGATAAGCACGCAGCACTCTGCACCACTCCAATATTATTGCTGTCATGCCATAATGAAATAATTACTGTTTTGTCTTCCTCTCCACTAAGCAGCCCACCCGTGTGTCTGTGCCCCCCTCCCCATTTGGGACAGGGGTGGGAGGCTGTCGGCGCAGACTGTTGACAAAATATTATGAACATGTGTAATGGAATAATTGCAGCCTTAATAGATTTTGGGAGATTAGTTGATGATGGTTTCTGGAGTGGGGTCCCTATATAACCATGACTGTTAACAACCTCTAAACCTTATTAACTTAGATTTTTAAAAATTTCAACTTAACTTTTATTTTTGAGAGAAATTATTCAACTGTAATTACCAAGTCATTCCACATTATGGCATTAAACATATATAACTCCATAAAGAGATGTAGATGGCACCGCTAACACAATTTACAGGTCAGATCTGTGGTGATGCAAAATCGCTCACAGCAAGAATGTATGTTTTAGGTATTTTTGAGCACTAAAATGTAACTGAATAAATGCAAAATAGTACATTTAATGCCATACAATGGAGCATTCCAGGCAAAGCAATAACGTCGTGGAGACAGGCAGGTGGTGGATTAGTCACCAGAAAAGTTACATGCACCTAAAATCCTTTCTGTGGGTAAAATCCAGTTATATTATGACTAAAAAGTAAAAAAAAATGATTTCCTCTCCACACCACATTTACATGGTATTTATAATAACATGCCTGCTGATGATCTTTGAGTGCTGCCTCTTCACTGGCGTGGCTTCACTCTGACCCTCCATTCACAGCTAATGCGTCCTCATTGTGAACAGTGTGATGCGCACTCCTCTGTGAAGTCGGTAACTGTTTTCACATCTCACCACTAACAGCATACAAACATAAAAATGAATAAATAGCACCGGGCTGACCTCGCACAAGCCGGGACAGCGGTCTAACACCTCACATGGCAAGGGTTCAACAAAAAGCCACTTTGCTGCCATTACTGCCAAAAAGAGGGGACTAAAAAACAACAGGATGAGAACCCACAAGAGGTGGACAGTGACAAATGGTGTGGAAAAAACAACACAGGCAGCCATCTGAGGGGAAGACAAGAGTAATACTCACAAATAATTAACTGGGTAAATATTGGAGAGCAGACTGACTAATTACTTCACACGTCTCACTGCGCTCTCATTATTGTTGCTGTGGCTGTTAACCCTTTCCAAGCAGGCTCGGAGCGGCAGCAGGGGACGGCACCACCAATCACTTATCTTTTCATATTCAGTTCAGTCAGATGGAAAACTAAAAGGGTCATCAGGGAGACACATTTGTGGTACTATTCAAGCCAAGGTCAACCAGGTTTGTTAGGGTGAGAGTTATGCATATTTAATAATCTACTGTAGTATTAAGGTGTATTCACACTTGCACAAACATCGTATCATCAACATCAGGACTAAACCTCCAAGACAGGACTAAAAGAGGAACAGGACTAACTGACTACAGGATGATGGAAAATAGGCTTAAACAGGACCAAAAGTGTCGATGCAGCTTTAGTTAAAATCAGGGACCGTATGATTTGCATACAACAACTTTAAAGAGTGGATACAATACAAATTTAGAGCGTTCTACCATGTTATATTGTTGTTCACTCATCAAAAACATCAAGATCTCTCCCGAGCCTTATTTGACCCCTTCTTACGGTTAGCAGTACGATTCTGTCCAGTGAACAGCCCACAAGTCCTCCTCCCACACAAAATTTTCCATAAATATACAAAAGCACGATACCAAACAATACACAACAACTTCACAAAAACGATATGATGTGCAGTATTTTAATTAGTGGAATTTATGCCGATTTTGTTCTGTTAGCACTCTGAAGGGGGAGTGACGCAGTGAGTAAAAAGTTATACGTTGTTTCCAGCGAATACAGCATATTCAGAACAATAACAGGTAACATGGTGATCTAAATCTTATGTGTTTGCAATTAATACACCACAGAAATGTAATGCCTTTAACACAAATAAACTATTTTATAAATGTAAAATAAAAAATAGCATTATAAAATCTCACACCTAATAGTATTAGAATTACACATTTTAGACTGAAGAGCTGTTACATTATTACACCATCACAAAGAGTGCTACAGTTCGATATCTGAGTTTGCTGCCACAGTCAGTGAAGGACAAAGAACAAACTTTTTCAGGAGTTGGGTCTTGGGGGAGTGAGTTGCAGAGAGTGAGAGAGTGGCGTGTTTCTTTAAGACGCTCCTGTCTGAGTTGCACTCCTCAGGTAAGCTGCTGGTGAATGTGCTCACACAAGGACGTTTGTCCAATAATCAGAGCTGCACTGGTTAATGACAGCAGCTGTGAGGCAGGCATGCACCACTTCCACACTGATTTAGGTTTAACGAGCCACTCTAGAGTGCTATTGATTCAAATCTGCCTTTGACAGGATACACTGAGCATACATTACATGGACAAGAACACCTCCTGGACACTCATCAAGCATCAACTCAACATAATAAGACAGATTTTGAGCAGTGCGATCACAGTTATGTATGAAATTGAGGTAATTTTGATTCAATTTGATATTACTTTGGTTTATTTATCAGTTTTTCTCTCTTTGACATTTTTCAATCGGTAAAAATACAGACCTAATACACACTTTTTTACACCAATGGATTTATATAGTGCCTGTTCAATTGTACAACCAGGAAAACTCCAATCTGAGGCTAGTGGAGAACATTAGAACATTAGAGGGACTACAGTATGTCTCACAATGTTTGAGAAAGTCCCGAAATTAGCATGTGTCTTTCTTTAACTGTCTCAGAAGCAATATTAACATTACCTGCACTTTGCTGATACCTTTGACCCTTTGAGTCTTATAGACATACTCCAATTAGCTGTTTAAAATGTATTAAAGTTGGACAGCTTTTACCAGTTTTCCATTCAGCATTTAGAAGCCACGTGATCTGTTTATTCTTCCCAATGTTTTCGTGCAATTTCTCTGTGAAAGTTAAATTCGAATATGTTAAATTGCCACTTTCAAAATAACACAGGTAAAAGACGGCCACACACAGAGTTAAACAATACTTTTTGTCAGAATTAGCAGCTTAAAAAACATGCCATTTACAACCAGAAAACTGAAGGTCTTCCCTTAATGAAAGTGGTATTTTACAAACACGTCTGTCATATTGAGCTTGAGAATAAGAATTATTTATTGACTTTTTTGATGTACAATTGCACCATCGAAGAAACAAAGCTGTAAAGCATTTGAGAGATAATGTTGAAGGGCCAGTAATGTAGGGACCACAACTCGGTGAGGTTGGCTCCAGAACTTTGTTATTAGAATTTGCATCAATACATCCCATTTAATCTTGCCAAAGGAACAAGTACATTTTTGCAACTGTGGAAAAAAGGCTTCTGCGCCTGAGTTTGAGTTTGAGTCCAGACCTGCATATCTCCACCAATATGAAGCCAGTACCTTAGGAGACTTCTATGGTTTTTGTTGGATTGTTGTACACCTTTTCATTGTTCATAGCCGTCTTTGAAACCTGCCTAAGACTTTGGCACAGCGCTCTCCTTGCCCTTTAACGATTTTTCTTGATGCTACATGACGTGAAACCAAATTAAAAACGTCTGCCTTATTATATGTATTTTTAAAGTGGGAATAACAAATGTTTTCAAATTCCTGCGATGAGCTAAAATCTGTTTTCCCCACCAAGCCGAATGACAGCTTCCTAATGCTGCCACATTAAAGTGGTTTTCTAGCGCGTGTGATGCAGCTTTAACTAGGTCCCGGGGGCATTGTTAGTTATCATTGCCTACTGCTGGAGCGAGCCCCGGTGAAAGCAATTTCGTCTTTCCTCCCAATCAGCACTGCAACATGAGAGATGGCCAACGAGAACAAACGGGCCGGCTCACTACTTCCCCACCACCGATCTTATCTGGGATGCTGCTCCTGTCCCGAAAGAGCCCACTAACGTAACAAGCCGAACCCCTGTACCTCAAAAAGACATGAGATACTGGCCCGGGGCACATCCCAATTCATGCAGATCTGCGTAAATTAGACTCCCGGAGACGCACCAAAACGTCCTCGGAGGGCTTTTGACGTGAGCACTTATGCCACAGAACATGGAGGGGTTATGATCAAAATACATGAAATAGCCATCATGAAGTCCCACCTCAGCCTGGGCTTTGCATGGATCTGAGCTTGTTGTGCATGTTTAGCTATGACATCAATTCAGTCATACCTGCAGGCAAGGTAAATTCAAATACAAAATAATGATTTTTCCAACAGCTGTCTGATGTATTTATTTCGTGTAGGTAAAATGGTCTGCAGCAAGCCAGCACTTGCAAGAGGAAATGAAAAAGTCTTTAAGATATTTTTTGAAAAGGTGAGTCAATTTGCAGTCATTACTGAGCTAATGATGACCAGACAAGAATCTCATCTTCTCATTTCTGATATATTTTTCCCATTTCAGCCTCAGTTGTGATTTTTCTGGCATGTACTGTAATTGTGATTTCTTTTGCAATAGACATTTAAAAAGAGGGATTCTGTTCAGAGTGCACAAAACAACCACATGTGAGATATTTATTTGACAAAAGGTATTTGTCCTAGCTGTCCGGTCAGCAATGGTGGCAGAAGTAGTCAGTTTTGCTAAGTAAATGTACAGAAATGTACAAAACTCAAGAAGTAAAAGTATCACATGAGAAATTTACATAAGTGACCGTATTAAAGTACCTGTTTAAAAATGTAAAAAGTAACAGTATGTGTGCAGATTTTGAGATCTAATAAAGCTTCAACTGTAGTGATTTAGATCAACATTTCTGAGTCTTGTTCAACAGAAACAACTGAAGTGTGTTTTTTTTTGTTTTTTTGTTTTTTCTAGCAGTTTTCATTTGTATATTTTTGTTTGCTCAACCTACGAACATGTTAAAAATAAACCCCTCTGCCTTTTCAGCAGGTCTCAAACTATAATAAAAATTCTTTTACTTTACGTCCTGTTCAAAAATGGACTGGAGTAGAAAGTACACATACCTGCTCTCAAATTTAGACAAGAAAAATGTAAAAGTTTCCACTTAAAAATCTATGTAAGTAAAGTACAGATACCCAAAACTTATACTTAAGTACAGTACTTTACTACTTTTAGTTCCACCACTGCCAGTCGGATTCATCCAGGGTTGGGACTATGTGTTGATATGCAAGATTGAATCATAGAGTTTGTGTCTTGTCCTCTGAACCTGATCCAAAAGTGGAAGAATCAATTATTCTGAGTGCGGACAGTCATTTGTGTGAGGCAGCAGGAGCCTGAGCACATGCTCCAGTCCAACAGCTGTTAGCACCAGGCTAGCACAGTCACGCCCCCGTCATTATTTCATATCACTGATGAACATGCAGAATTTAAAGGAGAAGCACACTGTAAAAGAAATCCACTCCCATAGATGAGAATGTAGATGTGTCGGGTACTGACATGTGTCCATTTGCACAGAGCTAGATCAATCAAAACTCACCTTGCATTGGAACATGTTATAATGTTATGGGCCACATGTACTGCCGATTGTTAGCCTCCTTGCATAATTGCCGAAGTCATTTTTCAAGGTTTTAGGGAAAACTGAAAAAAAGAAACAGAAAAAGAAGAGAATTTGGTGCAGTATGTTTATTTGGCTGTAAAACATCTTTCTGATTGGCCAAGGATGGAGCCAATGAAAACAGGGTCTGGAGAGTAGAATGAGAGAGAAAACTATTTGGCCAAAAAATGACTTGGACAGTTATGCTATGACGCCAGCAATATAGAAATCAAGTATGAAAACTTCTGTTACTAAAGTCATTATTTACTACTTTAAACCTTCTCAATTTTCACCTTCTAATTCCCATCTGTGCGTGCTCCCGTGGTTGTGCTAACATCAGATGTCAGATGGCAGGTGGAGGAAAAGCAGAGCGGAGACCTGACACAGACTGAGTTATGTGGCTGTCGGAGTCTTATTACCAGTGCACTGCCTACAGGCTCTTTCCCATTAGGACACACACAGCATCGCTCATACATTAACTCAACTTAAACACATGATCAATACGGGATATTCAGTGAGACGGGACAGGAATTACACCATGAAGCTCTCTACTTATGTTATAGAGGCTGTAACCACCGCATCGTACAACTGTAGAACAATGCAAAAAACTTCACAATAGAATGGAATTAAAAGTATTTTCATAAATAAACTGTATATTATTACACATTGTTATGCCCAGCCAATTAAAGGTGCACAATATAACTTCACCGATGGAGCGTCCGCCAACTATTTGTCTCCAAAGATATGTAGTTACTTTGTCTGGAATGTTCCACAGAATGACATTAAACTTATCTCCATGAAAAAAAACAAACAAACAAACAGGCGCTGTCACTTGGCCAAGTTACTCATCACTTCTGTGGAGAGGCAAGCCCACTCACACTACAATATATGTTTTTGTCAAGTTATTTTGGAGCAATGAAAACACATGAAACTGAATAACTTAATGGATAGTTGCCATATTGAGGAACATTCAGCGCAAAACATTAATATTATAATAAGTTAAAGGTCCCATATTAGGTTATTTTCTGATCCATATGATCCATATTCTTTCCTCATCAAAAACAGAGTTGCGTTTTGTTTCATTCACACATGTTTAACACACAAACCCTGCGTATTTAGGCATATAGGTAAAGAAAACACTCCATGCACCATCACTAGAATCATTTGGATAATTTCAGCACTGGAATTGCCCATCTCCACTGAACTAAAGGTAAAATGTAGATGTTAACTTGAAAACTACCACTACATGGCATCACAAGGTGGAAAAGAGCATTTTGAGCTTTGGAGTGTGAGGCAGACTAATAATGCAGGATTACTCAAACGTGTGAATAAAACAAAACACAACACAAGGTATGTTTTTGAGGAGGTAACAGCATTATAACATGACAGCTCACAAGAATCCATTTTGTTATTCCTCTTTCTATTTGTCTTTTCCTTTCAGTTAATCTAATAAATCACATGCCCTCTAGTGGATGGTAATATATATATATTTTTTTAAAAACTGTATTTAAACCACTATCTAAGCTTTTTTGTATTTTGGAAAACAACCCTCCCCATTTATGCAGGCTTAGCACCATCATAAAGTGCGGCCTGTATTTAATTTACTTATTTTGTCACTGGTTCCAGGCTCATACTACTCGTTTATACCATGTTTGTTTAGCTATTGTTTGACGTGACAGAAATTACACTCCATGGGCACAGTGGGCCACAATTGAGTTGGCTGAGGTTGATGACTGAGATAAAATAACATTGTGGTGCATTGAGGTAAGTGACCCGCCGCTCGGCTCAGATAAGGCTCCAATTAATTTGGTCTGAATTGCAGTAATGTAAAATAAAGATAATTACTAAATCACTGGGCTACACGGCTTTGATAGATTTTTGTTACTCACTGTTATTGCTGGGAGGAATAAGAAATTAAATGGATTATATCACGGCATTTTCAGATGGATTACAACTGCTTTTAAATAACCGCAAGAGCAATTTCATCAGCCCTGCAATTCGAGAAGCCACTGACAGGCACTGCATGATTCAAATTGAACTTGCTCTCATCATTTTAATAAAGCGCTTCAGTCTTCACCCCTAGCAGGCGCACACACACACACACACACACGTACACTGTACAAATAGTGCTACAGTGCTGAAACCACTAAAATCTACAGACCACACGCACTTCTCTTTAAAACACCCTCAGTGTTTTGAATGAAAGGGTGGAACGCATTTATGCAAGTACAATGGCCATGAACAACATCTTTCCCCACTCAGCTTTACAGTTCATCTCTTTTCCACTTCATACCATGTTTTTATTTGTAAATATTTGTCCAAAAAGGTTCCCAAAAAGCCATGCAAAATCTCTTGATTGATCCCAATTTAGGATTTGACACTTCCATTTCATTCCATTCCATTTTAATATGTGAAAAGTACCACACAAACCACGGAGCAGCAGGGCACGTTCACATTGTCAGTAAATAGGATTCTATGATAAACTATCGCTGGGATTGAAGTGAAGGATTTTAAAATTCAGTAAAAAGGGTCCAAGAGAAATGCGTTTGGGTTGGTAGGGCAGCAGGAGTAAAAAATAAACATGCACACTGCTTTACAAAAGGATGATGATGATAGCAATAAATTAAAGGGAAAATAGGGTTAAATAACGTGATCTAATGACACGCTGGATTTGGCAATGGCTGGACTATGCAAACCATCTGTTTTTTTTGTTTTTTTTGTTTTCTTTTTACATTGTTCAAATGTGTTTTGTGCTATTTATGTGATGTTATGCATGTGCACTGTGTGATGAAGCCCTGTTTTACTTTGAGACTAAAATAAAAAGCAGTCGGTCTTATGTTCAGTTTGTGCACAACACCACATTCATCAGACAGACAGACATCTAAACACTTTATACCTTTAATATAAGCTAGATATAGACTTTATAACAGGCAATTTGAGAAATTCTTCATATTTGATTAATGCTAGTTTTATTTCCGTTTATCTTACAACATTGATGTTTGGGATATAGAAAATTTAAATATATCCCATATATATATTCAGTATATTTACAGACTGTAAATATACTGAATCATGAACTTGAACTCAACTGTGACTATTTTTAAGGAAATTTTCATTTTATTGCAATTATCAAATGTAATGAAGACTATTTGATGGCACTGATTTCAGCTAATGAGATCCTTATAAATAAACAAATAAACAACTAATTTAAACACATTTCCTCACTTAATATCTGGGAATACTTTTGTAGCATATCAAACTAAAATCAGTCACATTACCTTTGGAGATTTTAAAAACAGAACTGCTAAATCAAAGGCATCTGATGACTGGCAGTGTGTTTATCTGCATGTCCTCTCTGCTGTTCTGTGTTTGTGGAGATTGTGGAGCAGTACATGTGCCAAGTGCCCAGGGCTGCTGCTGCCACTGCTCCCCTTTAAAACCAGGCTGGCACCGCGCCCCTCATCCAAGCCAAGGCCCTGCTCTGTAAGCATTCATTATGGCCTCCATTAGAATAAACATCTCCACCTCCCCCTATACGCCCTCCCCACTTTTAAGAGCGTTTGACAAGGCTGCATCACCGCACCCAAATGTGAACACTGCCCACATTTTATTGTATTTATTTATTCATTTCTCAATTTAGAGGGACTTTTTTAACCCAGAGTTTTAATGTGAAGAGCTTTTAAACGTTGGTCTCTGAGTGTTTCGTGTCTCTGTGGAGAAGTGACAGTGGTGCCAACAAAGAGTGGAAGAGGGCCTAATTGCTTATCTGTGCTCCTCTTAAGTGCAGCAGGATAATGGAGATAGGGCCGATGGGTGAACTCCTGAAATATATTCTACGCAAATGTGCTGTGTTTACATTAGCTTTTACAGAGTCTACATGTTAAAAATATACTGTACTTTTTATAAGTATATTTTATTGTTTTTTTATTTTATTAATGAGAAATTCTAGTTATATATCCACAAGTCTGCGTCACAAGGCAGTGATCTCAAAGGGTCCCATGCTTAAAGTTTAAAGATGCACAGTGTAAATTTTATGGTTGAGGGGCTGCCACCCGCTTGGAAGACAAGCAGGTGACGCAAAAAAGACAAGAGTTACAGGTTAGATCTTTAAAGAGGTAAAGAGACAGACAGAGAGAGCGAGAGGGAAAGGGAGAGAGACAGAAAGAGAGAATGCATTTTTTTTCCATTTCCATACTCAATACCAATTCCGATACCACAATGATCGCTCTGTTTCTTTATACAATTGAATGTTGTTTTCAGCAAATTAATTAATTAATTAATTAAATAATGGCACTTTCTTTTGTATTACCATGTGGTCTTATATCTGCAATCCTTCAGTTGTCCAGATATGTTCCATAGTGGAACATGGGTGTATATTAGTCTACGTTTAAGATCATTCTAAAGCTATTCAGGAAAGCTTCATTTGTGTCCTGTGAATGCGACTTGATCTATTGTAGTATGAGTATTGTGGCCAAACCTCCTTGTCAAAGCCTGGTCTCATCAGATCTCAGAAGCTCAACAAGGCTGGGCCTGGTTAGTACTTGGATGGTCACAAGGTTGTAAAGTTGTAACTGTCACTGTGTGCTTAGGCAAGACACTTTACTCACATTGCCTAGTACGAATGTGGTGTTTGCGTGAGTGATTTTGGTGGTTGGAGGGGCTGATGATGTAGATTGGCAGCCTCACTTCCGTCAGTCTGCCCCAGGGCAGCTGTGGCTACACTAGTACCACGATTATAGTACCTTACCACCACTGAGTGTGGAGTGAATGAATAATGCATGAATTTGTAAAGCATGAGCATCTGGAATATATATAGCTATAGCTATAAGACATAAGCATTATTATAGTTTCGATACTGGTTTTAATATCAACTAGCATTTTTTTCTGAGTTTCAATACTTTTGACAACCCTAAAACATACTATATTTCCAAATGTTTTTATTATCTTATGTTACAGTTTACATTAAAATAATTGCTTTACAAAAGTCAGGCACTGAAAATGGGTCTGTTCTCTGCCAACTCTTGTGCCAACAAACCCATGTTTCAGCCTCACAACAAAGAGAAGCAGCGAGCAAACACCAGACATTATCATCACCATTATTGACAATAACCACAGTGGTAATAACAAGTACAAAAGGCCATCCTGGGATATGCAGTCACATTTGCTTCCCCATTTGCCGTATGAAACACAGAATAATAGGGCAGCCTTTCCACTTTGATTTGGAGTGCCAGAGTTGGACAGGAGGGTTTCATCAGCATGCTTTATATCCAGCCAGCTCCACACACGAGAAGTAGGCCACAGTCCTGACACTCTGCGCGGGGACCGCTAGTCACACACAAATAACATTCAGATGATTGGTCAAATGATATGATACACAAAAGCAAGTGTCATCAGGCTGTCACTTCTGCCTTGTTCACCATTACAGCGCAGAGCTCGCCTGAGGGGCCGGCTCGCCCCGCACACAGCACGCCGTCCAGGGACACGGGCGACCACGGCACTGACAGGCACGGGCGCACATGCTGGAGATGTGTCTCTTAAAACAAGCAGAGTACAAAGGAGCAGCAGTCAACAGCTCAAGTAACTGCAAAACCAAAAGTTAACTTTCAAACTTCACCCGACACCACACTAAAGGATATCTAAGTAACAGACAGGGCCTGCTTTGTCCAGAACTAGACTTTTTATGAGACATTTTGGAACAATATGTTATTTTGTTATGAGTCTTGATTCAAAATGGGTGACGGAAGTCGTGAGCATATGCAGTTGGAACAGTAATAGAAGATGAAGTATTTTGATTGTTTCATTTGAATAACTTGAGAAACCTTTTTACAACTATATAGAATGCTTTCCTGAATGATTTCTCCTGACAAACAACAGAGGGAGCTGTAAGTATAAACAAAATTGTAAAATTAGGCAAATTGGATCATTTGCTGCCTGGATGCAGGAGAGTGATGTTACTCCTCTTCAAATTTACAAGTAAAGTACCTAATAATGCCAGGCAATTAGCAGGGCCTGCCAGTCCGCAGCAGGGACGCTGTGATTACTGATGTGGATTAGGCTTCTTTATCCTGCCGTACAGGCTCAGGGGTCCGCACTGAAAGGTGCTGTTCACCAGCACCAAGGACAATGCCTTAAATACCACACTTGAGCAGAGAGAAGGGATTTGTCACTAATTAATTTCCAAAGATTTGGGCCATGTGCGTTCTGAAGGCCAGTCGCGGCAGAATCCACGGTGGAGAGCTCTAGACCCGTGTTCACTGTCATTAAAAATATCAAGTGTCTCTCAGCTTTGTCCTCAATATCACCACAATTTCACCAACAGAGCAGGCAATGAGAAAAACACTTCACTGCTCCTGTGCTTAATCAATTTACGCTTATAAATGCAGGTGCACCTCAAAAACATGAGACTGATCAACAATGTGAGCTGTAATATGTTACAATATACTTGCAATCATTTTACTTCATACTTACCCCTTCAGTGTATTACTTTGAGGTCAGGGTTCACTGAAGCCTACAACAACACAACTAGATGTTTGTTTGTTTTTTGACACTAGAAAGAATAACATATGTAGTATCCTAACAAAATTTAACAATCTCTATCCAAAATCGTGTTTATTTCCTATATGATTGCTTTTGCCCATTTAAAGCCTGAATCTACCCTGCTTGGTTCCTATTTACAAAGATGCCATTCTTGGCCCAGCGAAGGCAGCATGGGGACAGTTTATCTGCGCTCTGCCATCTGATGAAGGCTTTAGCAGCAACGCGAGATGTGGTTCTGGATGACAGCTTTTAATTATGGGAACACAGGCCTGTGACACTTGAATGACCAGTCGCAGCTTCAGCATCAGCCAATCAGAGCTGATAAGCACGTGATGAGTGCACGGCCACCAATTAACGGCGAAAGGGCAGCACTGCCAGAGTCCAGAGCGTAGGTGCAAATCCCAGGCACACAGAGGGGACAGAGGGGTGAAGACATCAAGTATTGTAGCTGCTACAACAACAGACTTTTATTGATTTTATTTCAAGCTATAACTAAAGAATAATCGCTTAATGTTGATGGAATGTTTTTATGGCTTTTCCTTTTGTACCCGTAAGGGCATATATAATACAGGATGAATAAAGCACTGTACATCTCCCTGTTTTTGGACATTAAACACTTCCAAGTATAATTGTTGCTAACTCTCTGCATGGACTCTTGCAGTAGATTGATTTATTATTTAAATCTCAATTATTTTTCTTGCCTGCTCGACTCCTTGATTCCTGATTTGTGCAGGAAACCTCGCCCACTTAGGAGAGAGGGCCATAGAGGAGTGAGGCAGGTTATTTCCTATTGGCTCTCAGATCTCAGTAGATGTGATTCACAGCTGAGGAATCGAGGAGGCAAGTCACTGAGAAAAAGCCCTTATATGAATATGGAAGAGAAAAGCAACATTTGAACACCAATTGAAGTTGTTCATATTCTTTACTCTTTACTTTGAAATGATCCATGAAACAGGATAAACAAACAGAAAGTAACTTAGATAAAGGAAGCTCAAATTGCACAGGATCCGCCCTTCCATAGAGAGCTGCTGGGGAGGCATCACAGGGCCAAAAAAATGACAATTCCTCTGAAAGGTCACAGCAGACAGCTGCACTGTGATACGAGCTTCTACATCCAATCTGACAATCTTAATTCAAATCATGACACCGCCGTCCAAAGAGAGGAGCGCTTTCATCAAGACCGTGTCAGCAGTCTGACCTTTGGGTTAAAAAGAAGTTCTACGTGTTTTAGCAAATACCAATCAGGAACTGCCATTAAAAGCTTTACAATGTGTCACTTGCCCCCCCCCCCCCCTCTTTTTTTTTTTTTTTTTTTTTTTTACATTTTTGGGCCACTTTCCTTCACTGAATTCACATGAGCAATTTTGTGCCAAATAAAAGTGGTTTTGGTTTGAAATGGAGGTTTAAATTGGGGTATTTTGGAATAATGGTCAAGTCAGTAACAAGTGACAGCTCAAATAGCGTAAAAAACACATTTTTGGACAGCATTAGGCTGTGAGGAGAGGCAGGACTACAGTGTAATTGCTTGTCTCTCTTTAAACCCTCATATATATTATTCTATGTTAGCATATACTAGTATATTCTGCACGTGTTAACATATGCAATATTCTCCACATGTTAGTGGGCCTTACAGCCTGTGTTTGTGACTCTCGCTCATTGATCTTCCATCACTTTCCCTGAAGCAGCCTTCGGTGGAGACACAGTGGACCCAGGACAATCACCAATTATGTGCAGGGCACTAAGTGACACTAAGTGACAGACACTGACAGACAACCATTCACTCTCAGTCACTCCTGTGGGCAATTTACAGTCAGTGTGGAGGGGAGCGGGCAGGAGAATGCCCATGTGGAGCAAGAACAACACCCATTTCTTAAAGCATGTTCTCAGAGCTAACTCCACACAGTGTCTTCCTGTACATAGTGAATATGCACATAGTGAACATGCACATACAGCTGCATTTGTAAGTGGCACATGCAGAATGTATAATACCTTTCTTTATATTGTGAGATTAGAAGTCATGGCAAGAGTCATAGCTTGCAATGAAGACATAAAACAAATCTTATATTTTACAGCTTCTATAACTATCTTGTTCAATGTAAACAGCTTAAGGTTAAGATTTATAAAACATATGGGTCACTTGAATCACTTTGTTGGCTCATATTTTGAAAAAGAAGAAAAGTCTAAGACAATTGTTCAATATTCATTCCTTGGGTATCTCTTGCTTGCACTACTTTGATTTTTCCTGAAGAGATGAAATCCAAATATGTTCCTCCAAACCAACATGACCCATATTGGCGCTGAAGACATTCTCACAGCTGGGTGCTCTGATTAATAGTGAAGATAGACAAAATGTATATAGGTTTACTCATCAGGCGCTGGATAAAAAGCTGTTATTTGAACAAGTTGAGATTATAGATGACTGTTTGGCTCTAAATGAAGATACGCTGGTAGCTGCATAATGCCATTCATTCACTTTATCGGAGCACACAGAGCGATGGCCTTGTCTGAGCCACCTTTGCCTTTTAATATTTAACAGTAGCATACAGAGTTCCCCATTTCCCTTTCAAACACTGCACTGCCACTTGAGAAGAAAAAAAGCCTTTAATACAGTATATGAAATGGCGGGGCTGCTGTGTCAGTTGGTGAAGTTGAGGTTTTACAAAGAGCACTTTACGATGTGACCTGGAACACTCGGATCTTCTGTCTCTTTCAAACATTCCTCTTGCCAAGGTTAATGAGCTTGACACCCTCTGCCCTGTCTCCTCACTGTTACCTTGTGCTAGCAGCTTTCTCCCTGTTAGCACGCCGCCAATCTGCGCCACATTAACAAGTCCACCATTGAAAAGTGTGATAGTGCCAGCCAGAGGACACACTTTGTTGAGTGCTCTATTCATATAGCTGTTTACTTATTGTTTGTCAATGATGCTACAAGCAGTGGAATGATGTGATGAGGCAAGACAGTACTGACCTGTGATTATAATTTATAGTAATATTAAGAGTGGAGGAAAGTGCCCCAAGTTGATTCTGATCTCGTGAAACATAATATATTCATGACACAAGTCACATAATAAGGGAATTTAGTCAATGTAATATATTTTTGAAAAACTTAGTGTATTTATTCATTGCTTAAATCTAGCATTTTACAGTAATTATACAATACCATAACAATAATGTAATGATAGGTGAGAGAAATACTAACAAAGATTACTTTTGTGGATATGCCAATAACTATATTCAGATTATATTTCCGTAGTCCATCAGAAAAGTGCTAATACGTGCCTGTTAATGTCTTGGTTGAAGTCCAAGTATAGCACAAATGTGAATGGACTGTAGAACTACACACATAGCTGCAGAAATCACTTGAATCACTGGATATTTGGATATATTGGAAAACATGAAACAGATACTTTCTCCCCTCATGAATAGTCCTTGGTTCCTGTACTTGTGGCTGTACGGACTTAACATAACCTTTAAGTGGTGGTTTCAGAGAGGACTCAAACTGCATTGTGTTCTGTGGTTCTTCTTTTCCACTTTCTTGTCTAGAATCATTTCACTTTCTGTTTGACCAATCGCTCATTTAATAACAAGCAAACACCAGAAATCCAATGGTACCATGTCTAAAGCTCATCCATTTTTAATCAAACATGATTATAGCATTATCAGCTGAATATGCGGCCGGGCCTTTTCTCACATCTCTCTGAGGCTTAAGTCAAAGTGCCCTAAATTAAATGGTCATAGAAATCAATAGGAGTGGTGTCTACGAGAAAGCACAGATCTTCGACAGGCTGGCTCCTAACGCATCAATGGCCATATGCTCTCCTCTGTGTCTAAAAGCACTTAATGTGGCCCTCCTCACATGTTGTCAAACGCTCCAGTCTGCCTCCAGAATATAGAGTTGGATTTAAAGCAGTATTAATGGTGCTATTAAACCACAACTTTAGCAAGAGAAAATGTTTATACAAGCTTTTAGTGTGACATGATACAAGCTTATGTCACTGCTTTTTGAATGAGCGTTTAGTTTTAAAAATATAAAAGATTAAAGTGTACCATTCCTTTCTTGGACACTTATTCACTCGTTTTTCTTGTTGAATGCAGCATTTTGAGCACATTTTGCTATTCAAAAGACATAATATTCATAAGTCGTACTTTTTAAAAAATAATTTTCAAGCCCATGGGTATATTATAAGAGCAATGCAGAACTCCGCTCCTATACAAAAACATGCATGAACTTCAGCTATGTTTTGTTTTTTTGACATGGAAATAACATAGTTGAGACCACTCTAACGCTACAAAGAAGTTTTTCCTCTTTAAAACTATTTGCCATGTTTTCTGATTTTTTTCTCAAGCGGTATATCTTCTATCTTTAACATCATCCGCCCAGCTTTTAAAGAGCTCTAACACCCACAGTACCAATACAGCTGTGCATTCAAAGACCCTATTAAAATGTGTGACTCTTCAGGTTCAGACAGGGAGGATAATTTGCAAACGCATCCGACAACACTTTGCTAATTGCCGCTATTGCACACGTGACTCCTCTCCCAGCTGCGTGCAAACAAAAGTACACTAGAGCAATGGTTAGTAAGATCTCTGCTCATTCAACTCAGAGTCAAAGCTGAAAAATACATGAGGTCTTTGTCACTCAAATGATGGCGGTTTCTTAAAGTGCTGTCAGAGTATAATGCATAATAAAGGACCTATCGCTATGCTCGGACCACATAACTATTTTAAAGGAGTAGAAGACATGCTTAACACTTACGGCAATAATAACTAAACTTAGAAGTTAATTAATCTCTGAGGTATATTGGAGCTTAAGGAATTGGGGAGCTGGCTTGGCTTTCTAATTCCTTCCCATTGTGGAGCATTTATTTGAGTTTACCAGATTAACTGCAGACATAGGATCTTTTAAGGGCAGCGCTTGTTAAATTGTGATTGGAGATACATAGGGATAGACTAAACCTTATTGTATTCTGCTGTCTGGCTCGACTCAATGCAAATAGCTGCTACATCTTAAAGTGCTTTCTCTTGATGTGTAAAGTAGAACATCTGTGATTCTGTGCTTAATCCATGTTAGTCTGCATAGCAAGGCAGCGCTAAAGTTTTTTCTGCATTGTTGCCAGATACAAATCTCTGTAGATTAACCAAAAGCCCTGAATCAGACATTTGAAATTAAACCGTTCTAAAAATAGGGCAACTGATTAGATAGTAGAGATCCATGTGTCTTCATAAGACTGTGCTTGAGGTTAGATGCATTGTGTATGTTCAGCAGCATATATGAAATCATATATTTCTAGCGTGTTTTGGCAAGATCTGGAGCGCTCCTGATAAGCCCAAGGTCATCTGTAAGAGGTGTCTGCATAGGAAATAAGAAGCAGCTCCCAGCAGATTCAGCAAGAAGGCCCAAAGAGGTGAGGCTTTTCAGAGATGGGTGATAACTTACTGTATATTTACTGTAATGCACTTTTTGACTATTTTTGACAAGTATTTTGAGCTTTTCTTAATTTAGAAATACTAACTACTCTTTACTACAATGTTTTGTCACTCAGCACTACACACAGGGCCGCTGACAGAAATTTTGGAGCCTAGGGCAGGAATTCTCACATTGGACCCCCTGTAAAATTAATAGTCAGAGGTTCCGATTCCCATGGGGCTCAGGACAACGGACCCCTTTGTTGTCAGGGAAGGACTCTTGACAACTCCAATGACTACACATTATTCTGAAAAACCTTGTTGTGACTGTTTCATATATTATTTTTCGTGACTATGAATCACAAAAAATATGTTTCTCCATTGTTTATTTAAATCTCTAGTTTTTGTAAATTGTTTTGAAGTAAAATGCATGGTTTGAAACTCCACCCTCCACCTCTGTGCACAGACAAGTTTGAATTCTTCAGTTTTAACCCTTATAGAAGCAATGGTGCAAGAGAACCATAAAATACATTTTGTCATCCTTCGCCTAATCATTCCCAAAATCATGTCCACTCGTATAACTTTTCCAGTACATCAGAAACTCAAATTACCCACAGAGCCATAGTCTTGACTCAGTTAGTTAAGAGAATTTCCGCTTGTGCCATTTTGGGTGGGCACACAAGCGGCTGTCTCACCTCCAGTCTGTGTCAGTCAGAGCTTGCAATGACAAATTATTAAGGTGGATTTGACATAAAAATGTTGGACGTAGTCACCCTCCTCTGCCTTTTCTCCACCCATTAGCGCGGGAGAGGGGTACTTGACAGGAAGTGCCATCAGCCTGCATCAGCTTGGCTCTCTCCTCTCCGCCCCCGCGCATGCACCAAACACACCTCGGCCCGGGCCAGTCTGCTCACGGCCTTTTGTTGAGCGCGTCTGCTCAGCGTCATGTGACAGGCGTGATTAGACTCACTCAGGGTCTTAATAAGGCAAGTGCAGCTCGGGCAGGAAAAGGCCGGCAAGGCAAACATGGACATGCAAACATGCAGGTAGTAATCATAACATGGCAGCCCTTTGTGTTAAAGTAGAGCCAGGATGCTTAACCTAACTACATGTCTGTCCTTTGCTATAATGAGGTCTGGAAAATGTCCCTCACTATTGGTAATTTGTCAAGAGAAGAACAGCAGATCACATTTCACTGGCTCCATTTCCACACTGTACAAGCCATAAGCTATGACTCACTCGCCTAATTTCTCCTTACAGTCTTGTACCTTTCCTTCCTCATGTCTGTCTAGAAAACAAGAATAGTTTTTGGAGTAATATCATTCGGTCTGCTTTCTTTTCAACTTTGTTTACTCAATCCAAAACAAATGTCAATCAATCAGTTCATAACAACGAAGGAGAAGACGACACATATATTGTCAATGGTATGAGTATATGACATAAGTAGAGCCTAAAATACAGTTTGCTGAACTTTAAACAGGTTTAGAAAAAAATAAAAAAAAAAGTTTGAAATGTATGATTTCTAAAGTTAAACAACTTAGATATGGACTATATTTTAAATTTATTTTTGTAGAACCCAAAATCACAACAGCATTCACCTTACAGGGCTTAACAAACAGAAAGTTAGAAAAATCAACCACTGAAACCATCATAAAAAAAAAAAAAGACAACCACATGAACATTCACAGGAAACAAGCAAATGGATAACTGCCCCAGAGTGGAAGGAAAAAAAAAACATGAAAAGAGAAAAGAGAAACCACAAGAAGTACCATAGTGACACAGATATTCACTTCCATTGAGAGAACTTTCTCTATTATCCAACTTTATTAGTGCTATTGCGAAATTAAACTATGTTGATTTGAAGTGTCCTGGAATTACTTTTCCTGCCTTTTACTTTTATTTTACTGAAATGGGGAAACACCTACATAAAAAGACCATAAAACAGTCAATTTAGTGTATGTTTACATTACTGCCGGTCACCTATCTGCGATCTCAACCAAATATAAGCATGATTAAATTCATATGAACAGATCCAGTGCTGGTATGATCAATATAGTGTGTTGTTTTAGTGTTTGTTTTGGGTGCATGTACCTCCGAGTGGGCGAGAATCAACCATCAGCCTTTGCATCCCTGTGTGAACCTCTCCTCCCCTCCTCCCCCCTCTGCTGCCTCCTGGTGGATGCTCCTGACTCTGATGTGCGTGTCCCTGCCCACCTGTTCAGGCCTCATTACTGTCAGGCCTGTGTTAATAAATATCCAGGTGTGTAGCGCTCCCCGGTTGGCTGTATACTTCATCACCAACGCTGCTCCTGAGTCTGCCGGGCCCCTCTCCCTCTCCCCTCTCTCTCCCCCCCCCTCTCCCCTCTCCCTCCACCTCCACGGGCTGCAGCGGCATAGACCTGACAGGAACCATGATTACACTGTAAGCACTGTAGTTATTCACCTTCTGCCCAAACTCAGACACCGCACTCCATCTTATGCGGCGACACAGGGGCACCCCACCCACACGTGCGCGCAGGCCTCCTCCAGGAACACACAGTGACAAACAAATGCTTTCCCATATTTGCTCTTCACTTCCATTATTTTTCCCTTTCGTGGGATTCAGAGGTGTGCGGTAAACACGACTCGTACAGCAGGCCATTTGCTCCAAAGCACTGACCCAACAGCGGTTTATAGCGATGACACACCTTTGAAAAATTACTCTATATTAGAAACTATATATATTAATGCAAAGTTTTTTACTCTTCTGTGCATTCAGTTTAGCTGCTGTAATGCATCTCAAACACAACTTAAAAAGGACATATAATGTCAAATTGACTTTTATAAGGTTTTAATCTATAGCTTTTAATGTTTAATATGTTTCCTTGACATTAGCTTACTGAAACGTATGTACTTAGATAAGTTTATAACAAAGATTCATACATACATACATACTAGTACATACAGTTAAACAATGTTACTCAGCCATTTCAGCAATAAAAAACAAATAATTTAAAACTGCTGCTTGAAGAGGTGAGGCCTATCAGTTTTACAGTTTTGAACAGGAAGTCAATGGAACTACTTATTTAGATTAATATTGTCATTTACATTTAACAAAATGTAAAAATTATTACCTACATATTTTATAGTTTAATACTAAATACTACTAAATATAAGTAATAAAATGAGCCATGGATTTATATATCCCAAAATTATAATAATTGAATCATGTGAAATCTCTGGTGTTGTTTAAAAAAAATACTATTCTAAATTCTAAAATATTATTTTTAGTGTTTTAATAAATTCATAAAACTGCAAGTCATAATTTAATGGGTGCTATAAAGTTAGCTGTGAGCAAATCTTGAGATTCCAAGCCTATCATGGCCATACCGGCTTGTCAAATCCTAGTCTCGTCAAATCTCAGAAGCTCAGCAGGACTGGGCCTGGTCAGTACTTGGATGGGAGACTGCTGAGAAAATCAGGTGCCACAGTGGGGCGCCAGTGGCAAAAAACTGTTGTGTCATTAGGCAAGACACTTTAACCACATTGGCTAGTATGAAAGTGGGGTGTGAGTGTTGGTGGTGGTCAAATGGCACAGATTTGCAGCCTCACTTCTGTCAGTCTGCTCCAGGGCAGCTGTGGCTACAATAGTAGCTTGCCACCACTGAGTGTGGAGTGAATGAATAATGCAATGTAACGCACTTTGGGTATCTGGGAATGCTATATAGAAAATTCAATGCCTAACTGAATATATAGGTTACATAATATCTGTAAATGCAGCAACTTTAGTAAGAGCTTTATTTACAAAGTGGAGTCAAAATGACCACCAATGTAAAGAAGTAATAATCAGCATAGAGTCCACTGTCCTTTTCCTGTGAAGGCAGATTTTGTCCACAATAATAGAATTTTCATCTTTTTTTCTACCCTCTTGCATATTCCTGGTTTTCCTCCAGGGTCACTCACACTAGAGCGCAGTCAACAGCCTGTTTGAGTGTGTGAAGACTCTGTTACAAGTTGGTGACTGCAATGATGGTGGTCAGGCCCAATGACAGGAAGGACACGAGCACTTGACTCTGGAGGAGCAATCAGACACTGAGGGCTTTAATGCAACGCCTTGGGTCTGAGCCACAGCAATTGGCTTTGATAGCCGTGTCATTATGAGGAGGGCGTCTGGAGGTCCGGGATTAGACTGCAGGAGAGGGGAGGCTCTGGGAATCTCCGTGCCACTCTGGAGCGTGGCCTTCCTCACCTCCTCATGGCCTGTCATCATCATCCTCTCTCTCCGCCTGCACTGATTTCACTGCACTTATAGACAAGCAGAGGTCACTCCCGCTACGTCTCTCTGAGGCCACATGTGTGTCCAGCGTTTTACACTTTTAGCTTCCAATCCAGGGTCGCAACAACAAATCATCTGACACACACATACAAATAACTATTCTGGTGGAGGGTTTGCCACCTGCTTGTCTCTTTGGAGATGTTATGTTATTGCTTTGCTTGCAATATTCCACTGTATGACATTAAACCTATCTATCTTCATGGAGACAAGCAGGAGATGCCACCAAGGCTAGGTACAGATGTGATTTGCTCTGGATGTAGCGATAGGGACATGACCATTTTGTACAATCATTGTGTAGATTTTCTTATTTATATACTATTAAAAGTTTTAGTCAGTCCTTTTTCAAATTGACATAAAATCATAACTTTCTATGTTAGTGAACAGCAGACTATTTTTATTCACTCTTGGAAAGTTTATTAAGTTGGTGTAGTTTGCACGCGGTGAGCGGTGTTGCATGTGAGTGTGAGGTGAGACTGAAGAATATGATGGATGCTGTGGCAGATGCTGGGGTAAGAGTTGTCATCAGTGTTCTTGGAGCCTTATGGAGGAGAGCCAGATATGTGTCTTTGATTGGGCCTACAGTGGCTGTGCTGTTTGCCGCGGCACGCCTTTGATTAGCTCCTCCATGAAAATGTATGCCCCATGCTCAAAGAAAACTGGGGGAGTAAGTACCTGTCAGGAAATTCACAAACAAGGCTACTTAGAGCACGGGGGAACTGTATATTTTAAAGTCTAATACTCCCCGCCATTTCTCCTTTCATTTCATTGTGGGGGGGCCTTGCCAAATCCCCTGCCGACATACCTCGCGCCCATCCCACTCTCCCAAAAGGTCCCTAGATAGAGCGGTGTGCACAACAAAGCCTGTCTGCCAGATGCTGTGAGTACCAAAAAAAATCCAGCCCCAACACAAACACACAAAATATATAAATTAATCAGAGGTTGCAGGTAAATAAATAAATAATGTATACGCGCAGCTAATTAAATGTGTTTATTCCTGTTATCATATGCTGCCCTCATTTCCACCACTTGAAGTCATGAATCATTAAGTGGCTGCTAAATTGGTCTCTGGGGCCCGTCCCGGTGGCAGGGGCGGTCAGATCCTGTCTAGCAGAAGGCAGGTGCACTGTGGACGGATGGCCTGTGCTCCCCTCCCCTCCCTACCTCTCCACCCCTCAGCCCCCCAATCTCGGCTCGGTCCATGGACAGCAGCAGTGACAGAGGAGAAGGGAGCGTCATGCTGAGAGGTGAACTGGCCTAAAGATGAGGAGAGCCTGCAGTGCTGGTCTGACAGCGGCCCCCGTCACCCATGCGGCGCTAGCTTTGATTAATGAGGGCATTTGAAAGACAATTAGTGAGAGCAGATTTGCCTTCAACTACCTTATCAATCAGAACTCCTTTAATTCAATGTGTAGCACCCTGCGCGCCCAAAACACTGTGTAAGCATTGTGGAGACGCATCAGGGTAGACAGTCAACAGTACACAGGAGATATAGGGGATGCGAGAAAATCCATACCACATCATTCATTGATACTAAAGTTGCTATTGAACTCATAGCAACCACAAACTATTCTCATTGCGGACTTACATGGCTGTATAGATGTCAATGCTGAGGCACAGCAAGTTTGGCCTTGGTACTTCCTGGCAATAATGGTGACTGGAGGAAGCAATAGAAAAAGGCCTGTGACAATACAAGTCGTAATCTATGAGACATCAATCCAAATTGATTTATATGTGAAGGTCTAGGCGTACAAAGCTAAAGGGAAAAAAATAAACTTGCACTGTGTAACTTGCCCTGGTGGGTCTCGCACAACCCTCAGACTCCAACAGTAATATTCCCATTCATTTTTCCCATAAACTTCAGATGAATTAAGAGTTTGAATGCTTGATAAAGGGTAATCTGTGACATCAAAACATGATTTAATTAACAGTAAAAATGTATAAATATATTTTGGCACTGAAAATATTTTAGTTACCACATAGCTGGTCAACCTCCACTGTGCTTTTAATATTTGAATATTAATTGGTAAATGCTTTAAAGTGGACGGTACTGTTGAGTTCCATGTAGTGTTTTTATATTTTATATATATGTTTTTGGTTAGCATCAGCTTTGCAACACATTTACTTGCAGCAATAGAGCTTCTTCTAAACATCTGTTATTTTGTGTACAAGTTGAGCTATCCATCGTTTGCTGTCTACAAAACTCATATCTTGTCTTACTGGTTTCTCCACAGTATACTGACAGCTAAAAGGTCAATATCGCAGAAATATAGACAGCATGACAAATCACAAGAGCTCTCAACAAATATACATATGAAGTCTTCACTTAATCATTAGTGCTTTTATATAATTCCACACAGTCACCTCCTCACACAATTACACCTGTCAATCATCCACTCAAATTATCTCCTGTGCTGGAATAGTGCAATGTAAATGTGCCAGCAGTCCTTAAGAGACTGAGATGTGCGTTTTCATAAAGCTAGAAACAAGCTAGTAAGGAAGTGTCTCTATTGATCCTGGGGCCTGTAAATAAAACAGGGGCAATGGGCAAAAAGAAACAAACAAGTCTGGCAGAATGAACACGGGAGTGAGATAAATCAATACGTATTCTCACTGGTGGGTCCTCGGTGGTCAGGGCGTCTCTCTCTGGGTTATGTGTCTGTGGAGAGGAGGGGAGAGCACAGTCAACCTCCTCTTGATTTTCAAATTTCACTCCTAATGGGCCTCTCCAGGGAATCCAGCCTGTGACCGCTTCACCCACACACCTACATGAAATGATGAAAGTACAAAATTGTTTGGCTGAAACTGGCGATATAGGAATGAGCTGAAGATGTAATGTACAGTTATAATGTGATAAGAGCAGTGTTATTTGTTTTGTGTTGTGTTAGTTAAACTGTTTTTTACTTAAAGGTGCACTGTATACATTTTATTGTGGAGAGTCCGCCAACTGCTTGGCTTCACGAAGCTGTTATTGCTTTGCCTGCTATGTTCCACAGTAAAGCATTAAATTCATCTATCTCCATGAAGATCAGCTAAAACTAAACTAGACCAAGATACAGGTGAGATGTATGGAGAGGTGTCTCAGTGAATAGTAAGAATGCCATTTTTTTGTATTTGAAGAAATGCAAAATAGGCAAGTTTAATGCAGTACTCCATTCTTCAGGGTTTGGGATTGATAAAACTTTCTTGTTAAATGCAGAACACAACAGTATGATTTTAGTGTGTTCTCTTTGGGAAAAAAGATACTAATTTACAAGAATAAAATCGGGTACTGCACCTTTGAGTAAATTATATATGGTGTTTAGATTTTCCAAAAGATTTTAATTTTCTCTGATATTTATGTTTCTTTTTCAGCAAAGGTAAAATGTATATGTGGTGCGAGTTCTAGAAAAACACTTCAACTAAAAATATGAATCTACTTTTATTGTCCTTTACAATAGCAGGACTATTACTGAAATTACTGTTGAGTATTTGTACCTGCAATTATGTTTAGCAATTACAGAGCTCACTTAAGGGCGCACTGAGCAGAGATAGCTGACCTCCCATTCATTGTTTCACCACTTAACCTGTCCTCCTACTTATAGTGGTGTTCTATTATTCTGACATAATTTCACTCAATCAAGTCAATCAAAGTGCAAACATAGCCTACAACACGTATTAGGAAAGTTAATTTGAGCGGCCATTAGAGCAAGTACTTCCCAACTTCAGCTGGTGTGTGTGACGTTTAGGTCCAGTGTATGTGAATCCATAGTTTTCTCAGAACCACTGTTCCTTTTTTCGGCTAAAGAGGCAATAAGGAATGCTGCCCATGTCTCCCATTTCCATTAGCTCTTTTATTTCATGGGAAATTTACTGCCTGCTTCCTGTAATTGGAATGTAGCACCTTTTATGTAGCTTAAAGATTTTTAATACAATCTTTGACTTAGGTGAAAATGTGCATACATTTAACAGCAAATGATAATTACAATGTCACATTAAATAGTCATAGTTATCAGATATGAGTGGAGTAGCAAAGAAATGTACTCAAGTAAGAGTACAGTTGAATCAAAAGAATATAGTAGAAGTACAAAGTACTGGTAAAAGAAATTACTCAAGCAACAGTAAATAAGTAGGCTATTTGGAGAAACTACTATCTACTATCTGTTTTAAATACTATTTGAAGAGGTGGTGCAAAAAAACACAAATGTTCAAATAAATGAATATAGTCAAGCTATAAACCAGCTCACAGTGGGGTGAGTAACCAAAAGTTTTATTCAGGTAAGTGTACCTTTACACTGTAAAATATATTACTCAAGTAGCAATAACGGGGTCTAAAAACTACTTTGCACTAAGATGCAATTCAAATGTGTACTACACATCTCTGATAATTATGCACCCATTTTGACTGTTTTGTACAAATGAAATAGTTTGTGACCATTAGTCTAAAAGAAGAGGGCCAAACTTTTGCAATAAAGTGTGGTTCAAGGGTCAGCTGACAAAACCACTACATGGTGTTCTTAATGAATATGTGATTTTCCAGAACAAGCTAATCATATCTGCACATAATTAACTCCTATTTTGCCCTTTTCATTCACAACATATCAAAGCTTTGTGTGACTGCAAATTGGTCATCAATTGTGTGTTTAGAATTCGAGACACATGTGCGATTGAATGGTAAAATTGCAGCGAGTCTCTTTTTTCCTGCAAAGGCCAGAGCTGGGTGCCATAATGATATTCATTTTCAAAGAGGAGAACATTCTAATGGGCAATTAAGATGATCAAGCCTGCCAAGATCCACGTGAAGAGCGCGGCGCCAGTGCCAGTGATTACGTGTCCTCCGCCCCAGCCTGCTTCCGCTGCTGGCCCGCCTTTGTCTTATGTGTGAGCACAAGGAGCAGGGAGGAGACCAGGGGAAAGGCTCCAAAAGCACTATATAATTGAACTTTCCACATTATTTCTCACTAATATGTGCTGCCACTTGGTCTCATTAGTGGAATGATGTGCTCTGCCATTCTGGAATGAACTCTTTGCCCGAGTAATTAAGGCTCCTAAAGTTTCTAGTCCTTTGTTTAAAGAATTCGTCCTTGTGCTCTCCATGCCCCATCAGCTGCCTAATTAGCAGGGCCTTTGTGTGATTAAAAATTCTCACAGAGATTCCGTTGGATATTTTCCTCTGTTAATGAGTGTTTGTGGACAGCTGGGAGCGGGCGCGGACTCCCTCCCGGACAGACCTCCTGTGCACTGGGCAGGCCCGTGTCAGGGCTCGGGAGTGAGAGCTGTCATTCCTCTAATAGGGATGGAAATTGGTCAAACCCCACCAAGGCCCCCGCAGGGCTCCAAACGCCTTGAATTATAAATGAAGATGAATATTCATATTTTTGACCACTTTGATAAAACTGCTGAGTATTAATATCCAGTACATGTCTGTCAGTTTGAGCGCTCCTAGGGGCTTGCTGTGCACTGTCTGCCCATTAATGCAGCCTGTGGCTTCATTTGCTATTATCCTCAGGTTCTTTCTCTCCCTAAAGTTGGGGTCACCCTCTCCAGTGAGAATTGCACAGTGGAGGCTCTCCTTTTGTTATATTTCTCCCACTTAGTGAATGTCTTGGTGAGAGAGAAGGCCCTGAAAGAGCCAGAACCACATATAATGAAGCCCACTCGGAAGTAAGGTAAGCAGGGGTCGAATCCAAATGAAACCAAGCAGGCGTCTGTGTGTGCAGTTAGAGAGGTCCTGAGGGAGACAGGAGCTACACTGAGAGGACAGGCCTGTACCACAGAGGAGTGTGCACTGGTGAGGTTGACAGCAGCACCCTCCAGCCTCACTCCTGCTTATGTGCTCTGACGCATTTGTCAAAACAAGACACTTAATGAACTTGTTCAAACTACACACCACGTTTATTTACAAAAACTGAGTCTGTATTTCCACAGCCAAAACTAGAAAAACATTTAGATGTAGCGGTAAAGGTGCTGACTGTATGTATTAAAAAAAAAAAAAAAAAAAAAAAAAATCAAAACTACAAAAGCATTTAATCCATATATCTTTCTGTACAGTTTTATGTTCCACAATGTGTTTACCACCGTAAGACTGCACCTGTAAATCCCAGTCCTCATTCTACAGTTAAAGACTGCATCCCATTTGGATGAAGTTAAATTTCTTGGATGCGTGGAGCTTAGAGTAATTTGTTTGTTTTTAATTAAACTCAAATGTGACTTTCTCAGGGCTGGCTCTGCTCTCTCTGCCTCTGCCTGCTGACTGGGGGATATTTAATAAGCTGCACTGCTCAAAGTTGTTTCATTAGGTGTGAAAAGGCCTGATAACTCAATAGCCAACAGCGAAACATCCTCTCTGTGTCACTCTCGCCATTCTTTAATCTGTTTTTCATTCTGTCTGGCAAAGCTCGAGCTGCACGGGCGACGAAAAGACATTCATCACCATCGGGCCTCCAACAGACCGGGCGCACAAAGCCAGCCATTTTGGCTTGAGAACCGGATTATCAGAGTGCACAGATCTGTTAGTAAAAATGACATGTGGCTCTCTCTGTTTACATGTTTAAATGTACAGCTTAGCTTCTCCTATAGAAATGAGTTTGACTGAGGGGCATAGGGGCACATACTCACTATATAATCACAGGTCCTGGATGTGAGCCAAGTTAGTACTGGGGCATGTTGTAATAGCAGCAGCAGGCATTTAGCAGTGTAGTAGTACTAGTAGTGTTGTCAGTTGTACCAGTATGTAGGACTGTCATGATAACACATTTTAGTGTGTGATTTCTGAATATAGACGATAAACAATAATATTACAACTGACACAATAACCCAACTTTGTGTAACTTTTCTGGTGGAGGGTCTGTCAAATGCTTTTGTCCATGGAGGTGTTATTGCTTTGTCTAGAATGTTTCACAGTGTGGCATTAAACCTTTCCATCTTCATGGAGACTAAACCAGACCACGTTACTAGTCAAATCTCTGGAGAGGACCCCACTCAGTCAAAATGCCTGTTTTTTTTTTTTTTTCTTTCTTTCTTTGTTTTTTTTTAGCACAAAAGCACCACCTGTAATTGAATAAATGTAATGAGCTGTTTAATGCCATATTGTGGAACATTCAAAGCAGAGAAGTGGCATCCATAGAAACAAGAAGGTGATGGACCCATCAACCAAAAAGTTAAATAATGCACCTTTAAACAAGAACTATTAAAATTCTACAACATCATGAAATAATTATAATAAACAACAGAATCAAATACTTTAGTACTAAGTTTTCATCTGTAATGAGTCATAGAATTTATTTATGCAACCTTTTAAGGCTTTAGTCTTGTTGTATAGCCAAAAATAACCAAACATTTATTTCCCAGCTGTGCAAAGAAAAAGTACCCACGATAAATACTGACCCCAAAAATATATTGTTCCAGCTTTCATATATTGAATGTATAGTAATTATCGTGACAGGCTCACCAATATGAGTTGTTGCTTTTGGGGTTTTATGGCTGCAGCAATTCCAGCAGCATGTTAAGTGCTTAAGTTGTGAGAGACCAGTGTTCCAGTTTCCCCAAACAACAACCTAGATGGAAGCTGTAGTTCCTGCAGAGGCATTAAAGTAAATAGATGTAAAGTTGAATACACATCTACTGCTTGAATGAGTAACAGTAGTAGCTGTTGTTGTAGTAGTACGAGAATGAATAGCAATAGTAGAGTGGCCAAAGTGATATCGTTCATGTGTGGTTGCAGCCTAGTTTCAAAAGAAGTTGTCAAAGCAGCAGCAGCAGTAGTAATGGTGGCAGCATAATTATCGTGGTAAACAAAACTGCTGAACTAGCAGCCTACTTCTACTACAACTTTTGCACTTTTGTCTATAGTCACTCGTCCACGCTCGGGTGTGTTTTGTATCAAAGATAAATAATAAGTAATTTCAATCTACCTCAAATTGCATCAAGTCAGGCCTTCTCTCCCATCTCTTTTACCAGTGTGAAGAGATAACACTAATTTGCTAATTTCCCAGAGATCAGTGGTGCAGTGGAGTGCGCCCCTCCCGTGCCTCTCTCCATCAGGGAGGACTTCAGAGGCTCTCACAGTAATAAGGCCACAAGTGCTGTATATGCCTGCGCTAATGCTGGCAGAGTGAAGCCGCCCACTGATTTAGATTGCCATTATGTGTTTCATAAACGTTCCACTCGGCGCTCTTATATTTAAAGAATCTAAGAAATTGGCATAGGTGGTGTAGATGGGCGTTTCATTGCTGTACATCACTTTGCATGTGGAGTTTAAAGCAGCCAGTGTAACGTTACAGCTCAGTCACACCTGAAAGCCTATTTACATCCCAGTACAATGATGATGATGATGATGATGACTGAGGAAGGCATATCTGGGCGACCGGCTCACAGTAATTTGACAGGCTTAAGGGAGCGCACGGCTAAAGAGGAGACATTGTGACCATCACACCTAATTGACTTGAGTGGTTCCGCCTTAAGTGAGACACAACCAGACCAAAATCAGAGTTTTACCACATAAAATGACAGCAGAGAAATGACTGAGTGCTGCTGCTTAATGCATGAGGCCATATCATTGTCTCATTTGTGATAGACTTGGTGCAATCTTTTCAAATAAAATGGACTAATTGTATCAGAAAAAGCTGCAGGGAAACTTTTCTTGTCAGGCTCATACTTATTTTTATGTGGCATTGATAAGTCTGCGGCTGATAAGTGTTATTCATTTCACTGAGTAAGCTAATTAAAATAAAACTTTTATTTAATTTGAAGGACATAATATTCAGGAGTTTAGGCTGAAAATCTCCGTTAATAGTGTGGTTTAATTTAATTTTCCACTTCTTTATGGAGCACTGAATTAAAAGGATTGGAACTTTGTCTTCCCATTTGCACAACTCTATTGGGCGATTTAATTAGCCGTTTTACTACTTGGGCATGTGAAAGCAAAATCCCATAACTGAAAAAAATAAATGAATAATTAAAATTAAAGTATGCTTAAAGGCAATGAAAGCAATAACAGCTGGAGCAGCCACATTAGTTTGTTCTGAATGCTGTGTGCAGCTGCAGGTTGGAGACTGATGCAAAAGTGAAATGGAGCCACTGAGTTGTTCAATATTTTATGAACAAGGTCACTTATCAGTGAATGTAATGTCACCAAGTTCTCTTCATCAGTTCAATAACTGGCAAAGTGAAAAAATACCTGGGTCATTTCTTTATAATATACCTCTGGGCTTTTTATTATGACTTCATTTCCGCTGTAATATTGAAACGTCTATATAATTGTAAAAGTGTAATAGACTCTAATATAATTTCATTTTGAACCCTGAATGGTCCATGCCGTCTCTGCTCAATTTGAGTAGAATAATGATTTTTAATGTCCACACATGGCTTCCCGTGACCTTATTCAATCTCGGGCCTGATCAGGAAATATATTGATTCAATTACAGTACTGATGACAAGCGAATGGAGGGGAGCGGGGAAAAAGGTCAGCACATATTTGAAAATGTAAATCTTAACAATGTCTTTTGGGTTTCACTGGAGAAAAAAAGCCATTATCAAATGCCATTTGGCTCCAGTGGCATGTCGCCCTCTGCCTCTCCCCCACACCACACCAAAGGGAATAGTTAGAATATTTAGGCTATCCACTGTGGATTTTCCCTTTGTCAGCGAGTGAGATGTATTCACAACATGTGCTTCCATTTCCTGTGATTGTGTGGGCCATAATAGCCTGCATTATTCCTTAACACAACTGCTCCAGATGCAGGTTTGTGCACACTTCCTAATGACCTTGAGGTAATGACTCCAGTGCTTTTAGAGCCTATGAGTTTGTATAGGAGCTTTAGGGAAATTAGCTGCAGCCCACAGACAATAAACAAGTCCCACCATATTTTACTCAAATGACACACACCACACACAGCTCTGTTAATTATTTGTTTGGACATTAAAAAGTCATTAAAAATAAATTGCTGATTAACATACTGCTATGTGTTACACCATAAATTATTCATTGTCAATAAATTAGAGAATTCAATTAAAGAAATAAGTAATGTAACATATGCACAATCAGAGCTGTTGAGGGTGTGTGATTTCATGGGACCTGCTGCTATGGATATTTATAGCAAATAATTGACAAATTAATCAATTTTCAAACAGATACAGCAGTGGGCTTATTAACAACACAGTTATAAACAAAAGCTACTGTTCTTGGACCTTTGGGACGTTGGGTTGAGCATGGCCATAACATTTTCAAATGTCTAATAATATCAGACAGAGAAAGTTCATGTCTACAGGTTCATTATTGCTTACTTGAAATGTTAGAAATGTTTCATCATATGAGGGGTCTTAGTATGTTTTTTCTTGTATTGTATTTTCTCATTGCGACTAGATGCTTCAGGTTTTTATTTCTCTAAGTTCATATGACCATTTTTCTAGTCCTGCGGATTGGTAAATGTTCACCCTTTTTCAAATGACTTCATTAATTAAATGGGATTGGGAAAGGTTTGGAGCTAATGGATTAGACTGGGGCTGGCTGGTCCAGGCCTTTTACCAGAGGTCACATTTCATTTGCTGCCTATGTCAAGCAACCAGCAGTAGGCCTCCGAGGCACTCTAATCAATGTGTGCGTGCTGCAGCCCTGAATGAATCCATTAAAGTTATGTGGATGCATCCTGCTCTGAGGAGCAAACTCTCCCGATACCTCTGATAGAAATTAGCCATGAATTAGGAGCCATGCTGGCCTCATTCTGGATGCAAGCCAAAGCCGAATTAATAGGCCATCAGACCCTCTTGTGTTTTAAATCCCATTTGTTCAACTGTGGTTTAGAAAAACCCACCCTCTGCTGCCCCTGAAGACCCACCACAAAACTTCACTGGTTAAATAATGTTCTGAATGAGAGGAGACGCTTGAGAGACTGTAGACACAGGCATAGGCTAAATCTTACCTGAACTGGTGACATAGCTGTGCCTACAAGGTTACTATTGTAGGGATTTTTATATAAATTGTCAGAGTCGCTTAAACCACACAATTTCACCTACAGTATATTCTAAACCTTTCACTCCATGTAGCCATACTTGCTTGTCAATGCCTGATCTCGGACGCTAGGCTAAGCAAGGTTGTGTCTGGTTAGTACTTGAATGGGAGACCACTCAGAACAGCAGGTGCCACAGTGGGGTAGTAGTAGCTAATGTAAAATGTCATTTTGTCCATAGGAAAGACACTTCACAAACATGGCCAAGTAGTTGCTGGTGGTGGTCGAAGGGGCTGATGGGGCAGATTGGCAGTCTCGCTTCCTTTGGTCTACCGCAGGGCATCTGTGGCTACAGTAGCATACCACCACTCAGTGTGGAATGAATAATGCACTGTAAAGCACTTTGGGTGTGTTGAGAGGCGCTATAAAAATCCAATGCATTATTATTTTTACACCTGCTCTTACACTGACTTCAATATAGAAGAAAATAATAAAATAATAAGTGGTTTGTTTGGCATATAAAACAATGTTTTAACAAAATCTGTTGAATCTCGTGAAATAAGCTTATGGCTAAACATTTAACATGTCTTTTCCTCGCAATACATTTTGATTAAGGGGTCCATTTTGCTTAGTAACTGAAACAGAAGCAAACACTCACCTTGACAAAAACTCTCATAACCTTCAAATGAGCCAGCCTTGTCCAAATAACTCAGTGGACCAAAAAACAAGCAGAGTAAAAGCGCAAAGGGAATGCAGTGCTGCTGCAGAACAGGGGAAGTTTGCAGATGGAGTCACTGAGGACCATCGCAGCACAACTCCTCTCGTCAGCGCTGATAAACAAGTATTCCCACAGTCACCACGTCCTCCAATGTCTGAATTTACATGAGGTTTGGGCTTTTAGAGCATGTGAGGATAGAGGTCAGGGCACCAAGGCATGCATACACATTGACGGGCAACCTAAGAAGAATCACAAAGAACGGTCAGTTTAAATTATACAAATTTTTCCACCATAACATTAGTAAGGTATGGGAAATTTAAGTCAGTGTTTTTTATTAAAAGGATCTATGGTGCAGTTATCATTTATTTATGTATTTATTTTGAACATTGTGTCTGTAGTGACATTTTATACCTTAAAATATTGCAGCAGTAGTTGTATTGTAATCTTGCAATATAAGGAAATATGAGCATTGAAATTATCAGAATGATTCTGGTGAAGGTGTATGAAGAGGCACTTCCACCACAAATCCTCAATGCGCTGTTTTCCACCTCGTCATTAACACATTCAAACATGTATTTTGAGGCACAATTGCTTGGAAAAGAAAAAATAATACAAGTTGGCTTCAGCAGCATCCCATAGCCATTTTGGCACAACTGAAAATAAAATCACTGCTCGCGACTGTGAACTCCATCCATAGGTGGGGCATTCAGCATGTTCTGTTGATGTTTGCAGTGACGTACCATGAAGGGGCAGGTGGATATCAGCTTAGCAATTTTGAACTGGAAGTTGATGTAAAATAATGATCTACATAGGTCATAGAAAAAGCATATGGCTTATTTAACAAAGCAACAAAACAATTACAGGTGTTGTACAACAAAATATATATTGGTATCACAACACGAACAAAAGACTATATTGTTATATTTGCAAGTGACTCTAACTTAACATACATCTTGTATTTAAGCATTGATCCTATGGCTGGATAGCATCTTCAAATAAAAAAAATAAATAAAATGTCATCAAAATCTCATTCTTATATTGACCATTCAAGACAATATCTCTAGAAAATACAGACACAATAATTCCGTAAATCAATACTTTACACACCATCTGGATAACCGAAGAGATAACACATTTTGCACTTACCTACAATCAATATCCCTATTCACCTGCACTCAGCCAATTTACCCATACAATATTATAGACACGCTGTATGTAAATGAGATCCAAAATGGCTCCCGCAGTCGCCCTCTTCCTCCAGTCGCAGAGTCACGCATCATTGTCAGCAGCACCGGCAAAACAAGATGAAATAAAACTCTAAGCCGTCCTGGCAGTCAAGGACACCATTCCCTTACCGTAATAGCCTGTATCGCCTAGCCACTCCATGTGTAGCTTCTCCTCATTGCTCTGGGCTTTTATTCGCAGCAATAAGCTCTTTATCACTCCTCAACACAATTCATTTAAAACCACCGTCAAGAAGCAATCAAACCTTAAGTAAGAGGATTCAAAGTCAGCCCGTTATTGTTAAGCAAAGTAGCATCACTTCATTTCCATAATGCACTCGGCCGGAGATGCCAAAAACGGTAATCATAAGAAACTGTGTACAGAAAAATAAATCGCTAATATTTTTCTCTATTTTTTTTTTTTTTTTAAGGGCTCATATTAGGCTATTTTCTGATCTATGTTGTTGTTGTAATGTTGTTTTGTCTTCAAAAACATACCCAGAGTTTTGTTTCATTCACACACACTTGCATATTTAGGCTAAGTTCCTCTCTCAAACAGAAAACACTCTGTTCCACCTTCATCATTTAAATAATGGAATTGCCAATCTCTACTGAACTAAAGGTAAAAGTTTGCTGAAAATACCACTTCATGACATCACAAGGTGGAACAGAGTATTTTGACATGTGGAGATGTAGACAGACTAATAATGCAGGATTATTCAAGGTATGTTTTTTAGTGAGGTAACAACATTCTAACATGATTTAAAGCTCACAAGAGTCAATTTTGCGTAATATAGGACCTTTAAATGCTTTATTCAGTCATTGTTCTGTTTCTGTTGCGTGTTTCTTTTCATTCATTGCTGCAGCTAGAATGAAATTATGTTTGGGTTAGTTGTCTCTTTGCCTTGGACACATATGATTTAGCAATTCTTGACATACCCATTACAGCACATAGATTGGCTGTTCTCTTTTTCCTTGTGCCTTGGTAACCCATAGAAATGACATGTACCTTTCCATTTTTCCACAGATGTCCTCGATTCAAAGGTGGCACGTTTAGAAAGAGCTTCTAATTTCAGGAGCATTCCCGTACTATTAACTATAGCTACAGGAAAGACATCAATCTTGACAAGGTCTTTGGGAACTGTGTCTAAAAATGTAATGCTGTAGTGGATTTTTCTCTCCTTTTTCTTTATGCCCTCCTCATGTGTAGGTTTTTCAAGTGCTGTCCTCACCATTTAGTGGGGGTAGTTTTTCTCACACATAGTATTTGGACATAGAGTCACGTGTCATTAGTCTGTGACTGCTGAGATTTGAAAACTTTACAACAGAAACTACCAAATAACTGGGTAAGAAACAAGATTTAAAACTTAAGTAAGTAAACGTAAAGAGGGGGTATTTTACTTCTATGGGGTATTAATTGCAACACATAACATATTTAGATCACAGTGTTACCTTTTATTGTTTTGAAAGCTATATCCTCCAAAAATAACTTATTAACTTATGTATCACACCCCTTTCAGATCACAATCAGCATGTATCTCACTAATGAAACTACTGCACATCTCATCATGTTTGTCAAGTTGCTGTGTATAATTTTGTTATATTGTTGTATTGTTTGTATATTTACAGAGAATTGTTGTGTGGGAGCAGGGGGGGGCGTAGGCTTGTGGGCTGTGCATTGCACAGAAATTAACAGCTAACTATAAGGAGGGTTTGAATAGAGCCCGGAAGATATCGGTAAAATACTCAAATGTGCATGGATGACATCTTAAACCTCTTCAGGCATGTTTTTGATGAGGGAACAATATTATAACATGGTAGAAAGCTAAAAAAAAAAAAAAAAAAAAAAAAAAAAAAACTTTAAGGCTCCACTGCATAATATTCCTGGTGGCAACTACATTGTAAATACTTGGCTACTTTCTATGCTACCTGGAGTTACATTTATTGGATGTTACAGCACAAATGAAGGGTGAGGCCAATTTCAAGAACTTTTACATACATTTTGTACTTTTAGCTCAAATGACACTCTGGATATCTAACAAAGACGTTTATTTACCATTGTGGCAGTATTGTCTGTTCAAGTCTGCTATGCTCCTTTGTAGGGAGTATTATAACCTCTGATGATTCAGGCTAGATAACAAGGACAGTGCAGGAGGTGTCCATACTATAGTAGTGTTATATGTCGATGGTATGCCACCTTAATGGTAAGACAGTTAAAACCCAAGCAGTGGCAAAGTAGCTGAGTAATGCTTCACAGCAAGAAGGCTCCGGGTTTGAATCCCAGGTCGCCCGGGCCTTTCTGTGCGGAGTTTGCATGTTTCCCTGTGTCTGGGTGGGTTTCCTCTGGGCATTCAAGTTTTCCCTATCAACCCAAAAACTTGCACCGTAGATACATTCCTCAGGCTAAGGTAGTCCTGACCAAGCCAAGAAAGAAAATCATGGAGATGGGCCCACTGCTCCTGAGGAGTTTCCTCAGCGGTATTGAAGGATGGGTCAAATGCAGAGGACAAATTACCCTACGGGGACAATAAAGCGTACCTTAACCTCAACTTCAGAACATTCTCCTTGGAGATTGATCAGTTTTATGCCATTCTGTTGACATTCCCGGCAAAGCAATTACCTGTCCCTGGAGACAACTACCTGCTATCCACTAGGCAAGCCCACTCACAGTAGGATAGGTGTTTTTCAATATATTTTAGTGCAGAAAAACACCCATAATAAAATAAAGGTTTGTTTTTTGGTTGAAGTCTTGTGTGTTGGAGATTTTACTTTTCCCAACTGGCATCATTATCACAAAAAACAAATTCAACCAGTAACATAACATGTAAACAGTCCCAACTTTGAAACCAAGACTTTTATCTGTATATCAGACATTTGTGCTCCATTTTGATCAATTTTGAGCACAGATAACAATAAAAATAACCACATAATATTATGCCAGGCATTCGTATTTGTTAACATGTTAGTTAGCACATTTAAACTGTGTCCACTCTCCTCTTTGGGTTTTTCTTAATACAGTCACAAGGGAGATTAACACTAATGCCTAAAGGAGCAAAGCCCAAAATTGAAACATATTAACTGTAATTAGTATATTACAAAATGGCTAATTTGATAGCAATTGTAATGTTTCATTTCATTACCTGTAATCTTGCCCATGAGAGACTTGCATTAAAACTGCAAGAACAAATCAGGCTAGGGGGGATTTTTACCGTCTCAATTTGGTGAAAAAAAAAAAAGCACATTATATGATCACAGGGATGAAAGACAAAAAACAGGAATCTTTTGGTCCTAGCATTGCTCTGGTCCTGCACAGGTCTGTACCTTTTATTCTAGATTCTTTTAGTAATTTTGTCACAACACGACCAAAGCCATAGGTAAGCCCACATCAAGCCCTGCATCATTACGCCAACACAGCCTCCTCAGTGGGCAGTACGCCACATAAAAGAGCACACTAACAGTTCTTTCAGCCCGTAAACTCCGCTAATTAACGCCTATATTTCTTGCATTGCCAGCCCTACGTGTTTTCTTCAAGGCTGCAGGATGTAAGCAGCAGCGTGTGTGTCAGATGTCGCACAAAGGAGATAAAAGTGGAATGGGTCATGTTGAGCTGGTATTTATTGGCCGTGATAGTTATTGGATGGAGTGGTTTCACACATTGGGCTCATCTCTGCTATCGCCGGTGTCTCTGCACATCAGCTGTAATGGAAATAATCAGAATGATAAGAATAGCATGGCTTCAATCTCACAGTGATTACATTGTTCCAACCGTTTTCGTTTCTGCTTGAATTACATTGAACTTCATCTGCGGTGGTCGGCAAACAAGATTACTGGTACTTAACAAAAATGAAAATGCATTTTAACGCAGTTTAATAATCAGAGTAGAAAATCTAGTTGGTGGCAATAAAGATGAAAGTAAATCATTTCTATGGATGACTGTGCAGTGAGTCCATACTGTTCTTTAGATGGCCCATTTCACCTATCCAAAATGGAGGCATGCAGTTGGAGCAGTCTGCCACAGTTGAATACTGCGTAAGTGCGATGATAACAACATGAAAGAATCTCAATTCCACCCCTAAAACCTCTTCAAAGAGACAGTAAACGTTCAACTTGAAAGCCTCAAGATCATGAAACTCTCCAACTTTTCTTGAGAGTCTTGATCTGAGTGGAGGGGCAGTGTGAGGAGCACAGACAAACTGCGGCACATCCTCGTGCATCTAAAGTGGTCAGCAGTTTGAGCTGTCCGTGCCTGCTGTTCCATTATGGAATAGTAACACCAGGGCTTGTTTGTTCGCCAAACACAATTAACAAGGTTTCTGCTGCACATCAATACTGCTATTTGCATAGGGTATTGATCTCAAGTCCTTATAATCACAAAATGTTAATTGCACCAATTAATTCTCAATCTGTTTGTGCCCTTGTCTGGCCGCCTGGAGCCCTGAAGGTCAGAGTGAAAATGAACTGTTCTTTGATTCTCCTCCAGGAAAAGATTTTTTCCCAAGACAACCCCGTTTGCTACTTTGAATCAAAAGAGCCGGCCTCCGTTATCGTGATTATCATTCGAACTGAGTAGGAGCTAATGGGTTTGAAATCTGTGATCTGATTTGTCCTTTTAAACAAGCTTTTTCTTGTCTCGTTCATTAACCGCAACTGGCTCCTCCTTTTGCAACACACTGGCTATTTACACCTTAGAGACAAAGTATCCCCTCCATATTGACTAATTTGTCATTTTCTGGGACAATGCATTGGCTCTTTGATTCATGGCCCATACACAATGTGCAGAGTTCCCTGAGCGTCTGGTCGCAGTGCACACCATGTTATTACAGGCTGAACATGACCTCCTGCTTTATTGTCTGTTTGAGATGATCAGAATAATAAGTCAGTGCTGTCCACTCGCCGCTTCTCTCACAGTAATGTGTAGCTAGCCCTTTGTAAACTGGGCTTATAGAAATACAGCTATTAGTCGGACTGTATAAATATTTCAGTGTATGGCGTCTTTTTTAGTGCTTTATATTTCCTCCCTGTGTTTGTGGCTATCGATTAGCACAGGGCTAATTGCTTTTACCTCTATCTTGATATGGTCAACAGCACAGAGCCATTAAAGTGTTTGAGCCGCTGGTATCAGTGCGTTTGAGTGCAGAAGGACCTCTCCTCGTCCCCGTCATCCATGCCTGAACACAGCCAAATGACAAATGAGCCGCCCTGTGTGAAAGATGAATTTCAATCCACTACACCTGTGCCACCCCACCAAATGAAAGGACTGATTGCCTCCAATTGCATATTTAAAATGCTTAATTCCTCCATTAGGAAAGCTATTTACATGAATTAGGGACAATTAGCATTTTCAGACCCACTTCAACTTTGTGCGCCCCTAACCATTAACATTTGAAAGTGTGGGCTGGCAGACACGAGAAAGCCCTTCCATCTGATTCTGCTGACCTCCTGTGACGGCTGCCTGTGTGCACTTTTTTATCTGGCTCACCTCACTAAAGAGAGGGGCGGCCCTGGTCTATAACCGGGCACCTCATTATGGCTAATCAACAAAAGCCAATGAATGAAAGACAACAATGAAGGGCAAAGGCACGTATAATGGTGCTATGGCGCTAACCTTTTATCTAAGTTGAACTGTTAATTGTATGTGCACAGGCTCAAGGCCTCAGACAATGTGATGGCCAGATAGAGACCAAGAGTGAATTTCATGTACATGGGTTGGTTACATTTATTGCCTTTGTACCATATTATAGTGTTGCAGTGTGCTCATATTATCCATCACATTAGAACGACCAAAATATGTGCAAAAAGTAAAAAGAAACTACACATTTAACGTAATGTTTTACAGGGCAGTCTAAGGCATAACAGCCAAACCTGGTAACTTGATGATAATGACTTCAGTTAAAACTGTGATAACATTGTTCACAGAATACTGTCACTGATATAGAAAAAGTTCACATTCAACCATTTTCCAATATAATTATCAAAAGCATCTGGCTAGAAGATAATCTATATTATGACAAAAAAGTAACAAACATCCATTTTAAAAATAATTAGTAGATAATACTGTTGTGTGTGTTTATCTGAAGACCTTGAGGCTGCTGTTGCACTCAATATTGTTCTCATATCACATTTTATAGACTGCCATTCTTTCAGCCTCTCGCTTACATTGTTGTGATACTGTTACATTGTGATAAATAGTTATGGAGACAGTTAGAGTCTTATAAATGAGGTTAATCTATGTGCCCTTTACTGCTTTGAACACAACACTCCTGTTTAAATGCTCCTATTGTCTCTATTGCAAGGACGCATCTTATGTCCTATCATAATTGTGATATTGATTACACATAACTCACTTTGTCTGATTATGATTACAATTTAATATTGACTTTATGCATGCAGTGAGTTGACTCTGCTGTTGTCAGTCTTGTTGGCTTGTATGATCTATGATTCATCAATACCATTGATCGACCCAAAGTTCATCCTTCCATATGTGACTAGCACATCAGGATTTTACATAAAAAAGATTGAGAGGAGGCGATCTGCATGTCAGCAAAACGTCACCATAATTGAGGCTGGCTGCTGTTATTGTCCCTTAACGAAGTTGGGACTGTTTTATAAACAGGCTTGGGACAAGAGACATCCGTCACCTGGGACAGTGTCACAAGGACACGGGTGTCACGCATCAACTCGCATGTCCCAAAGAGAAGGGCCACGAGAGGCGCCCTCTTCATATGCAATGAGGAATTTGAATACTTTCATTCAGCTAATCTATCAATGTTTCTGTCTGAATATAGAGTAAGCCAGCAGGATATACGCTAGCAGCAGCTCATGGGGCTAATTGGAAAAAGCCAGGTTTGATCAGACATAGCAACACACTGTGTGCTGCTGCATGGGTGCAGGGCTGGCCAGGCCTCCACACCTGTGTGTCTCTGCAATAGCCTGCCGCAGTGACAGTGGGCTGCCCTCTCGCACTCTGGATATCCAGTGTAAATCCAGCCCAGCGGAGCTGTGAAAAAAGCTAATAATATGTTATTGCATTGGAGGTCCCCCTGTCGCCTCTCCATCAGAGCAGCACTGTCACCTTACACATGGGCCGCAGTGTGATAATGGACAATAATGTGAGAAGCTGAGAGAGAGAAGTCTGCCTCCTTAGTGGTAAAGGGGAGAGCACAGTCCATATGCTGCTGTCACCATAACATCCCCAACACTATGGCCTCTACATACTTTCTCACTTTATTACTTTGAGAAGTCACTCCTGATGAGAGTCTCTGCGTGGGTTTGTGAGCAAAACCAAACTTACTAATTACATCCTGCTCCAAGGAGAAGTCAGGCTAATTTGTGTATCATAAACTCCAGCTTTGTTTTTGTTATTGCGTTTTTAGGCATCCAAACACATAATCCCTGTACACAGAAGACCATTGCCTAATTGTTTCATCATGATGTGTTTATTCATATTTAATGTAGATGCATTTACTTCTCCAAAAACACGACCATTAGTGGGAGCTTTGTGGAGGCAAAATGTGCAAATGTGTTGTGAGAATAATCAAATCTCTCAAAGAGAATCTGAAATCATGTTATGTGCAGTGTCTCCAAGCATATTAGTGCATCTAATCAAGTACCACTGCTCTGAAACTATTGTTATGTGGCTTCTTTATGAAAAGGAACTTAGAAAATACCCCTAAGACTACAGAATTATAATTTCAGCCTAAACATATTAAATATGCTTCTTTTGATCAATAAAATGATTCTGTTTGGCTCCTAGTGTTTCATTTCCAAGCAAAACAAAACAAAAATATGTGTTAAACATAAGTGTTATTAAAAGTGAAACCAGGAAGCAGATGGCTGGTAGTGGTCAAAGATTTCACAGACCATTTTTATATTATCGTTACAGTCGGAAATATAATTTATTATATTATTTTCCTCTTCTGAATGCTTAAGCATAGCTGTGCAGATATCCATTCTAAGTTTACAGAGACTATAAGCAGTTAAATTAATTAAATTGTACACACCTTTCTAATTGTAATCATTATGATGTTGAAAGAGCAACAGGGCATTTTATTTTCTGCCATGACTGAATTGATGTCCCTGCGCGCGGAGCTGTATTTTGATGCGTGACCACATGCTTTGTGGTTTTCGAGCCCCTTGAGACCAATTCCCATTATTTACTTGACTGTGACCCCGTATCATGACCTTTCAAGTTTTTCATTCAGCACAAACCCACTTCTAAATTGCCCATTTAATGGCAACCTGCATTTTTACTTGGCTGTAATGAATGCTCCAATTATTGTGAAGGTGATGAAGATGATTTTCTTATGACACCGCCTACCCACTCTTCCCTCAAACCTGTGGTCAGCCCTACCTGCAGAGGGGTAAGTGCTTTCTACACAGAGGCCTCTCAGAGCTCCAGTCGACTGTGCCTCAATCAGGTGGACAGAATTAAGTGCTTGAAAGAAATGAATTCATTCTGGCAGAAATGTGTCAAATGACCTTTCTGCTGTTCTTTACACATGGCACACTTCATCAGGAGGAGCTGAAAGGGGTGTTAATGTGCATGCTCCTGATGGTGTGTGGCTATATAAGATCAATTAAAACTGTATGTTATATGTATGTTTATTTTATTTATCAAAGTGCATGGGGAAAATGAATGAGAATTTTACTTCTGGATAAAGAGCACGCGAAGTGGGTGTGACAGCTGCACACCTCGTTATAAAAAGTTAAAGGTGCATTGCGTAATATTTCTAGTGTTGGGTCTGTCACCTGATTGTTTCCATGGAGATGTTATTCCTGTGTCTAGATTGAATCTATACCACAGTACAGATTAAACCTATCTATCACAAGGGAGAGAAGCAGGTTACAGCACTACACTACATTACAATTCAGATCTGTGGAGAGTCGCCTCTATTCACAGAAGGAATTGTTGCATTTTCGAGCAATAGAAACACTGTAATGAATAAATGCTAGATGGATATGTTTAATGTCATACCATGGAACATTTCAGGCAAAGCAATAACATTTCCATGGAGACAAGTGGATAGCGGACCCTCCACCAGAAAAGTTGCGCAATGCACTTTTAAGGATAGAGAAAGAAAATCAAACAATTAAATCCCTACAAAGTGTAAGTGCTAAAATGCCAGTTCCATTTGTTTATTTGATAACAGATCTAAATATCCAGTTAGATGACACCTGAAGGCATATCCGCTCCTCAGCTCTCTCAAAGAGGGTGTAGGCTTTAAGCAGCCCATACATGTAGCCGATTAGTTTGACTGAGCATGTTTTCAGAGAGCAATAAATTCAATATGAATAAATTAAAAAGCTACTCTTGCAGAAAATTGCTTGGAAAACAACCACCTCTCCATTAAAATATGTTATGCCATTTATGTGCAGTAACTTGGGATTAGATACCACTGTAAATTAACACACCATCCAACCATAGTGGAGAACTTTTCACTTTTAACAAGGACTTATAAAAGAGGTATTTACTCCAGTGTGTTCCATAATTAATTTTTTATTCAAATGAGGCCCGGCTGTGTATTATAATTGCAAATATCCCTAAATAAGTGCACTTTTTATAGGAGGGGGGGTAGTGTCAACAAAGATTGATGAGGTTTCCTTTGAAATTGCCATCTGTTTCAAATGTTTAGTAGAAAGGCCCCCTCTTGTCTCTCTCCTCTGGAAATAGAGGCATGATGCTTCTCCTCCTGCCATTTGCCCATATGCATCTGTATTATTGTTGTGTGCGGTGTTTGTAGAACACGAGGTAACTTAAAGATTGAAGGGGATCAGGAACATCAGCGTGAGATCAGCTCCTGTAGATAACGTGGCTGTAACATTTCCATGACATTGTAGCCATGTTAGCTCATTAGCACAATGTCACCGCCACAGCCAATGTTGTGTTTAGGGTAAAAGGGGAGGGGGCTTCAGCTGCAGGTATCAGGCCTCTGCAGATGGGCTTATTAATTAAAGGCATAGAAGGTATTGCAGTTCAGAGCCTTACAGGCAAAGCAAACAACACAACAAACAATCATGAGAATATAGAATACAGAGAACTTATTTGAGTTCTCTATAATTTCCATACATTCATTTAACTTGTATTTCTATGATTAGTTTTAGATCTGACTGCCAACATAGGTCTTCTAAATGTACACAGCCGGAGAGCACAATAACTATAACTATTATTGAACAATACTTATGTGTTGAAAAAAATGTATTCGGTCTCTATTATATAAACTATAATGTACATACATGATATACCATGGTGCTGTAAACACGACAAATTGTACCCATGGGATAATTTCCATTCACTCACATACACACTCATTCATACAAAACATGCAGCACACTTCCAACACTGGAGGCAAAGTGGGTCCAGAATTTTGCCCAAGGACATGATGACAATACACCCAAAAACAGCACCTGGTATTTTCAGCAGTTTTCCATCCACTTACCAGGTCTAACCTAACATAGCTTCCAAGACCTGACATGATCGGGCATTCTCAAAGTGGTATCTTGTAGTCAATATGGTATAAAAATGTATTAAAAACATTGGTTGTATGTTAGTACATGCTTATATCCTTATTATATGTTTAAGTATTGCAGATTTCCTTTCAGAGGTGTTCCAAGCACTAGATCCTCAGTCACATCCTATGTGGCCTCCTAGATCCTAAAGGTTGGATCAACAGTGGGAGAGGGGAAGCATCCTAACCTGTTTATCCTAACCCCTACCATCCTCACCAGGGCCCCGTCCCACCTCTGCACAGTGACACCCTCTCCACGCTCCAAAATCAGGGGAGTCTTTTTTAATCCCTCCCGGTCTGTAAGCCACCCACCCGCACTCCCATCTGTCAGGGCACCACTGGAGGGGCAGAGGAGGGGAGTGGTTTAGGGGTATAAGGCATTTGGCTGAGTGGAGAAAGCATCCCATGTTCCATCTCAAAGAATTTTCTAATTTCCTTGGCCTTTCATGCTTTGTCCCAAACTCACGCCCCTAAACTAGCCACCGTAGAGACCGCAGTCACCCTTCAACCTATTCAAACTAGAACGTTCTCTTTTTGGACACCATAAGAAGTACTACAATTCCAATATAACCATATTACAAATTCTTATAGTCACACACACAGTCCACATCTATCTGTTTAATTATGCACAGCACAGATTTGATTAAACAAAAAAAAAACTAAAATCTATTATCCTTCAAGTTAAAATATATAGTTTTAATGATAGTCGCCTTGCTATGATCAACATTTTTGTGTCACACACTTTGAATACAAATTCAAATAATAAAATTGACTGTAGCGTAAGCATGTCAGTGCTACTGCAGTATTTTACCCCAAAAGCCTGTATCTAAGAACAACATTTGTTTATTTTCATTGGGCGTAAATCATTCCCTACAATTTTCCATACTGTCTGAGCCTGATAGTGAGAAGCCACATAAATCCTTGAGAAAACAGACTTAAGAGCCGTGCAGTGGCCATACACAAAAACAGAGCAGTGCAGTGCGCGGGGGCCCATTGTTGGCACTCATTCACTTGGAGATGCAAATAGGTGGATTTGAAATGCAGCCTGTGTGTGTTATGCTTGACTACTTTAATGTTGTATCTATGCTGGGGATTATTCTCTTTACAGCGGAAAACCCTGGGCTTGAATGGCAGTGCCCTCACAGTAGCTCCCAGTGCTTTCAGAGGCCTCCAAACGAGATTAGCCCCGTGTCTGCCCCGGTCCCAATCCTCTGCATCCGCATACAGCAGCCACACGGTGTGACGGCTCCGCTCTGACACTGGGGGTGCACTCCCAATATGCAGCACTCAAATTGAGAGGTCACATACATAAATACAATCACCAGGCCTACAGTGTTGACAAATATTTACTGACGTATAAGACATTACTGAGAACTAAACCATGCAAGTGTTTGATAAGTCCAACTCTATTACTGAGGCTATTTTTTTATATTTGTTAGTGAAACATTGTACAAGGTATATATTATAACTATAATTTACTATAACCTATATTTGTCATCAAAATAAACAGTGTAATTTCCACATGTGCTTCATGTTCTTTGTGTCATAGTTCTAAAAATAAGTTTGTTGATGAAAGTAACAAAGTCATTTTTGGAAGTTTTGGTATTGTTTATAGAATGAGAGGTTCAGAAATAGGCAAATCTGGCACCATCTAGTGGAGACTGACAGGAAAGACAATCAGGTAGAAAAAAATTAAAGATTGTAGTTAAAAAAGGGGAATATGGGACCCTTGGCCTACTTTGCCTTTAAATTTTGCACAAACAATTTTCTTTTTCAGAAAATTTGCCACTGCCCTAAACTGGCACGCTCTCGCAGCAGGTGAAGTCTGGGCTGTATAGAGGATGGCAGTGTCACCTCAGTGAACAAAGCACCGCCTGTGACCGCTCGGCGACATTTAATGAATGCAGCTGAAGAATTACAGCCTAAATGTAATCCAGGGATTTTCTAGTAGCTGATTAGCAGACATACAGTAGGCCGTGTCCACAATAACAAGACCTGTCGATACTGGTTTTGGCAGAAAAAGGACGTTATAAAGATGAATTAGATGTCAAATGTAATTGTCTTTTGAAACATTTTGCAAGGCGCAGATCGCTATCTATTCATATGTCCCTCTCATTATAAAGAAGAATACATATGGAACGCTATGCAAGGCATTACAGAAGCAGCATGGGATAATGTGAAGAAACCACTATAATTTTTTTGGGTACATATCCCCTAACATCAAACAGCTAAAGAAAGAGGTCATTTTAAATATGCTATTCTAATAAACTCAATTTATCTATGATCATGTCAGCATACAATCTAATACTCACTTTGTCACCCAGGCAAATACATCTGAACTTTACATGACCCCAGAAAAAGAGAATGTAACTAGAGGTCTTTGTCTATCTGTTGTTAAAAGTTTCCTTGATAGCTGTTTTGTCTTTAGCAAGAATCCAAAGTCTGTCACCTACAACCGGTGGAGGACAGCAGGAGGACAAGTGGACAAACAGGATTTGTACAGTAACAGTACAGTCTGAACCAATATTAAATCCTTTGTTTAGGGTGTTTTGTCGAGAAAACAAGAACAGAGCTTCACCACAAACAATGAAGCCAAAGCTTTATGTGTACACATATTTACAAAGAGATATCACAGTATTACAGAAGCAAGAAGTAAACAGAAGAGGAAACTGCCCTGGTAATATTACTGTCATTTGTGTTGTGCTATGGTGACATTTTCCTTTATCACACAGCGTATGTTGCTGTTTATGTGCAATATGTAGGAATGCAAGACATATTTTTCAGTATCATTTGCACACAAGGTACTTGCTTTGGGTTGTCAATGAATGCAACATGTTGTGTGTGGGCCTAGTTGCTAATCTATTAAAGATGGCATACATCACATGCAAAAAATGGGACATTCCTTTGCAACTTTCCAATGCGCGCAAAATTCCAGGCCAACGCAACTTGCACAAAACAACCATCACAGTCACCAATAACTCCACAGCAGCCTTCAAACGTTTTTATAGTGAGATGAAACTGCAATCATTAGTCAGGTAAAACAAAAAGAGGCTATTAGATGCAATACCACTATGTACCCAACCCTCCACAGTTATGGGCCAGCAACATTAACTTTTATTATATGTTGACAACTAATTAAGTTAATAAACAATTATACCATGTGCTCAAGCCCAGCAACAGAAGGCGGGAAAAGCACGCACATGCTCTCCACTCACCTGTTAGGCGGCCGGTGGCTCAATTCGGCGCATTTCCCGTTTCTCAGCCGTATCACACATTGGTCCTTAGCGTATTTTTGCCTCTTATTTTGCCTTTTTGTAAACTTCAACACTGTTTTCTTCTCCCACTCATGAGACACTCCACGATCAAACCGAGCGCCACTCTCTTCCGTGAATTGCGTCATGCGCACAGGACGCAAAAATGGCAACCAGATGGATAGAAGCAGTGCGTATTTCTCGTCTGTGGTAAGGTGATAATTGGTAAGGGACAGTGGCGCTACCTTTACTTTTCTTTTTTTTTCTTTTTTATCTTTTCTTCCAAACCCTATACGATACAATATTTAATTTAGTTGGCTACTCAGTAATTCAGTATATTGGTATCAGTATTTCATAAGCCTTATTCTTCATGCTTGCAGTATTAACTTTAGTGTGGGTGGATAAATATATAAAGATGATGGTTCAGTGAGTTCAATGGTCAAATTAAAATCAAGTATAACTTTAGCATAACATGTAGGTCTCGGTATAATTCATACACGAACATCCCTTCTTCCCCTAATATGTTATAGAATCTTAAAACAACCCATAATACCGATTATATTGTTAGAGGAAATCAGGAAATCGTGCCATATTCTTCCAAACTTACAGATAATGGAGTGAAAAACAACAAAACTAATTTGTAGTGGAAACTTCCTTCTTCAAGCTCTTAGCAGAAGTTTGTGGTCTCTGGTGCAGCAGAATATAGTATTTCTAATCAAGTTACAAATGATTAAGTTGCTGCAGCAGTTCATTCAATCTCAGGTCTAATTAACTTGATCATTATCTGTGTGCATGCAAGGCTGAGCACCGACTGCTTTGGATTTGGCAAATGGAACAGTCAAATTCCCCAATGAAGGAGGTCTATACACAGGCAAAATAAAGTTTGATCTGTGGTGCAGACAAAGCAGATTGTGGAGGTCAAGTACAGATGGCAGATGATCATACGTTCACCTACCTAACTGCATTAATATGAAAGGATTGCATATGCAGTAAGACTACACATTTTTCACTGTATTTTTGAGCAATAATAACACATAACACCTGTAACTGAGTAAATGCGAGATAGATAAGTCACAATGCATTGGAACATTCCAAGCAAAATAATAGCATCATGGAGACAGGCAGGTCGTGGATTCCCCACCAGAAAGGTTACATAGAGCACCATTAAAAAATATATAAATATGCATATATTATACATTATAACTGATTCAATATGTGAATAAAGATTTTCTCCATGGAGATGTCATTGCTTTGTCTGGAATGTTTCACAGTATGGCATTAAACCTTTCTAGCTTCATTGAGACCAAATCAGGCCAAGTAACAGGAGAGGCAACTCCATGCACAATCAGACTTATTCTTTTAAGTGTTTTTGAACTATAAACCACCTGTAATTTAATAAATGTAAGGTAGAGCTGTCTAATGTCATAGTGTGGAGCATTCCAGGCAGAGTAAAGACGTATCCATAGAAAAAAGCAGGTGACGGACCCCCATCCAAAAAGTTACATAGTGTATCTTTAAGTTTATAAACTACCATATATGAATATTTGTTTGATTTTCTCAAATGTTACTGTCACAAATAATGGAGACACTTGCCCATTAAAGTGAAAGTTGGCTGTTCAATACACATACCTGCATCTCTGAAGTCTGGGCTATTCTTGTGTGAGTCTATGACTGTGTGATGATGGAGGCTAGAGAGGGTATGGCGATGGCAATATAAATGGGAAAAAATGTGTTATTTCTAAATATCCATATTAAACATGTTAGATCTCCCAGCCAAACTGCTGCCTGTCCTTGCCCATATTAACTTTAAGCACAATTTCTCCAGCTTGAAAAACAGTTTCCAAAGCCAAATTAAATGTAAAGCAATTACCTAGTGATGACTAGGAGCGATGAAGTGGATCCACCACTTGCACAGCAATTAATTATTAACAAGGAAGCAGTGTCTTTAACCTCTCCACTCTGATGCATTATTTTAGCCCTGACAGGCCTCTCATAACAGGCCTGTCTCTCCCATTAGCTGCCGTCTATTTCTCCATCAAAACGATTGTGACAGCCTCGGGAAATTCCAATCACCTCAATCAAAGCTCATTTATGAAAGACAGAGGCATGTGATGAGTGTATCAGTCAAGAGTTTGAGGGCCAGGCTGTAAACCGTTGGTGGCTTTCAGATCCTATGTGCGATGATGTACTCCCAGGTGTGGACAGAGATTACACTGCATTGTTTTTGAAAATATCCAAAAGATCCACAAATGTTAAACCTGATCAAGTGCATCTGTGACTAGACCATTGAACTCATACTATAAGACTCATTTAATAGTCACCTGTCCGCATCTCCACTAAATATTTTAGGCCAGTATAATGTTGATATCTTTTGCAATATGTCACAGCAGTGTCCATGGTAACGAAATGTGTATCCATGCATGCTGAGTGTGTTAAAGGCAATAATTAGTCATGAGTCAATATACAATGCATAAATCAAGTGACTCATTCTTCAATTACGCAATATGACAAAGTAATTCAGGCTCATCATTGATACAGTTATGGTATTGGGATAAAGTAATGGGCAAATCATTTTGATTAGTTGAGTGAATTGTGTATTTAGAGAAAATGCTTATGTTTCAAGTGTGCATATAGCAACCATAGTAATAACAAAAAATTTTTGTTATATAATTACATATATATTTACATTACATTACATATTTAAAACATCCTGGAGAACATCTCTCACCTCAGGACAGTTTGATAATGTTACTTTGTGAAAGTAAGAGTGAAATCTGAGCAGTGAGCACAGACTAACCATAACTCTATAGGTCCATTTTACGTAAAGCATTAGGCAGTGGTCCACTTTACACTGAGCAGGCCTCCTCTCCAGTTTCAACAGGAAGTACTTAGAGAATATGGTTAATTACAAGTCAGGACCTGACCTGTATCCATTCTCCATCATTCTGTCAGACAGCCATTTTGGCTGGGTCATTAAATTAGTTTACATTTAACAAACTGGTGACTGAATGAGTTTGTAGAGAAACTAAGCAGACAAAATCAATTGTAACACAGACTGTTGTAACAGTGGTTCTCAAAAGAAAAGGCAGACAGTCTAATCAAATATTTGAATAGTTTTTAATCAAAGAAACTACTATCAAACTGTTAGAAAACATAGCCTATATGTGCCACATATGGTGGCACATATAGGCTATGTGTTGTTAGCCTATATGAGGTTATGTTGAACTCACATACTGAAAGATGAATTTCAGTATTCAGATCAGTGCATGAGCACTTTTAATAAAACTTTGTTTGCCTACACAAAAGTTGGATTAATTAGGCTTAGGCAGCTCTCTAATGACAGCACCTCGAGCTGTAGTAACTAGCTGTCATTCAAATAAAGCCAGGAAATTAAGCTAAAACAAAGTCTTACAAACTCCAATTAACACATACACTTCTGTCTGTCCTGGTTTAGCATAAACATTACATTTTCCTGGTGTGAAGCGAAATCGTTTATTGACAGCTCGGCTTTGATGACAAATGATAAACCTCACAGTGCTAATGAACCGTGGAATTACATTACCTGATGAGGCAAGAAATTGCATGTTTAGAATGCAAATATAGAGGCCATCACCACACCAAGTTATGAGGTGAATCCTAATATTGTGCAAAGAGATTAAGTCTTATATGGTCCAAGTGTACATTAACATGAAGTCATTAGACAACACAGTCACCTAGCATGTCCACTAAATAACAGCATCTCTCTACTCCCACCAATCAGCTAATGCATGCCCTGTCCCTGTAAACAAGTCTTCTGAGGGCCTTCAAGAATCCCCTCTGTCTTCAGTGACCATGTTTGATAAACGTCTATTGGCATGAAAACATGCTTTGCCAAAAGGAAAGCAAAAAAGATCAAATTCTGCCATTTGCTCAGAGCACACCACATGTTACTAAGAGATAAGGGCCACAAATTCAAATTTTTCTCATTGGTTTAATCCTGGTTAAAGCTAATCTCTGCCCTTTGCTGGTCCCTGCCTTGGGAAGCTATATGAGGGCAGACGTCTCGAAAAATGTAGGCCACAGCAGAAACAAGAACAAATTCATTTCAGTGGAGGCATGAAGCACTGGAACCACTCTGCAGCCACCATTATACAGCTACTGCATTTGGCACATCCAAGAAGCATAGGCTATATTTTATTGAGCAATTATGGTTTGTCTTAACGTTTCAAAGTGCCTTTTTTTGTTTTTGTTTTGTTTTTGTTTTTTTTTGTTTTGTTTTTTTTGTCAGTTTATTCTATGTAAATCAATTAATACTAAAATAGATAGCTTTATAGAATACAGGCCGCTTTACACACGCGGCTTTTGGCCATTTCCAACATCCTGCTGTAACTGTACTAATTTTCTCTCAATTTGATTTGGTCTTTGCCTCCACCTAGTGTACAAATGAGTTACTGCACTGAAATTACCTAATATATTTAGGTAATTTTATTGGTCATTCATTTTCTATAATGGATTTAAAAATAGTTTGTCTCTTCTTAATTGTGCTTAATATTTAGCACATATAACTATGTCGGACATATTAAAAGTGAAAATGCATTCATTCACATTATGATTTAAATTTTGACCAGAAAACAATTCAGTTACTTACACATTCATCAACAAGGCATAATTTTAACCAAAACAATAACAGATTACACTACTAATTTGTTTATCTGAACTAGTGACATAATTCAGTGTATCCAGTGTGTTTTTTGAGCAGTGCACATAAACATATAACTAGCTTAAAAGTAAAATCCTATACCATTTGTCTGTTTGACCATTATTGGCATTATAAAGGTTGTTACAAGATGTTTGTTGAATCCAGACATGTTTGGTCACATCCATTACTGTAACTGATTTAGTCCTGGAGTCAGACTGGTGTTTTCGCAGAGACATTATGGATGAGTTCAGCTATTGTTTTGGAGCCATTGCATCAACTACAGTCTGCTCAGGACTAAAGGCTCTCCATCACAAGATGAATGAGCTTCATAAACAGACTGGAGGTCCTCTCAGATGCAACACCACCTGCAACAGGACAGTCTAGTATCCAGAGAAAAGTTCAAAGTGGAAACCAAATATCAGTGCTAAATATCAATAGGTAAGTGATTATTATTATTTTTTCCATGGAGATTTTACCGCTCTACCTTGAATGTTCCATGTCAAGGTATTATACTTTTCAATTTCCATGGAGACAATGAGGCAACACCATCATGCCAGTTACAGGTCATATCTTTAGGAGAGGCGAGCCACACAAGAATGCATTTATTTCCAAGGTGTTTTTGGGTTATCTGTAATTTAATTAATACAATATAATGAATCATTTAATGCCGGTTAGGTTACATTCTGCACTTTTAACCAGCACATAACAATTGAACAAATATACAAATTCATTGTTAATAAGCAAAACACAATGGAAAGTTTGTTATTATTGGAGCATTGGGTTTATTGCGGGAGCTGCAGTAAAAAAGACACAAGTTTTATATGAAACACTGACAATGTTTCAGTTGATTAGGCCTTCTTAAAACAACAGCAGCTAAAGCAATACATACAAAGACAACAAAGTGCGTAGAGAGTCATGAGACAGACCATTCGGTTTAAATAGATGCAAATAGACACAAGCAATACCTTTTCTATTATCAGTAACAAAAATCTATACCATACATATGTGGGGCAAGTGAAAGCTTGTAAACAGGGCCACTAAAATAACGATCAGACATCAGGTAGACATATCAAATAAAAAATGTCATAGTAAATGCCATGCTACAGAATATTACTGTACAAAGCATAATTTGAGTATTAACAGTTACAAAATATGTTGCTTGTTGTGACACCTACCAAAATTATTCTCACATCCTGAGCAATACCTCTACAATAATTCTATGTGCATTTATGATTGGAAGCATTGTTGCATTATGTTCAACTACCAACAGAGGGCAGCATTGAGACATGTATCTATATTAAGAAAACAAACACTTATTACAAGGAAAACCACTGTCTCTATTGTAATCTGTATTCAGAAATTCTGTCTCCTGGATTTGAGAGAGTACCTCCTCTTCCTCTTCCTGTGGCACTGCTCCCTTCTTTCAGGCCAGGGGAACCCCTCTGTAGCCCTGTACACCTCATCATACTCATCACTGTCAGAGTCGGGGTCTAGAGCTGGGAAAATCCGGTTACCAAAAACTTCTTGGAGCTTCGCATTAAAAAAGGACTCGAGACTTCGACCTGCCTGGGCCACTTCTGAGTCAGGCTGTAATCACATAAGGTAAATTGATCATTATTTCTCCATCAAATATTTAATATAAATAAAATAGATACATTTTCAATTTTTTAAATTGTAGAGTATTTCAGAGTATTTGGACACGGTGAGTGTATGCCAAGTCTCTGTTATAAACGAATTACACAAACGTAACTATAAACTGAATTCTTGTATACGAACAGAAATCAGTAGACTTACATAATTAAACTTTGCACAGTTCTTGAACATGAGATAGACATCAGCCACAAACTGGTCTGGACAGTTGTAATGTTTGCTGTTGCTCTTGTTGAGTTTGGTCCGAATCACAGAGAGGTCCATAGGTCTCTTTATGATCTGGTAATAATGACGAGCCTGCAGAAAATCACATTGGTTTAATCATTAATTACATGTTTAAAACCCACTGAAAGCACAAGCAGGACATGCAGTCTAACCACTATGCCACCACCAACTCACCCCTGTCACACATTACGTTCATGCAATAAAAATGTAATCTATGTGTTTATAAAATGACTTCACATTGTAATATGCTCATTGTCTGGGTTTGCCAATTAATTGTTAAAATTTGTTTGTTAGGGACCACTACGCTGCTCAAAATGACAAGCTCGAAGACTACTTGCAGTAGAGTAGACCCAATATGACAGAAGAGTAAGAAATGCTACACTATATTAGCTATATATTTTGTCAGCAACTGTCAATAACAAAGAGGTCAATTACCACATATAGGCATAATTTGTTCTATCATTTCTTCACAAATACACTTTCACAAGAATTTGACTCACAAGTGGACTGACTGGTTCATGAAATGGGGCACTCAGCATGTTACTCAAGATTAGAAGAGTCAAGCGTTCACATTTCTGAAGATAAATGACAAAAATTAGAATTTATTAAAGGTACAATTTGCACTGATTTAGAAAAAGACCTACTCTTTGGTCAGAGGCAGCCAGTCCGTAAGATGACGCATGGTCCACTGATGATCGTTCATTCTCACAGTCATACTCAACCTCTGGTTGTTCCACATCTCTGCAAAGGCTGCACACCCAGTCCCCTCTAAACAAAATACAGATTTACACATTTAAATATGCAGTGGTGGAAGAAGTACTCAATTCTGTACTCAAAGTACAGATACCAGAGCAAAAAGAAATACTCAAGTAAAAGTATCACATGAAAAAATACCCATTTAAAAATGTACTTAAAGAGTAAAAAAAAAAGTAAAATAAATAAATAAATAAAATAAAAAATTCAGATCTAATGAATCTTTGTCTGATTTGTGCAGATTTTTTTTCAACAGAATTTTTTATTTGTACATTTTTTGTTCTCAAACTAAGAAAAAAAAATAAACCCCTCAGACTTTTCAGCAGGTCTCAAACTATAATAAAAAATAATTTTACTTTTCAGTTCTGTTCAAAAATGTAGTGAAATAAAAGTAAAAAGTATCCACTTTAAAATCTACTTAAATAAAGTACAGTTACCTAAAAGTATTTCTATTTTGCTACTTTTCACCACTGTAAATACAGTATGTACAATAAAATATGTAAAAAGTCTAGTAAATAAAGTCAATCTTACGAGGGGAAACTTAGCAAAGGCGGGATATGGCACGACAGATGGTATACTTTTGGACAGTTGTCACAGCAGAGTAGATCTCCACCAATCAGACACACGGCACAGAAGTCCTCACTCTCCATCTCTGCACTATCCTGGACATCTTCAGCTCCACTTTGCAGGTCAGGGTTAGCGATTAAAATGGGGCCAATGTGTGGGTCATCTTCTTGGTCGGAGCGAAGAGGTTGTGGTTCATCATTTACAGTTTCAGCTTCAGATTCCACCTCCAGATCTGACTCTATGGAGCACTGCGAGTCTTGGGCCTGCTCCGAGCCAACTTCTGACTGTGACTCCGCCTCCTCAAAGGGGTCTGCTTGCTCAGCCTCGGACTCCTCTTCTCTGGAGTCTTGCCCCTTGTCTTCCTCGGATCCTGCTTGGTATTCCAGGCTTGGATCAGAATCTCCTGTTAAATCAGTTTCTCTGTCCATTTCTCCACTCCCCATTGACTTCTCATGGGTCAAACATTCAAGTTCCACCTCAGATGACGACTCTCCATTTGGGTCGGATTCGTCAGTGTCGCAGTCTGGGTCGATCTGAATAATGTTGTCATCAGGTGTTCTGGGATCCTGTGTGGAATAACTTTGTGGCATGTAGCTGGGGGATTTTTGAGAGTTTCTGTAGTTAAAGTCATTGTCGTTTGAAATCAAGTTTGACAGATCAGACTTTTGCTTTGGAGTGGAAAGCAAGTAGGTGGTCCTTGGGGGTGTTGTGCTTTTGCCATCTTCATCCTATGTTAAAAGAAACAAAGAATAGAAAAGGAAATAGAAAACATTTTGAACTGTGAGTTAAGAACATGTTTTATTTTGAAGTGTTAGACAGAGGCTTGTCCACTTAAGTCTCTCTTACATTGAACCATCACAGACAATCTGGCATAGTCACTGGCAGATGTTTCTGTATGGTTCTCAACAAACTCCATCCACTTAGTCCTTCCCTTCAATACAGCACTATGACTGACAATCAACTGTCTGTGATAGTTACAGATAGTTGTTTACAATATGGTGCCTGACAGCTGTTTCCATAAGGTTCTCACTAACAAAATGACAATAAATTAATAGGTGATATCCTTCAGTTTTATTTTTTTTTATCAAATAACTGCTCTTAGATTACACTGCATGGTGTAAAGGGCATTTACCTGAACTAGGAGAAATAAAAGACAGGAACAGAATTTTAACTGTCTACTTTTTAAGGGTTGCTTTGTATGAAAATCATTGTTTATGAATGAACTACAAAGAGAGAATGCAAATTCAACAAAAGCTAAACTAGACATACTTCATCATGCCAGACTTCTTGATTGGATGCACTGGTCGGTAGAGGGTCACTCTGCCGTCGTCCTTGCAGAGGCATTTGAGACACAAGGATTTTGAGGCGCTCTAAACAAACCACTGGGACTTTGGGTCTTCCTTGCTCCTTCTGGGTCTCTCTGATCACACTGTTTGAAAATTGGCATCTCCCGCTGGCCTCAAAGTCCAAGCCTTTAGTGACAAAAGTGCAGGACCGATCTGCCATAAATAAATCAAACACAAATACTGAATAATGGATTATATGTATTTGATATAAAGGCCATATGATAAACTAGAAATTGAAGTTTAACCTGCTTCAGTCTTGTAGGTGAGTAAAGGAGAGCGGCGACTTCTAGCAGGAGGCAGTGTGGCAGAATTTTCCTTAACGACATAGAGGAGCCCATCTGAAGCCCTCCTCTGTCTGGAGTCCATAGTGGTGTGCTACAAAAACATAAGAATGAGTTAAACTAACTAGCAAAATTTAATGTTAATACATAAGAACAAATGAATATGCAAACTGACTGATTCAAGTTGTTACTATGTCTAATTATTATAATGTACCACAAATTTAAATCTATTGTAGTAAAGTTATAGTACCCATTACTTACAAACCCTTTAATAACTTATATTTGCACTAATCCTCATAACATCAGAATTCAAGAAAACTTTTTAAGATGATTTGTTTGTGGATAATTACTGCAGAGAGTCTTAAATATTTGAAAAGGTGTTGCTAATGATAAAAAACACCCTCTGTATATGGTAAAAATCCAACCAGCTGCTAGATATTTGTTAAGATTATCAGTGTATGCCTGCAGCCAGAAGAATTGTTTTTATGACTTCAGAGTAGAGATAGGCAAGGCTCACATGCTAAGTTGATCATCTCTATTGTTTGTGACAGTACACCCTTCCCATGTGTTACCTTATCAGTGGCTGCTGCCTGTATGCTCTGAGGGGACGCTGGGGGCGGGTCTATGTACGGGTTTATGGTGGAGGCAGGAGTCAGTTCTGCAGGGATGCTCTGGGAACGCTTCTCTCTCCTCGCACACACTGGATTAGGGCTGAGCAGGCTCCTCTCCACATCAGCACCAGAGTCTGGGGCTGTCACAGGCACCTCCAGGGAAGTGGATCTCTGTCACACACATATACATGACAATATGAGCTGGTGTAGGCTTTGGGCTTAATGCACGGATGCACCTGTTCACGCCATTAACAGCACTGAGAAAAAGAGAAATGTGTCTGAAAAATACAGTGGGAGGTAAAAGTAGGACTTTTTTAGCACCACAGACAGCTCAAATAATGAGCAATCAAAGTTGTGCCGACTTCACATGCAAAGAATATAAATAGAAATCATGGCAGCTTTATAAAAATACTTTAACTTTGTCTTTGCAGCAATATTCTGTCATTGCAACTGGATTTTATGCAACATCGACAGTAATATAATTATTATTATATTGTATTATTATTATTAATTATTAATAACACAACTAAGTAAAAAAAATGATTTGAAAATATTTCAAAATTAAGATACAAATATTAACAATTAGACACTCAAGCACTCCGTTTGAGTACTAGTCTTGATGTTGTGTTATCATAAGGGTTAAATAACTTATTTCATTGTTTTTAATTCTACTTAATTCATCTTATAATAGCAAAGTTAGTCTTTCATTATCACATGTAAATTTATAATTAGATGTGCAAATGCTTTGTTTCAACACAAGGAGTCCTGCTACTCTGCATTTTTTTAACGTCACCACACTGCACGTGTCCTCGCAAATGTAAGAACAAGAGGACTCCTTCTTCTCCTCTTCTGCCATAGTGAATCTGGGCTGACACCAAGCGTGTGCTCCAAAGTACAGGATTAAAAACACTAGCATGATCCATGGCTCTTGGGAAAGGTGAGCACAGTTCTAGCTGTGAGGGAAAATAGACTATAATCCTTACCTCTTAAGACAGAGTGGGGTGTGGAAATTTGTCTCGGGGTGCTAGCCATATAACTGGCAGGCAAGGCTATTCCCTTAGTGACTTATTAAAACAGGTTAAGTACATAAATGAATGCACCCAAGTGGCCTAATTTTACTACATGATTCATGCACTATAGCTAGCCATTCTGTTCATGTGTCTTGGTAATTATATAATTATATGAAACTGCCCCTGCTAAGTCTTTAGGAAACTGTGAAAAACCTGTGTTTCTGTTGCCAGCACAGCTCTTTGTTTTCCCATCAGCCCTTTCTTCATAAAAGCAGGAGTATATTTTTGTCACACCATCTGTTTTTAGGCAGGCTGTCAGCAGTAGGATGTGATCATTCTGCCATTAAGATGAAACTAAAATGCTGCACTTGTTTTCTCCTGTATTAGGGACAACTTTGATAAACCTTCAGAATAATTACCAAGTACTAAACACAACATAAAGATTTAATGGAGCCTTAAAAGTTAACCAATTTTCTGTCTTTGAAGCGCATGCATAAAGCGTGAAAAGATATTTTTTGTGGAGTATGTACAATGAAATTATCCGTTGATCACATAATTAATTGTATAGAGTAGACAGATGCACCATGTTGTACTACAGTACAAACTTCTTTACATGGCTCTTCTATAACTGGTGAAATAAAACAGATTACAACCATAGACGGTATATGTAAATGGACATAGCTAACCAGCTAGCCGCCGCATTCTAAGTGAGAAGTGTTCAAGGGGGAGCTTCTGGCGCCATCGACTCAGTTTTCAATTGGCTTTAAACTCCCACTTCAAACTCCCTTAGTTCACTTCTTTATACAGTGTATGATTACAACATAACAACATACAGTGAGTGCCTCACCTTGCTGTCTCTAGTATATTTAGTGGTCAGTACAGGTCTGGCCCTCTCAGGCACAAAGGCTGTTTGATAATGCTGCCTCTGTTGACCAGCAGTTTGCTCCTTATCCAAAATTTCTCTGCCTTGAGGTCCACACATCTCCTCCAGGTAACATCTCTCACCGCACAAGTCTTTACTCATCACATCTTTGTCATTCTGTGGTAGTCTGGAGGAAACAGACATCTTTCTTTGACACTGGCTGTGGGCTGGGCCTTCTGCATTGACTTGAGTGTTTGGAAGAGTTTCAGTGCGCTGTTGCTGATGCAGGTAGGATACAGTGAGCGAGTGGGAGGAGACAGGCTGTGGATGGACTCCATGTGTGCACTTAGCCTGTGTGGGTCTAAACGACACAGAGGATGAAATAGGAAGGTGAGGTGCAGAAGAACTATCTGTGTCCCAATGTCTTGATGAAAGAAGACCAAGACTGGATCTGAAGAGGGGCCCGTCCACTGTAGTTTTATCCAGAGAGGACAGGTCTGGAGGATTGGGGAGGCCATGGAGGCAGCACACCTGAGGCTCACAGCAGTTCTTGTATCCACAGCTGGAGTCTTGTCGGTGACACACAGGGGGCGTAGCCAAACAGGAGAGAGGCTGGGGCCGCAGGATACTGAGGCAGGACAGGGACTGGGGGTACGGACAGTTCCCATCCTCAACAGTCAGCTGACCTACAGAACAAAACAAAACTTATTAAAGAAAAGTGAGAGCATCACAGGGTAATCAACAGTGTAGCCTGAACAAAAAAACACAAAATTCTCTTCAGGAATATGTATTCAAAAACAAAAACAAAAACAGAAACAGAATAGGCCAGAGCACTCATTAAATACCTTGTCTTCCTTTATGAAACAAAAAACAAGAAACCTTTGTAAACTCTCTTATGAGGAGATAGGTAAATACAGTATGTTGTGAAATACACACAAATGGGAAAGAAAGACAAATAAAAATATTCAGAACACTTTAACTGAAACATCAATGCATAGTGAGCCAATTTTTACAATAATCCTTCTTTAAAATATAAAAAAAAAAATACAGAAAATTCACCTAAAGTAGAGATCTGCTTTGTCCAATAGCTAGCATCCCAGTTAAATTTGATCTTGACAGGACTCAAGGAATCCAGGGGAGGTGGCGCTTCAAGAAACTGCTGCATCTGGAGAGAAATCTAAATATAATAATAATAACAATCAACACATATCAATTAAATTAACACTAGAAGTTAATTAGTAGACAGTCAGATGTTTAGAAATCCTCCTTGTTTTGTATTTGTGCTACTGCTAAAGCTTTCTCGTGTCCTCTCACCATCTCCCTGCTGAAGAGGAGTGGGCTGGTGCAGTGGTGATTTGTGGCCCAGGTGATGAACTTCTGCACATGGTCCATCTGTCCACACGCCTCTATTGCCCCCTGCAGGTAATCTTCCAGACGCCGCTGCAGGTCCTCGGAGAATTTCTACACAAAGAAATATATTATAAACACTATAGCATATGTTTAGATACAGTCACTGGAAGTTCAGTTCACATTGGAAACATTTAATTGGCCAGTAAAAATCTGAGAACTAGAATAATCAGAAAACCCAATAATTAGATCTGTGTTTTGGTGTGTGTTTACATGCACAAAAGAAATCTGATCATCAAAAACATTAATTATATGTGTTGGCTAATTAGTTGATTATAGTCAGAATACACATATCAGATGTAACTGTTTACATGATATTTCCATAATCTGATCACAGATAATCAGATTTTTGGTAAGCATGCATGTTTTGATAATTTTGTATAGTTTTATACACTGTGTGCACAATTATTAGGTAAGTGGGTATTTTGACCATGTCATGCTTTTTATGCATATTTTCCAACTCCAAACTGTATAAATTGGAATTCTTATTAGATTGAACATATTGAACATATCAAGTGATGTGTATTTGTCTAATGAGGGAGGGTGTGGCCTAAGGAGATCACCTATATAGGTGTGCAGAATTATCAGGCAAAATGGGCCAAAAAAGAAATTTAACATACTCTGAAAAGTCAAAATGTAAAAAGTCTTTCAGAGGGATACAGCACTGAAATTGCAAAGATATTGGGGCGTGATCACAGAACCATCTTTTGTTGCAAATAGCCAACAGTGTCGAGAAAAATTAACTGCAGGAGATTTAAGAAGAATCAAACATGAAGCTACCAGGAACCCATTATCCTCCAGCCCTGTCATATTCCAGAACTGCAACTTACTTGCAGTGCCCAGAAGTTTAAGGTGTTTAGTGCTCAGAGACATGGCGAAGGTAAGGAAGGCTGAAACTCACCACCACTGAACAAGAAACGTCTTGAGCCAGTCTTGACGTTCCATAAGCTGAAACGTCAAGACTGGCTTAAGAAATATCTGAAGACAGATGTTTCAAAGGTTTTATGGACTGATGAGATGAGAGTGACTCTTGACAGACCAGATGGATGGGCCCGTGGCTGGATCAGTAATGGGCACAGAACTCCACTTCGACTCAGACACCAGCATGGTGGAGGTGGTGTACTGGTGGTATTATTAAAGTTGAGCTTGTTGGACCTTTTTGGGTTGAAGATGGACTCAAAATGAACTCCAAAACCTACTGCCAGTTTTTGGCACACACTTTCTTCAAGCAGTGGTACAGGAAAAAGTCTGCATCTTTCAAGAGGATTTTTATGCAGGACAATGCTCCATTGCATGCATAGAAGTAGTCCACTGTGTGGCTAGCTAGCAAAGGCCTTAAAAATGAAAAAATAATGACATGGCTCCCTTCCTCACCTAACCTATTGAGAATCTGTGGACCCTTCTTAAGCGGGAGATTTATGGTGAAGGAAAACATTACACCTCTCTGACCAGTGTCTGGGAGTCTGTGGTTGCTGCTGCACAAAAAGTTGATCATCAACAAATCAAGAAACTGGCAGAGTCCATGAATGGAAGGCTTATGAGTTGTTTACTATTCTGCCAGATGAAAATAAACAAGTGAGAATGGAAAATGTTAATTTTTCATTTAGTTGCATAATAATTCTGCACATTAATAGTTGCCCAATAATTGTGCACATGTAGATTTTCTCAGAAGAAAGCCAAAACTTCACTTTTACTTTCTTAAATATTCAGGTTTGAGTTTTATTAACATTTTGGATTGACCGAGAGTATTGTAGTTGTTCAATTATAAAATTAATCCTCATAAATATGACTTGCCTAATAATTATGCACACAGTGTAGTTAGCTGCAGATGGTTTGATAGTTATGGGGTTTTATCTTCTGTTCTGGCAGGTTTTGATGGTCCTTCATTTGCTTTCAACACTGATTACATCACTAGTCTTTGTGCTTTCATGGCACTGAAGGTAGCCTTAAAAATTCAATGAGAGAAAAGGAGAGTTATTACCTCCAGTTGCTCTATTAATAGGTTGGCTCGTTTGTTAAGCTCGTTCATCATTATCATCTTTGCCATTTTAATCTGGTTCTCCGCCTTCCTGTGCGCGATCTTTACACTGTGAAGTCTATAAAAAAAAGGGAAAGTAAATTATTTTCTAGTGAGAAATTATGAAGAACAACCAGTACTGAATAGGCCTGGAAGCCTGAAAGCCTCTATTAAAAAAAACACTGGAGAGAGAGATATCTAAGCAACATTGAAAACAATTTTAGAGGTATTGAAAATCAAATAAATATCTCTGAAAATAAAATCTAGGCTGTTGTATACGCTGCTACCTAAAGTAATAAAAGTGACTGTTTATATAATTTCAGTCAGAAAATTGTTACTAAAATATAAATATTATGTGCACTGGTATAGTATTGTACTTTTGTCTTTAGATTCTAGGCTCTCATTATTTGTATTCCTTATTAGATCTCAGTGAAGAGATTTAAACTGACCTCTCCTCTATCTGTTTGGCATTATTCTCCACTGCAGACCTCCTCTCCTCCACCTGAACCATTAGACTCTCAAACAGCCACTGTTGGTCCTGCAGAGCCTTCTCTATGGGCACCACTCTGCAAACACAGGAAACACAACTTAATTACTTTCCCAGCACAAAAAGTTCCCTAATGTATTCCCTTTTTGCTCAATAAAATTGGATTCCTCTTGAGACCGGCCATTCTGTAGGTGACCTTAGAGGCAGCCACTGTTCTGTAACATCACTGAAACCAAAGCATATGAATACTTAATGGGTATTAGGCAGGCCAAGGGTAGTGTATGCAGAAAGAAGGCGATAAAAGTGTCAACAGAGTAGCTCAGAGATAGTTGTGAATGTGCAGTCGGTCCTTGGCTGCATTGTCCTTGTGTTGTGTATGGGACACTGACCTGTGGTTTTTGTGGGTGGACAGGTGACAGCTGTTGCAGCACAGGAGGTCACATGACTCACAGAAGAGCTCCAAGGGCTCCTGTCTGTGAGAGTGGCACAGGAGGAGGGGGCAAGGATGCGACCCTGCACCTTAAAACACAGAGGCATAAGCAGGGAGGGGTAAAACATGGGCAAAAGCTCACAAAGTTATTCACACTCACAGCTAGTGCTTACAGACTGCTCCTTTTGGCTAAACCAAGGGCTACAAGACATTTTCACATTTTATCATTATCACATCATCAATGTCTAGACCTACAGTCCCTGACAAAAGTCTTGTCGCTTATCCATTTTGTAGAAACAAAAGCTTATAACCTGACTTTAAATTAATCGATTGGTTTTAGAAATGTCTCATATGAAAGCTAAAACCCTGCCAAATTATGCTCAATATACTAAAATAAATTTGCTTCACTGAAGAAAGATTGATCATTTAATGAACACAGAAAGGTCAGATTTTGGCAAGACAAAAGTCTTGTCGCCTTGTCATATGATGCACCCAATCCTAGATTACAGCCTCACCTGTGATCAGTTACTGATCAATCAATTAGTGGGTGTGTATAAAAAGAACCCCAGCACACCAGACCTTCACATCAACTGCAACTTGACCTCTGACAACATGCCTAAGCTCCACCCTGAGACCAAAGCGTTAATTATCAAGAGGCTGAAGACCAGATCCACTGCTGAGGTGGCTGACACCTTCAATGTGTCTCAGCGTCAAGTACAAAGAATAAGAAAAAGATCTGAAAAGACTGGAGATGTTTTTGACAAGCCCAGGTCCGGCAGACCCCGCAAGACAACTGCTCGGGAGGACCGTTTGTTGATTCGAAAATCCAAGGCCAGCCCCTTTTCCACTGCAGCAGAGCTCCACCAGGCCTGGTCACCTCAAGTCCCTGTGTCAACCAGAACAGTTTGTAGAATTCTGTCTCGAAATGGCCTCCATGGTCGAATCAGTGCACAGAAACCAGCACTAAACAAAAGGCAATTAAAAAACCGTGTGGCAGTTGCCAAGGCCCACAGCCTGCTAAAAGGATGGACACTGGAAAAGTGGCAGAAGGTGGATTTCTCAGATGAATCCTCGGTTGAATTACATCACAGCCGCCGCAAATATTGCAGGAGACCTACTGGAGCCCGCATGGATCCAAGATTCACCCAGAAAACAGTTAAGTTTGGTGGCGGAAAAATCATGGTCTGGGGTTACATCCAGTATGGGGGTGTGCGAGACATTTGCAGGGTGGAAGGCAATATCAATAGCCTAAAATATCAAGAAGTATTAGCTACCTCTTACATTCCCAACCATAAAAGGGGTCAAATTTTGCAGCAGGATGGTGCTCCATCGCATACTTCTATCTCTACATCAAAGTTCCTCAAGGCGAAGAAGATCAAGGTGCTCCAGGACTGGCCAGCCCAGTCACCAGACATGAACATCATTGAGCATGTCTGGGGTAGAATGAAAGAGGAAGCATGGAAGGCAAAACCAAAGAATCTTGATGAACTCTGGGAGGCATGTAAGACTGCTTTCTTTGCTATTCCTGATGACTTCATCAACAAATTGTATGAATCATTGTCGACCCGCATGGATGCAGTCCTTCAAGCTCATGGAAGTCATACAAGATATTAAATATGGATCTCACAGCACCACTACTTAATTCACTGACGTTATGCAACATATTTTTGTATTTGAAGTAAATTATTTGTTCAATTTTCTGTAGGCGACAAGACTTTTGTCTTGCCAAAATCTGACCTTTCTGTGTTCATGAAATGATCAATCTTTCTTCAGTGAAGCAAATTTATTTTAGTATATTGAGCATAATTTGGGAGGGTTTTAGCTTTCATATGAGACATTTCTAAAACCAATCGATTAATTTAAAGTCAGGTTATAAACTTTTGTTTCTACAAAATGGATAAGCGACAAGACTTTTGTCAGGGACTGTATATAGCATATGAAAAACAGTGTCTTAACTTTTCCATAACAATCAAAGGAGGAAGTTAAATGCTGTTTTTAGCTCTCTGCAAATTGGGCTTTGGTTGGTTGTTGGTGTTATCAGTGTCACTCTTGTGCTGCTGCAATGAACAAATAAAGAGCTAAATATATAGTTCACATATTGTGCAGTTTTAACCCTAACCCTAACCCTTGCTCTGGACCTCCTGTGGCTTCATTATTGCCACATACAACATGAAAACATTATCATGTAATACAACAAGGAAGTCTGTTTTTATACAAATTGCTGGACAAATAAGATAAAGGTTTATGACTGGCCACTTTACCTATTCCAACCCGCCACTGATGCACTAGGCTCCCCACTGATCTGTGGTAAAAAGTATCATGCATCAAAACAGAGACTGACCACATCCTGCTTGTCAACATGCTAACACTTGTTTTCTCACACAAGCTGAGACAACTCTCACCTCTATCCCAATAAAGATGTCAAACCGTTTTTGTTTTAAAACCTTGAATCTCTGAAATGATTAATCTGAATTAATCTAATTGTGACTATATTAATAATTGTTAGTTGTTATTTGGACTAAACACACTATAAACACATTCCTTTCATAACAGAGACAGGAGCATTATATTTACCTTTATTTGGTTAGTAAGTAATAGTTTATAAATAATTGCTGACTAGTTGACTACTAAAATAATTGTTTCAGCCCTATATGAGTGTCTTATAATAGGCCTATGCTAATATTAGACAAACTAGAATCTGGGCCGAAGTTAAAAATGTATTACAAGCATCAAGCATCTCAAGGAAACAGTATGAACAGGCTAGTACTATACATAATTAATGCCAGTGGTTCCTACGAAGACAGGATAAAAAGCAGACAGATGCAATCCAAGCCAGCATCAAGTAAAGGATCGAGGTATGGGATAAACAGGGGTGGGAGTTAGTATCTACATTTATGGTGTTTCATATAAGATGTGTTTAAACCAGACTAAACCAGGACTAGAAGAGGACAAACCCAAGTCAAAATCAGGACTATTCTGGGCTCAAACCAACACATCCTAACTTCATCAATGTGTTGTTGCAAGTATTTACAACTGTATATGCTACTTATATTGAAATTTATTATTACCATTTATATTTTTGCTCTTTGTATAATACTAGTATATTGTGATGTGTGAGCTATTGTGTCCAAATAATTTCCATTGATCAATAAAGTTTGTATTGTATTATATAAAGTTTGTAAGTTATTTTACTGCTCCTCTTTTAAAGTTGTATAGTGGCGTATACTGGTATTTTTGCCTTTTGCTTTGTTTGCATCATTATAAAGCCTAAATTGGATGTTATAGATCTCAGTAACAGTAACAATAAGTTATAAGGCATAACTCAAGATGTGTTTTTTCTTGAGCAATTACTTTATACTTTGGATATTCTTCATGTCATTACCTTTTTATTTCTTTGTAGGTCGAACAAAATTCTTACTTAAGTGTACCCATATGGCCCTAAAACTCACTTTTATCATTAGATTGTGCTAACAGTCTGACCTTGTCTAGGAGCAGGCAGGGAGTTGGCGGCCCTCTGGTGGAGCTCGGGACACTGGCTGGCATTGGGCCTGGTTGCCTGGTGAAAGTCGGAGTAGTGGGCCGGGGCGGGGGGTGGGTGATGCTGGTGAACATCTGTGCACTGGTAACACAGCCACTTGTTGCACTGGGTACACAGGCTCTGAGCGAGAGTGGGCTCTGAGCACTGGGAGCAGCTCTGAAAGAGTATAAACAAATACAGGAAAGAACAGCATGGTTAACACGTGGTGGTAAAGACATAGACAGAATGAGATAAGTGTCAACAGTTTGTGTTGTTGTCTTCCTCTGGTTTAACACATCGCTCAGAAATGTGGCTTGTTTTCATGCATCCTGGACTTTGCTCCACCACCTCTGATGTGCTTAAAGAGTACTTCAGACCATCAAACAAAGTAACCGAGCTTGAAAACACTGATCTCCAAACGAAATGGTAATACTGTCTATTCACTAAATTTGACTGCTATTCACGGACTACAACCAGTAATAGTTATACTGCCCCAACAAAATATACCCACGTAATATTGTTTTAAAAATTAATAATAAAATCTCACACCCTTGTATTTATTGCAGTATTTGTTAAATTTTAATAATCCACTGGGAAAAGTCATCTTCTGACCCATGTTGTTAATTTAGCAACAGGGTCAAGGGAACACAGGGAATTTAGAGCAGTAAACCAAAACAAATGCATGCAAAACTCCAAATATCCATCAAGCAATATCAGCAAAATATGAACAGAACTTTCAAACAAACTAGGCTAGAATAAAAAGTAAACAAATATACAGACAAGAAATACACACATGCAAAATAATGAAGTATTTGCAATCTGACATTTCGGGTAAGGAATATCTTAAAAAGCTGTCCTACCTTCTCCATTTTTCCGCCTTGAGGAGCAAGATGTTTGAGTGGAGTTCTCAGCAGGAGCCCGTGTGCAGCAGTGTGGTAGTACCTGAGGCAGGCAGCAGCGCTCAGTGAGTGCTGGCCCCACAGGAGAGCCTACATGACAGCCTCAGTCAGCTCTCTCCTCCCCCAAGTTCATCCATGTGTAGGACCCTGTACCACTGCAGAGAGGAAGAATAATCTGCTAACCACTGATGCAACCACCAAAAAGACACAAAATCTCATCCCTTTTCTTAAATACGTCTGTGCATAATAATTGGGAATTAGGGAGATAAAATAATTATTTTTTGTAGGGCGCGTTATTGCCGGAAGCTAATTGTAAAATGAAAAATGAGAGATCAAATGACCTACAATGAGCTTTGAGAAGTGGTACAGTAAGAGGAGGTTGTAGGCTATAACTAAATGCTAAGCAGCATTTCTAGAGATGCACAAACATGGCCCTCTTCCTGAGCCCTATGTCAGCACAAGGTGGGGACAGCTCCCAGAGGAACAGCGCAGTAATGCAGCTCACCAAAAGCGGGTCAGGCTCTGATAAGATCCAGATGGGACAAGGATACTCTTCTACAATCCCCACTGCACTCAGAAATCAATTAAGATTTTAACATGGACTCAGGGAGATGAAGAGCCCACACACACAATCAAACAGAGGGAATAAAGTGATGAGGACATAACAGAAAGATGATTTGAAATGATGAAACAAGCCCAATATAAAAGTGGCACTAATGATTGAAAACACTATGAAAGAAATACAACTTTACAATATGCAAAACATATGTTATCATGTGTTTTATTGTTTTATTAATTTATAGATGCTTGGAATAAGATTAATACAACACAACTATCCAGTTGTATGTAAATGACTGTTTTACATTTTATACATATGTACGATAGAATACAATGAGATCTGTGAGATTTTGATTTGTATTTATTATTATTATTATTATTATTATTATTATTATTATTATTATTATTATTATTAAAATAAGCATGCCTAATGTATACAATATTACACAAGAGTATTCCAAGTCATCTAGGATGCCACAAACAACATATCAAACAATTCTAGCAAATGACATCTTTTTGACCTTGATTTTTAGTAATATCAAGTAATCAGAATAGTCCATTTCTCCATGGGTACAGAAACAACATGAGATTAATATAAATAAATCCTTGTGATAATCTGACCAAAAAGTCAAACCAGCATGACTTCTGGAGCTTGGTTCAAGTCTGCCTAACAACAACCCCTACTGCTTGACCTACAAATCTGACAAGTTTCTCATTGTTGGGTGCTTCAGTGGGGAGCTCCGCACAGTCCCACTCCCCATTGTGTTCAAAGACCCAATTTAAAACACAATTAGTGAGTAGAGGAAGTGCACCGTGCTTTTAAATTACAAGCTCTATGCCACAGTTCAGCCTTCTCGGGGTTTAAGGGAAGGAACATGCCAGGCTCCCTGCTAAGTAAAGCTGGCACCAAAGCCACATCATCTCAGGAGATGTCACAATAATAGAAGCCAGGATAGAGATCGCTCCCTTGAAAGCACCTTTATATAACATCTATTAACACAGTCACGCTGGGATCACACGAGGAGGATTACCTTAAACTACAGCCGGGCATTCTCTCTCATTAGGTTATTCACATATTCAAATGTGTTTCATTGTGCTGCTGTTTCTCAGATTAAGTAAAGACTTTTTTAACTTTACACAAAAACTGAATAATGACGTGTCCAGCAGCAGGCCACTCCTCTTATCAACTTTTGTTTACTCAAATAACATCCTGGGGGCATCTTAAAATCTATTAGAGAAACAGAGGACCTCAGATGGGGTACATCCTGGACAATGATGACTTATCTATGGCCAATTCACAGAGCTAACTGTACAGCAAATGTGACACCACTTCACCCATCTTCTCTATTTTGCTTAACAATACCAAAAACTTTGATAATGTTAAATTCTTCAACGCAGTTTTCTGCCCCAGGGCCATCAAAATAGAACAATCACTCATATCTGCTCACATATGGCTGTTAAATAAACCTGGCAGAAGCACAATTAGAAATATAATGCAAAACACTTGAAATCGCTAATATGAATTAATCCAAACAAAATAGTTTCCTTATGCTTTATGTGCACCACGTGTCTGACAACTATAATGTGTGCAGGATTACGCTGTGTACGATAGTTGGCCGTCTGGCTGTACTTCTTTAAATCCTCCCTCTAAAACAAGGATGTAGTGAGCCCTGCGTGAGCCTCACCTACAGCTGCGCATCACAGGCACCGCGCAAGGCTTTAGAAAGTGCGCAACGGATTACAGCCCTGTCAAAGCACCACTGGGCGAACCACGAGGCACTGGGGGCAGTAAAATACACCACGTTATCGTAAAATACAAAACGCACAGCCAAAATGCACCATCTCCAGCAGTGAATAGTTATCATCACAGTGCATCCTACCGTAACACTGAGCCCTGGAGATGTCAAGAGTGATGCTGGAGCTTAAATTCGGCGAACGCTCATGTCTTCCGGTCACTCCGGTGCGTCCCTTGCGCGTGCCGTGTCACTATGGTGCTTTGCCTTGACCCGTGATGCTACTGTGGCGATGCCCCTATCTGATGATGCTCTTTGACCAGCTAAAAATTTTGGATATGCCAAGTCTCGCAGTTAATCGTGAGATTTTGATACACGCTCCCCTGCAACACTTCTGACGTCTCCCAAAGCTGGTGTAGCGTCAGTTGTGAACGAGGGGAAAGTTGTGAAGACAGATGTGCTATGTGGATTTTTTAAAATTTCATTTTATAAGCCATTTTAGGGGATGAATGAACACTTAATTATACAACTGTAAGCTCAAAATAAAAAACATTTAAAGGTGCAATATGTCACTTTTCTGGTGAAGGATCTGCTTATCTGCTTGTCTACATGGAGATGTTATTGCTTCACCTAGAATGTTCCAAATTATGGCATTAAAATTATTCTCTCCATGCCTCCAGGCCAAGTTACAGGTTAGATCTGTGGAGAGACGGCCTCACTCACAGTAAGAATGTTGTTTTCCAAGGTATTTTTCAACAGTTAAAACGCCTGTACATGAATACATGCAAGGAGGATAGGTTTGATGACATACTTCCACGCAAAGCAACAGCATTTCCATAGAGACAAACCGAGGGCATACTCCTCCAGAAAAGTTACACCTTATATATTTAATGAAATGTAGGCCAACTAATTAAAAAAAAAAAAGTATGAAAAAATAACCCCAAAACAACAATCTGTTTTTTTCTTGAAATGGCTTATGCAAAAACAGGGACAATGTATTTATTTGTTTGTATGATTGTATTTGTTTGTATTGTGATTTTAATGTCTTTCTTATTCTGTAAAGCACTTTGAATTACTTTGTGTAGGAATTGTGCTATAAACATAAATATATCTTGCCTTGATACTACATATTAATCTTAAAAACTTCTGGTTAACATCTTGTATTTACATTTTATTCAGTGGCGATTTATAATAACATATTGCCTTATAAATAAAAAGTGTGGTATGAATAGTGCCAAGCATTAACGTCAGTCAGAGGAGCTAAGAACAGCACGGCACTGACAGCTGCCACCGTGAAGCCTCCAACTTAATTAGGTTACAGCAGCAGCATGCGGTCGCTGGTGCTAGACGTATCAGCCTTTTGGGATCCTACTTTCTCCGAATGTGAGGTTTTGGGGGGAAACTGTCATTGAGATGTCACAAGAAAAGAAGGTGAATATATTATCATCATATGGCAAAATGGGACTTGTAGTGTGCAGGTAAAATAAGACATAAAGGATTCCAGGTTTGAAAATGATCAAATGAAAACTGGAATATGAGCCAATGTAACTTTGGATTCAATAGAAACATTCAAATTATAGGCAATCGACCTTCATATGACATACATGCACACACCGACCTAATTAAGTCGCACACAAGACATTTCAATTATGTTTTTAATAAAAGATTGCAAAAGGATTTCTTAACAGTTACAATCATATTCTTCATTGTCTTGATGCATGTACAGTTTCCAATAAGTTTACAGAGGACCGCCATGTTGTGAAAAAATGCAAAATAGCATGTCAAGTGTCAGATCATTCACACATCCTAATACTCACAGGCACATAAGACATCAGTGGTTAATTTAAGCTTGGCTTGCTGTGTACCATCTTACTAGAGCTATTTAATTAAGTACTATAAACATAAACTGAGTAGTATCACAACCAACATACTGTTAAATATGTACAAGTTTACAATATACAAAACATTATAAGGCATCATTGTGGGATTTTGGTGAATCTGTCTCCTCTCAGTTCTTTTTGTGGAGAAACTTCATTTTATTTCCTGTGAAAGAGTAACAGTAAGTTGAGGTGTTTTTTTGGAAAAAACAGCATAAATTACTATTAATTAGTACACAACACAAAACTCAAAATGGGATTGTATTTATTCATTTGCTCGTGTAGCTTCTGCCTAACACTTGTATACTTGACATTTGGCTGCCCGATTAAAAAAAAAAAAAAATGTAAACAACTCCAGGAACATTTGAGAAGTATGAAATATGAACTGATACAAGGATCATATGCATTTCAGAGCATGTTTGCAGATTTTAATTGAGTTTTAAAGGTTCTATATTACACAAAATGCAAAACTCTTGTGCGCTTTAAATCATGTTATAATGCCGTTACCTCATCAAAAACATACATAGAGTTGTGTTGTGTTTCATTTACACATGTTTAAATATTCAGCATTATTAGTCTGTCTACATCTCCAAAACTCAAAATGCTCTGTTCCACCTTGTGATGTCATAACGCGGTAGTTTTCAAGTTAACGGCTACATTTTAAATAAAACACAACTCCAGGTATGTTTTGATGAGGAAACAACATTATAACATAAAAAATAGTATAATATAGGCCCTTTTATATTTTAAAGTATTATGTTTTCCACGCCTATACATGATACAATACAAGATTATAACAAAATACTCACCAAGGCCTTTTAGAAACTTGTTGACTCCACTCTGCTCACTGTCTGGGAGCTCCTCTAGATACTGGTCCACTCTTTGCTCAAACAATCCTAAAACCAGAACAATGAAAACAATAAAATCAAATGACATGTTTTTGTACTTTGTGGGCTTAACATTTAGCCAGTCATGTCAGGGGAGTGGGTAAACACAGTGAAAATGTTAAAAGTTATGCTTCACCCACCAGGGGGCAGCACAAGTGCACTGTTAAAACTGCAGGGGTTCTTGGAGAGATTTTCAGAGAGCCTCAATATTTTTTGTACAGTTTATGCATTTTGTTGTTTCTTGATAAAAAAAAAAAAAAAAAAAAAAAAATTGCAAAACTGCTATTAGAAGAAGCCAAATATAAAGATAGCTGTGATATCGTTAAATATCACGTTTGGGATATTAAGATGTAAGGTATAAGGTATAAACTAAAAAAATTGAGTATTTTTCACCTTTAGCTCTGGTTTTCCTCAGTTCCCGATCTTGGATGAAACCTGCAAACATCTGAGACTCCATGAAAACGCCCAGGAATCGTCGGATACTTTTGGATGCCACAGATTTTCGGAAAGGCTCCCTCTGGAAAACCCTCTCTCCATTCTCGTTCTGAGTGATGAACAGGGAATAGTGTCCAATCGTCTCCAGGAAGAACCGGATAAACGCCTCTGACACCAGGTTGGTCAGGGAGTTATATTCTGTGGACACAAAGCATGCAAGATTTTATACATCATGTTCTATAAAAATGGATAAAAGTAATTGACGGGGAACTAAAAAACAAAACATTTAGTCCAGGACCATCTTTAACACTATAGTTGGGATCTGAACCATTTGTTTATAAACTGTGGACAAAATCCTTCTTTTAAAAAGTAATTATATAGAGATCTATATAAAATACCTAAATGGAACAATGAAAATCTTGTGAATGAATGTGAAATTAATATCTAACTTCATATTTAAGTTAACCACACTGCACTTCCCTTCCACTTTTTATATAACCAGGACATACATGAGGCAGACTAGGCATTAGTAAGAATAATTTACTTGGGTTATGGATCATTTTGTATGTCCATGTATAATGTTGAATGTATGCAATCAGAGCGAGATTAAAGCGAAGCATTATGTTACAGTGGCATAAGCAATCTAACCCCAGCTTTTGTAACAAAGTACAGACTAAGGAGTATTTCTCATAACTCATGGTCAATCAGTTTGAATTAGCTTCACCACAAAAGAAAAATACATGCGCAACAACAATAATGTGGTTGGATATTGCTATTCCCTTTTACTTGTGTTACCCCATGCAGTTGACTCCTGCAGGATTAACTTCATGAACCAGTTCGAGCCATGACAGATTGACACCTTTGTAAATAAACATTAGATACCAACAGTTACTAGACGTTGTGCGAGTGTTTTGTTTTCGCTTAAAGATACGTTTGAACAGGTCAGAATTGGCAGGAACTGATTTAAAACAACCACTAACATTTTTATCCGTTGCATGAAGGAATTTGGGAAAGAATGCAGACAGTGGGGACACAGAAAACCGCTCATATATTTTTGACATGCAGGAATACAGTGCAGTGAAACTATACACCAAGAATGTATTTAATGTCTCAAAATCATTTACGTATGGCCCCGTTTTACTATATATTGGGATAACTACCCTGGAGGTTGAGTGGAATACCAGAAGTTTTCTTAGCCAGCATACAACAATAGATAGTTACATAGTGGATACCATTACTTCAGGGTTTAATTATTAGCATTTGGAGTGGTAGAAGAACTAGCCAACACACTGCAACTCGTCTCTCCACAAATCTGACCAAAACTCAACTCACTTTAATGAAATACAGTCAAACATTCCAGGCAAAGCAATAACATTTCCATCGATACAAGCAAGTGGTGACCTTCCCTCAGAAAGTTACAAAGTGCGCCTTTAAGGTAAACTGAAGAGATAAAAAAAGAAAGAAAGAAAAAAAAATGCTTCTATTACTACCGTAACTAGTGCTACTTTTACATTTAGTAAATACTGATACACCAACTATCGACGCTACTATTACTACTACTACTACTACATTTATCAATCAATCAGTTAACATTTTTGTTTTGTTTTTCAATGAATGTAAGTTGGCTGCTTGATTAAAACTTAATAATTCCACTTCCTGTTAATTCCACCTCCACACAGACCCAGCAGACATTATTTCACTTGTAAAATAAACTTTGGTGATTAATCCTTATCCGCTCTTCATAACGTCATATCCCAGAGGTTCACACAGAACCAGGTCATAGCATGCGCACTACCACAGAGCCTGTCACAATTAACCAAACCGCACATCTGTCCACACACATGACTGTCCCTTACTCACCTTCATCTGATTCGCTGTCTGAGTCCTGGCTGATGATGTCATTCCTCTGCTCCAGCGCCTGCTCCAGGGCCGACTGGAGTTTCCGTGGCAACAGAGAGGCTTCATCGTCCATCTGTAAACAAGAGCAAACATGAAGTCAGGATTTTGTAAACAGAAATGGTTTGGGCTTTGTTTTAAAGCTTGGAACACAGAGACAACATGGTACAACAATGATAACAGCAGGCCTCTTTCTTGTTGTTGTTGAAATAAAGATAAACTAACCTGGCGGATGAAGCGGTCAGTCCCCAAGTCGACCATTAAAGCCTAAAAACACAAGACGAGACAAAGAGAATAACTTTTATGTGATGGTAAGATGTTGTATTTGATGATTGTTTAGTTGTGTCTCCTTCCAAACTGTAATAACAACTGAAAAGTGAATGCGGTTTTACTAGTTTTATAAACACTGAATCAAAGCCAATGTAAATGTAGTCTAGATAAACATGCTAATACAAATAAAACAATGCTGGGAAAAAGACTTAGACTATTCTTCCTATTTTTTATTTTCATTGTGGTTGAAAATGTTGTAAAAGGGTGACCTTTAACAACTTTTTTTTTTACAACATTTTCAACCACAATGACAATTCGTTATGCAGCAATTTGTACTTGGTGGTACTGAAGAAGTCCAGAGCAGTGGACATATACCAGTGGAGGTGAAAATGGGGTTGACTGAAGCAATGACGTTTTGACTACAGAAGTCAAACATGCATGAATTACACTATAGGTTACTTATTGTTGGAATGAGCAATGGATTGGATGTAAAGTTTAAATTCTTTGCTAAATATTGTAAAAGATGGTTTATGGTTAGTGAATTTGCATTTGTGGATGTGAAATTTGGCCAATATAACTAAAAGATTAATAATAAATGCCTTTAACTCAAACTCTGAATCATACTTAAAAAAAACATATTCTTAAATCAAAGAGAAGTGTCTATGCATTTTGTCTATAATGAACTTACTAAAATCTTTCCAAAATGTTTTTATATGGCTACAATGCCAAAATAAATGCATGAGGTTGTAGAGAGCAAGCAAAAAGAACTATTAGGGTGTATGTCTAACTTGAACTTTACCATAAAGTGTTTAACTGGATAGATTCTGTGCAAAACCTTAAAATAAATGTCCCTGATTTTGTTTGTGATCAAATATTTATGGGTCCCTCTTTCTCTCACCTCTTCGACAGGTAACTCTTTGAGCTTGGGCACAGAGCTGGACAGCAGCCCCACGAGGAAGGGGGTGGGACAGCAGACGATGTCCAGCATGGATCCAGGAAGTACTGGGATGAAAGTGTGCTGCCAGGAGAAGGGGTAGAGCAGAGCCACCACCGCATGCATGCAGCTGGACAGGGTGCTGCAGAGAGGAGACAAAAGACAGTCATGTTATTTTCACAGAAGAGTTTCCATAATACTAAGGCTATGCCAGAAAAAGCTACAGCACAGTCAAAAGAGTACAGATGGTCCACCAGATAATCGAGACAAAAACACATAGCATGAAATATCTCACATGGCAACAATTTTGAAAACTGTGCGCAGTAAACAGGCTGCTGCTTTAGGCGTTGCAACCTAGTGATTCTCATGATAATATGAAGCCCCATTCACAAAATAAACTTAAGTGCAGTGACATTTTTTCCATTCCAGCACTAGTATTAACCTTTTACATTCACCAGCTTGCCATTAGACTGCTACTGCAATTAATCAATTAGCAATTAACAATTTGAAACTAAATATTATATCTTCTAAAGGGAGAAAAAGTCAACAAAATGTAACAGGAGCGGCACAACAGCTGCCGTTTTGAAGGTAGTTAAGCTCATTCATCTAGCTAACTAATTTACCCCTTGTTAAAATATCTGAAATGCACAAATACATCAACCAACAGGTGCTCTGATAAAGATAACACATTTAACTCTTATGTCATAGATAACCTTCTGTCATGTAAATCACTATTTCATCTTGTATATAGCTGAGATATATTTGTATTACTATATTTCTATACTTTATTTTTACTTGTACATATACATTTATATAATTATACCTTATTTGACAGCAGTCTCTTGATATTTTGGCTACTTATTTTGAATACATTATTATCATTTATATTTTTGCTCTTTGTTATTATATTATATTGTGATGTGTGAGCTACTGTGTCCAAATAATTTCCCTTGTGGATCAATTGTCTAAGCCCAAGTCTAAGCCTAAGTCTAAGTTCAAATGTAAGTGGTAAGAGTAATCATAATATGTTGGATAGAGAAATATTGTGACAGTTTGCATAGTTCATTAAGAGCAGGTAATTTAACAACAGCATCTTGCAGATAAAGTGCCCTCTCCCACTCACTGTTTAATGTCACAGAGTAGAAACCACTTAAAGACTGAATCACTTGAAAAGCCTCTTATTGTGGAATTGCTCAGTTATTTGGACAAGAGCTGGTGTGATGCTGCGTTTGTGTTGATGCCTTGTTGACACGGTGCTGACAAGGGCCGATACAGTTTGACTTTGACAGCTGTGGTGTAACATGGAGATCACAAATAGCTGCCTGTCTTTCTCACGATCCAAGGCTTGTTGACAGTGGCTGACCCTCCTTCCCCTCTCTCCTCTATACAGTCCAATCCATGTACACAAAGGGAGGGAAAATAAACTATGGGTTTTGACCAGACACACACACAGAGCAGTGTACTAAATCCGTATGGATCAGTGTTTCTCAAACTATGGTACATGTACTAATGGTGGTATGCATGGGCCGTTTGCAGCCCACCCCCTTGGTAACCCATGACAGACAATATGTTAAAGTGCCTATACCATAATGTCTTTACAGGTCCTATATTACGCAAAATTGACTCTTGTGAGCTTTAAGCCATGTTATAATGTTGTTACCTCGTGTTTTGTTTCATTCACACATGTTTGACTAATTCTTTATTATTAGTCTGGCTAAATCTCCAAAGGTCAGTGCTCCGTTCCACCTTGTGATGCCATCAAGTGGTAATTTTCAAGTTAACAGCTACCTTTTACGTTTTGTTTAGTAAATTTGTAAATTTATCCAACTGACTCTAGTGAAGGTGTATTGAGTTTAAAAACACAGTGGAGCACATCCTGTATTACCACATGACATCATAAGGTAGACCTGAGTGTTTTGTTTTCTGTTTGAGAGAAGAACTCAGCCTTAACATGCAGGGTTTGTGTGTTAAACATGTGTGAATGAAACAAAACACAACTCCATGTATGTTTGTGTTGAGGAAACATCGTTACATAGATCAGAAAATAGTGTAATATGGGCCTCTTAAATGTAATCTCTTTAGATTTCCAAGATAGTAACATTTTTCTCAATAGGATTCCAGAATACGTTCTACATTGAGAGGACTCCAAAAATATTTTCTTCAATTTCCAGCTTTGTTTGCTCACAACATGAAGCACATGCAGTTCTTGGTTTTGCCTGTATGATTTCCATTTGCCGGAGGAGGACTTATAATTCCTAACAGATCCCGTCTCCTGGGTTTTTGACAAGTTCCAACTGGGAATAAAGGGGCACAGCTCTGAGAAACCTACGCCACAGGCTACACGCGGCCCAACACAGCGCTGATACCAGAAGGATCCATTACACTCAGTCCCTGCACACACACTCCTGGGAGAAGATGAACTTGCAATGAAAACACACGGCACCGCCAGACGTTGCCACTCAAACTGCTTTGGAAAATGAGAGTGACTTTGCAGATAGTTCATAACCCAAAAAAACTTCACGATTTCAGATCAAACACAGAAGTAATTGAGGAAGTAGCAGACATGAAATCAAACAAATACAGGCTGGAAACAAGTTTGTAATAGAGGCATTCTTGTCTCCTGTTGTCTTCAATTGAATGGCAACTTAATTTTAATGTAGATGTATGTCAACTAAAGAGTGACATAAATCCAAGGTTTTTAAAGAAAAGAAGTGTGTGACAATTCCATTTTATTGATTTAAATGATCTTTTATCATTATTCAAGTCACATTTAATTATTAGTTTTTTAATTCAAATTTTTATTTAGTTTCACAGCTTGTCAAACAGGTAAACTATGTTTTATGTAGCTACAAGGATGGGCAAACCTGCCCCACCCCAGCAGCCTTCCCACAACAGTTGGAGTTATCCTTCGTGAATGAATTAATGAGTGAACAAACATTCTTGAATTGGCTTCCATCAAATGCTTTTGTCAACACTTTTTTGTTCGTACTTTTCCACACGATGCAGCACTTGGAAACACAAACTACTACAAGGACAACACAAAAGAATAGATCAACAAATGCACACGCTGGTACACTTTTAGCACTAATGCAAACCAACCCTCACAACTCCTACACAAGTCCTACAGCCTGGTTTGATTTTTTGTGTCGCTAAAGGACCATAAAAAGTTAGAAAAACGTCTATAAAAGCCAGACAGCAGCTGTGCAACAAAACTGTTCTTTAATAATTATCTGAAAATAACTTTAAATGACAGCATATGTGGCAGTAGAGAACGTATAGGATTTCTATGGTAAACTGTTGTATTTTTATACATTTCAGACCTTTTCTGCTCCCTTATTCCCCAAATAGTTTTTCCTGACTTCCTGTCTATAAGAATCTTTAGCCACTGGCACTTACTCTGAGCTCTTTTGGCTTCACACAAGTCCTAGCAGAAGCAATTATTATACAAGTGAAAAATGACTTCCCAATACAAAACTCTACATATGTTTGACTAATGGTAGTTAGATCACATTTGTTGAGAGAGAGTACAAATGAGTGCAGGTGTTTGTGTACGGGACAGTCTATGTGTGTATAAATCTGCTCAGGGAAGTAAATATTAATGACAGCTTGAGACAAATTTAAAACTCAGCTGCTATAATACTGTACCCAACTCGGGAAAACAAAAACATTTCTCCTGTTTACCTTGCAGATTTTGTCCTACCTCTGAATTAAATACCACATGGAGAAGGAGTTGTTAAAAGTGGTTTGGCCCAGTGCCAACAGCGCATGGCATGCACCAGAAACGTTTGAGCTGAACAGAGGTCTGAATGAAATTAGCATGTTCCCATACGCCTTGATTAGAAAAACAGCAGCTGCTGAGGCAATAATTCAACTGTGCCTGAGACTTACAGCACCATACAGCTGCAAAACCTGTTACAAGCATTCAGTCAGAATCCTGCCAAAAGACAACAATTCACAATATACGCACTTCAGTATTGGGTCTGTGATTAATCTCCAGCAAAATTAAATGTTTAAGTTGTTTGCAATCAAAAGAGGACAATTTTTCACAGGCAGGTTTTTACATGAATCTTTACTTAACACCTGAAAAATTCAAATATTGAAAACGATTTTGAAGAAGGGACCCGATAGTGTATTTGTCACTATGATGCAAAACAAACAATTCAACTTCAAAAGCATCAGTATCATTCACAGTCAATTTAAATTCTACTCTATTTTCAATTCAATCACTGCATCACACACACACACACACACACACACGCACACGCACACGCACACGCACACACGCACACACGCACACACGCACACACACACACACACACACACACACACACACACACACACACCCTAAAACTACATTAGTTAGACATAATGACAAGTGATGAAAAGTACAAAACTGACCTTGTTATGAATCTGATATAATTATAAGCCAACCGTAAACCGTTTTTTTGTATTGGAATGTGAGAGTGTCCTGCTGCCAAATCTCTGTCATAAACACATCATGTAGCAACGGTCTAGGCTCAAACTGAGGCCTGTTTACATAACAGCACTGGCAAAGCTCAGTCAGCATCAAGTCAATGGGGTTTAGCTGTTAAGGAGTGACATTAAGCATTTCACTTTTATTATTATTATTTATTATTTTATAATTATCCTTTATTATCCCTGTAGGGAAATTATCCTCTGCATTTCACCCATCCTTTCAGGAGCAGTGGGCAGCACATGAAGGCGCCCGGGGACCCATCTCCATGATCTTGTTGCGAGGCTTTGGTCAGGACCTCAGCTGGAGGATTTTTACCTATGGAGCATGTTTTTGGGTTGATGGGGGAAACCGGAGTGCCTGGAGAAAACCCACCCAGACACCAGAAGAACATGCAAACTCCACACAGAAAGGTGCAGGCAACCCGGGGATCGAACCCGGAGCCTTCTTGCTGTGAGGCATGAGTGCTAGCCATTCAGCCACCATGCCGCCACTTGAGAATAATACACTATTTTGAAGCTGCTTACAAAAGACAAAAATACCACTTGCACTTTAATATTTTGACTTAATTCTCAAAAAATAGGACCTCACATGGATCACTTGATGGTATTTCCTGTCACTGCTTGTGTTGGATACTGATTTCAAGAGAAAAATGCATGCATCATGTTCTGCTGGAGGTATTTTGGGGCGAGATTATGTACCAAAGCTCCAGAGGGAGTAGCCCTTTTATCATAGAAGTCATTAGTGATGCAGTGGGGCCCTGTAAGTGCTTCCCAGAGAACCCAAACACAGCAGCTCAGCATGTCTGCACACATCCACATTACAATCTACACACAAGCCTCCAGTCGTCCGATTTAAACTCAGAGCAGCCACAAAAAACTGACTTTATCTAGTACCAAGATTACACTGTGTGCTTAAAAATGTGTAATCTTCATATTTGTAGCTATTTTTGCTCTATAATTTGTAGTTAAAAAAATCTTCATGCATTTTTTATCAATTGAATAACAATGACGTGGTTAATGGTGGACGGCACTTTTACCTTTGCCAGTGCCGTAACACCGGTCCTTTGTGTAACAGAGGTATAATGATTGCAATATAAATCATTGCTTCCGGTGAGTGATTCTTTGATGTTATCTTGTCAAAATGAGTACTTTCAACTGTTCATTTCAAGAGACACAGAGCACTGTCACTCAAAAGTAGGGAGTAAACACAGAAGTCAAATGGTGACAGAGCGGCCACATCTCACTGAGGGCAGTCGCACACAGGAAGTGCATTCTTTCCCCTCAGTCACTGCCCCCCACTGCTGTTTGTTTAAACTGGGCCTGATACATGCACAGATTACATGTCCACCACAGTCTCCTCCCTGTCCACTCTCTCCAACGCTCTCTCTGCTGTTACCAGAAGTTAAGACTAGGACATTTGGTCTCAGGGGACAGTTCAAATCTTATCAGCTCCACCCTTTCTCCTCCATTAGTCACTCTCACCAATGTGACCCACTTCAGGTTTTTAAAATGTAATGAATATACTGACAGACTTATCCAGTTCACCTTGTAAAACTAATACTGACACACTTTAGATTAAGTTGATAAGTAGAAGAACAGCACCCACCTGAGCTTATCAGCCACAAAAATGACTCTTCTTTCCAGCAGCAGCGATGCAAAGACTCGTATCACCTGCCGTACGCTCAAACATTTGAACAAACTCTCGAAGTCCACATGCTCCAGTCTGGAATCAGTGGGTCGTCTCAACTCTATGACCTACATAAAAATCACATAGTAAAACTTTCCTCTGCTTCAAAGAGCATTATGAAAATGTAGCGCTATCAACAGCTCTAACCTCATTTCCTGCTCCAGGCAGAAAGGTCTTCACTTTGATGAGCTTCCCTGGTGCAGGGAAGGGCGACTCCATCAAACTCCTCATAAACGGATAGACCAGAGCAGCAGAGATACCCCTGCGCCTCTCCACCTCATCCAGGATCTGAAAAACATGCAAATAAGATACTTTACAATGTATTAATGTTATCTATAATCTGTTAAAACCCTGATGCATCACACTTATTTATTTCAAATAGGCAACTACTTTTGGGAGTTATTCATACCAGCAAATAAACACTGAATAACTTGTTCAGTATCAAGTTAATTTAATAAAACATATGGAGCAAAATTCAAGACAATATTTTATTATATTATGATTTGGCCATTTCTAGACATTGTTAAAGAAAAATCTGCAACTATATCATAACATTGAACACTGTAACTCTTTAGAGCGCAGTCAAGACTGTTCTGTTTAAGTAAGCCCATCCCCACAAAATGAAGCCTAACTATGAGGTAAGAATGATTTACAGCTTACCCCACCAGTGTGTAGACTCACCGTGGAGAACAAGTCAAAACAGCCCAGTCTGCTTATCACACAGTAAACCTCCGGAAGTCGAGGTCCTTTTCCACTTGGCTAAAGACAAAAGGACACAAATACAAATGATTACCGCATAGTGTAATTGTTGGGGAAATCAAAAGAACTGGTTGAATGTTAAATAGTTTACTCAGTGTATGTATTTCAAACATAATCTAAGGTGAAAAGTCTTTGATGTGGATAGCCAGTTCATAAACAAATGTCGTTTATCTGCCTCTGCTGATCATATCACCTCCTTCAGTTCACTCTAAGACCATTATGTGCACCACAGCACATGGGGGTACGCAGACAAGAGACACTCAAAACCACACAGCCACACATGAACACAAGCACTCAAGAACAGCCAATTCACTTGTCCATATTAGGAATACAATTTTCTCCCCTGCTTTTCCAAATGGATGATTAAATCAACTATGTGCTGCTTGATTCAAGTCCTCTGGAATGCCTCGCTGCTGCCAACGGCCGGACAGACAACAACAGGGAGGAAACACAGTTATTGAAGGAGAGCTACGGCGATGAGCTCTGATTAAAACCTGTTCCTATCAAGCAAGCATATAAACAGGGACAATCACAAAGATGATGAGAAAGTGGGCATTTCAAAGCAGATTCAGTGCCAGGAGTCTAACCCCCTTGTGAGAAAGTACACTGTAGGACTGTAAACAGGCTCAGAAATACTAGAAGGCTGACAAAATAAAGTCACCACATTTCACAGGATCCCACATGGTCAGAGTTGGTAGCCACAAGAAAATTGTAAATCCAGGCTTCAAAGCAGCTCAATCAAAAGAGATGCAGCTGACCAAAAGTTGGAATGGTTCTTTGTGGAAATTGTAGGAATTATTGTATTTTAGTGAGCAAATGAACAACTGGTGTCGAAAGATTGTGGACAATTGTGGGATAGGGCCAAATATTACAAGTACAGCCACACAAACCAGGCCAGAAAAACTACAGAACAACTTATGAAGGATTCTTAATATCCTGTGCTTAAGAAGACATTTAGATTTTTTACTTGTTTATTTAACTAAACTATTATTTTACAGAACTATTAAACTGTTACGGTTAGACCACACCCAAATCACAAATCACCCAATTCAAATTCAAAGGAGCGCGTTACCAATAGTCGTCTGCAGTAGCCAAACCTCCGGCTGCCATCTTCCCCCGTTAACATGAACGAGAAGGTCTCACTATGGAAAAGCACATTTAAAGTACTTTCATACATGATTTTGCATAATTAAAGGTCCTATGTTACACTGAACGTTACATCAAAAACGTACCTGGAGTTGTGTTTTGTTTCGCCCACACTTAATCCTGGTTTATTAGTCTGTCTACATCTCCAAAGCTCAAAATGCTCTGTTCCACCATGTGATGTCATGGAGAGTTAGGTTTCAAATTAATAGCTTTTACCCTTAGTTCAGTAGAGATTGGCATTTCAAGAACAGAACTCATCCAAATTATTCTAGCGAAGGTGTATGAAGTTTATAAACACAAAGGAGCACTTCCTGTATCACCACATGACATCACAAGGTGGAACAGAGTGTTTGAGAGAACTAAATAACTAAAAACCTAAATATGCAGGGTTTGTGTTAAACGCATGTGTATGAAAAAAAACAAAATTCCAGGTATGTTTTTGATGAGGAAACAACATTATAACAAAGATCACAAACTAGGGTAATATGGGCCCTTGTAAATAAGTTAAAAAAAAAAAAGTTATACAGTGAATTTGATGCTGATACACTAAATACACATAGACAGAAAAATCTTCAATTAGTACCTTGTATATTCAGACACGGGACTCCAGTCTTTTGCGTCAGGAAAACAAAACTGTGGAATGGCTTTTAGTCTCTGCTCGGCCTCCCTCATCTGCTTGGTGGGCCTCTCGAGCTGTGAGGGGGAATAAGAGGAATCTCAGTTGGCTCATTCAAGTGTCTCGTTTCTATGATCCCTATGGACCTCAGTGAGACAAAGAAATTATTAATATTATTCCCATACAAGGTTATAAACATACAGCCCTAGACCTTTAATTTGTTATGAGCGAAACACTGTTAATCTTGTGTGAAAATGATAAGAAAGGAGTTCATACAGCTGTGATTTAATATGGGTCATGTCATAGTGTCAGTGTTTCTCCACAATTCCCCAAATTCAACTAAAACAGTCGGTCTATATAATGGCTACAGCATTATACTTTGTGGCAGCCTCTGACCCCAAAAGGCACCACCTCTCTAAGAAACATTTAACATAATTATATTGTAAGTCTGACCTTGCAAATTACTAAATGTGAGCTGTAATTGAATAACTATCTTAGGGACACCTGTGTGAGACTGCACTTACTTTATGCAAGCCTGCAGTGGAGGAAAAAATTCATAAAGTGAAAAAACAACAACACTTTTAAGGAATATGTGAAATCTACTTTTAACCATGTTATAATGGTTTAGCCCTATTATTATGGTTTCAATCATCTTATATTGTCCTATATTCAAGGCACCATTGGTCTGAATAGTCCAGCTTTTACCTACCTCCTAGCCCACTGCTATGTACTTACATTGTACCATGAAACTTCAATAGCATTACATAGCCATTTTTGGTGTGTCAAAGTTCAACTAAATATCAAAAAAAGCATACTAAGTCTTCTTTAAATTAAGTGACTGAACCTTCACACAGCTCATACCTTTGGAAATTGATAGGTGACTTCTGGAGTATATGTGTTTTTGGTGGGTTTCTTCTTTAGGGAAACAACCACAAAATACTCAAACAGTTCCCTCTCCTGCCACTCGATGAGCTGCAGCTCCAGGGTTCTGTAGCTTGGGGCTCGCCGGAGGATGGACTGGAGCTTTAGAAGTCTCTGTGTGTGAGCTGGAGATAGAGGGTGAATTATGAACAAAAGCATAGCATAGAGTAGCAAAGTGTACAGTCTATACCAACGCCAACCTCCTACAAAACAAAATAGTTGTGTTTTGCAAGGGCATCTGGCATGTCAAGTCGTTCTGCAAATCACTGCTCACACATATTTGTTGTGCTGTGTGGAATTCATGATATAAAATTTTAGCTAGATTAGATTATTGTGAAATAAATCATCACAGCTTTACGATTTATTCACAATTCACTTAATGACAATTATGTTTTGGTATTATGACCTAAACTATCACCATTATCGATTAACAAAATAATCCTGACATCCCTAAACTTTCCAAAAGAAAAAAAAGAGCTATAAAATGATAGAATAGCATGCTCAAAAGTAATCTGCAAATCTTAATATGCGTCTACTATTATGACTGATGAAAAAATTTAAACATCGTCTCTGTCTCTCACCTTTGAACCTGTCATCTGAGTCACTCTCACTTTCACTGTTGTCATCTGCATTTGGACAAGAGACAGTCAATTTTCACAAGCCCATAAGGAATTTCACTAATGTCAAAAGAAACGTTTATAAGTCTCTGTCCTAACCTCGTAAAGACGTCGTCTCAACGTTGGACATGGATAACTTTTTGAGCCTCTTCTTTCCACGTTTAGTGCAGTAAATGGAGTTTATTCTTTGGACCAGCTTTAGAGAAAATAGGATTACATATACATTCATTAGTGATAGTTAGAATTATAGGACCAAAACTGCATAATTTACTCTGCAAGGATAAAGAAGGCAAAGAGTTTGGGTTAAAATTGCTGCAACAAATAACTTTGCAACTTATAATTCCATGTTTTCAAATGTAAAATGCATAACTGAAAATACAATAATTAAAGAAAGAAAAAAGAAATCTCTGTTTTTATTGTCATTTGTAATAATTTTATAGATAGATTATAAACTTTAAATTTTTGTTTATAAACTTTTTATTTTGATTTTTACAATTTTCTTATATTCAAATCTCCAAAACATTTATATGCGTATATCTCCAACCTTTAGCATAGATTTATTCATAGTAACATTAGCAATTCTCAGAGCTAGGAAGGAAGGGAGGTAATGTCTACGGCAGAAAACAAATATGCATACAGAAATACAATAGAGCTGAGCTATGACAGATGTAGGTGGTTCTCTCCATTATATAATATAGTTTTGCCTCTGTTGTTTCATGCTTTCTGTGTGCTTGCTTTTTTGAATGCTTTATTTTGTGTATATATTTTAGATTCCCTTTGTTAAATTTACCTTTTACATTCCAGTTCATTAAATTATCACTTTATTTATACCATGTTCCATCTTGGTTTTTGTTACTTCCCCTGCACTAGTTGAGCTGTGTTTTAAAATAAACCAAGGAGCACATTGAGCATATTATTCACCTTGGGGATCCTCCAATGCCTGTGTGAACCCAGAGTGTCACTGGTCCCACAGAAGTTATTGTCCAGAAGCCCACAAGAGGACTGGGGCAGGAGCAGCATGTCATTGTGGCTGTGCCGTTTGGTTAACTGGGATGTTCGGTGGTTCTTTCTGTCACTGGCTGTTGTAGAACGCAGGGACTGGCTACTGGGTTTGGATGGTAACTAACAACAAAGGACACAAAAATGTAGTTTGGTAAATCTTCAAGTGACATTTAATATGTCAATGGCAATTCTTATTACTAATAATGGAAAAATCAAATCCGGTTTCCACTAGAGAGAGATGTTAGTGTCAGTGTGCGCGAGCCAACAATGCACTCTGGCCTTTCTGGGAATTCTCAAAAAGGTATAAACATATCTGGTTTTCCGCTAACACAAAAAACGTGTATACAAGACAGAATTAAGTGCTACTAAATATTAAAGGTACACTATTTAACTTTCCTGATGGAGGGACTGCCACTTGAGTGTCTCCATGGAGAGTGCTTTACCTAGAATGAATGTCATATTACACTCATCTATCTCCATGAAGATAAGGTCAGATCTGTGGGGAGGCGACCCTGGAAAAATGCATGCTTTTCTAGGTATTTCTGACCCCAAAAACATATGTAATTTAATAAAAATAGATAAGTATAAGTTTGATGCAATATATAAACAATATAATATTTAAGGTTTCACTGAAGTATTACTAATGGCAATCTGTATAATAAAAGGTTCAGCAACAGAAACACTATGATAGTGGAGCTCTCATGTTTATCTCAAATGCAATGTAACATGCATTTTTGTTGGAATCAGAGGGATGATTTCTTTCAGACTCCTGACAGAAGGGCCACATGTATCACCTGAGGAGGAGAGTTGAGTTTCCGGTCCGCAGCGCTCCAAGACCGGCTGCTCTCTGTGAAACACGACTTTCGCCCCAGACTTCTGCGCTTCAGGTCAACGTCCTCATATGGATTCTCCTTCTCTGTAAAGACCAGACGGACAACTTATAGTACAGCTTCAGTACACAGGAAAAGATTGTTTTTGGTAGGAACCCAATGACGTGTGGGGTCAGAGGGGTCACTGTGGCAGCACTATGAGAGCAGTGTGGGGGCAGTAGGGTGTTGAGGTAATAACCCTAAGGAGTTTGAGTCATAAAAGGTTTAACTAAAGCAATTGCGGAACTTTTTTTCCAGAATAATTACTGCTGGCACTGGAGCCCATAAGTTTCAGCTAAAACTGTTGGACACTACGCTGTTGATGAGTCATAGTCCAGGCATGTGACGGTCTGCTCAAGTATGTCAAATACAGGGTCACCTAGAATGCTAGATGGTAATTAAAACAAGTAAACAAGATAAGTAACAAGGTACAAACTGTGCAGTATTTACAACAATTCATTCTGTTATTTAAATTTGATACAGTCAGTTCTAATACAAATTTGCTTTACTTGACCTACAAACTATTTTTTTAAATCTTCCTAAATTAAAGTTAGAACACTGAAAAAGTAGTGTCTCCAGACCAGACACGGTGCTACTGTGTTTCCTAAACACATCTATCTTGGTCTGATGTGATAGCACAATGAGAAGAATAGGAACATAACAGTACACAGCTCCCACTGATGTCACCTGGCACAGGGCCAAGTCAAATAGAGAAAACGCTGCAGCCCATGTCTATTCAGACATATGCTCTGAGAATAGCTTTTTGGCAGGGTCCAGGGAAGGTTGTGAGAAAGTGAAGCAACCACAATGAAGAACAAAAACAGAGCCAGATGGTGTCGAAATGCATGAGGGAAAGAAGCTCTCTGGCTACAAAGACAAGAGGCCAAAACGTGTTGTTCTGAAAGTTTAATCATTGACCTACAAATATGTCTTGTGAGCCATTGCAGTTAATTATTAAAAAGAATTCCCATTTTCCCACATACACTAAATATGAATAGATGCCAATTTCCAAAGTGGCAAACCTCCTAAATGCAGAATAGCGTCACTCAGTTGATGAGTTCATGATAATAGTGAGGAGGCGAATAAGAGGGCTTAGTCAGACCCCATGTTGCACTACTACTCCATTAAAGCTCTGCACTTGTGTAATGAGGGCCCGCTGGGAAAATGATATGTCTGTGAATGTCTGCTGATGCACTAGAGGGTACTAATCTGCACTTCTGATTACAAGCATGTCTTTAACACACACAGAGCATTACACTGGGAGGGGACACACCTCGAGCACACGCGGATTGTAGGTTTCTGTCAACACAATGGAGTCCCTGGGAACAGAACAGGCTACAGGAAAAAAAACTACAACAATAACTATATTGGTTTACTTTCTGAGGTATGGCCAACTTTAGAAGGAATGAGAAACCTCATTTAAAATATATGGCATATAGTAGACCACTATTTTTAGTTAACATCATTATCATAACACATAAGCAGGAGATAGATTTATGACATACATAGAGGTAATTCCATAACTCCTAGCAACTACAATCTTAACAAGAGCCAAAACTTGTTATAAATTAGCCCAAATAAAAGTAAATGACAAGTCCTTTTTAGAACTCACCGCTTCCCGTGTTTCTGTACTTTTCTTCTCAACTTTCTGTCACTTAATTGATGCAAAATTATGATAACTTTTTACCACAGGTACTATTCCCCCAAATCAAGTAATATTCACTTTAAGTCCACTACAAAGTGCCCCTCTCGGAGATAATCCATTTTGTGACAAATCTGGAATGCAGGACTCATTTTGTGCAATAATGCTGTATTGTTTCTTTTTGTGTCCCGGTAGTGTACTTAACCTCATTGACCTCCAGTGCCAGCTAGCTTGTGTGTTAAAGAGTCCAAGATTACTGCCTTCTAGTAAGTGGCTAATGGTGAAGTTCTTTTAAAGTTTCTAATCACCTTTTTGGGAAACATGACTACAAGTGGCTGTCGTCACTATGTTGTTTCAATAGATATAATAGCTATTAGACTATTTATTGGCAGTAGATCACAAAGAGATTCCAAACCCCTCTATTTCAAGCCTATTTCAACAGGTATAAACAAAATTATATTGCACATAAAGGTTACAGTCATTTTAGTAGCCTAGAATTACGCATACGTAATGACATATCAGGCAGCTGTGAGCAAACTGAAGACAGTGGTGTAAGATTTCGTGAAACTGGCAAAGAATCACAGGTTTCATGCACACATAGTGATTCAGAGGCTTGTAAACAGTTTAGTTATATTTAGGCACAAAGGCCTGTGTGCCAATCCTCTATCACTGGGAATTCAAATTACACAGTAGCAAAGGTTTTTGACTACATTCACATACACACCCAATACACTTTTTTTCAAACTAATTAAATGATCCATTAAAACACAGAATAGCAAACAAATCCGTAACTTAAGCTACAATATTTATTATAAAATGTGTTAAAAATAATGTTGTATCATAGATGTGTACTATCACATGAAGAGGGACCAACCATATGTTGGTTTTTTTTAAAACTATAGCAATATAGTAAATATTCACTTGGGCACAAAGCCAATGGTTCAGCCAGATGGTAAAGGGTCATTTAGTGGAAAGGAATTTCACACCTCAACATTTCAGACTGACAAACTCTGTTAAAACACAGCAGTGTATAAGAGCTGAGCACTATAAACACACTGTAACTGTATGATCAATAGCACATAAAATGTTTTAACTCAGTTGTAAGTCAATATAAGTATTCATACAAACTGCAGTTGCTGTGCTTACCCACTATGTCCTCGTATGCATTCTCTTCAAAAGTGCTTTTAGAGTTGGGTCTATTCCTTGCCTCTGTAGTTGATGTGCCGTTTTCTGTAGGAGAGGAAGGATACGAAGATGGCAGACTGGCATCCTCCGACTCACACGACTCTCTGAAATCAAATACAGGTTATCAAGCTACAGTCAGTAAGAATTTATTATGAGAAAGACAATAGATATTTTACATATTACAACAAAAGCGGAGGCCAAAGTAAGTAAAGGCCAGTGGGCATGTATTGGGGGTCGGTAAAAACAAGAATTTCCAAAGCAAGGATATCTTGAGTGCAGTATAATTACTCAAACATGCATAAATGACTGAAAATACAACTTTGAATGGGTAAATGAGAATGGAAAACATATAAATTATAACATGGTTAAAAACTTTAAATCCTAAAACTTTAGATCTGAAATGCTGTTCTAGTAAGGTTTGAACTGTTTACAAAGCTTGTCTTCAAACTTAGAGCTATGGTGCTATAAATGGTCACCATGATTTTGGTATCTTACAATGTTCCAAACTCAAGGCACAACTACCAAGTTAGAGGAACCTACAGTGGTGTTGTGTCATGCTTTCGACAGCTGTGGCTTTTAGGCTTGGTCCGAGTTTCCTTGTGCCACAGGAATTTTAAACACAGAGAGAGGAGCAAAATGTTTTAGGGGTTTTTGTCCCATTTTCTAAAACGTAACATTTAGTTGTGGCTCCACCCTTTTTAAGATACAGTCATGTTATGGGTAAAAACCATTATAGACAAAACAAAGCTACAATACAAGAAAGGAAGGCTATAATGGTTGTCCCTTGGTTTTGAATTATAAAAGTGTCAGTTTTAATATTAAGATCAATTGTCCCTGTACAAAAATGAGTACTTTACATGGGAATTATCCTGCAATGCCACTGGGACAACCTGTGATATACCAGTATTGTACTATTGTTATACTAATAAATAAGTTTTGTGCTGATGTTGTACAAGAATGAAAAACTTATTTTTATCTACAAAGTCTTTACCTGTCCTGGAGTCTTGCGTTCCCTTCTGTCTTGCTCTTGTGGGTTGTGCTGGGAGCAGGAGTGGAGGGGAGGGGGGGAGGCGACTCCACGGCCTGTTCTGGAGGTAGTCCGTTAGCTGGCAGTGAGCCCTTCTGGTCTCGTTTAGCGTCATACTCAAAAGTGCGTTTTGGTTTGGGTAGAGGGTTGACTGGTGAGCCCACAGGAGTCTGCTGAGGCGTGGGCTCAGGGCTCTCAGACCTGGTTGAGCTCACACTAAACCTTTGTCTAAGTTTTGAGAGTTTGTCAGAAACTAAAACAACATCTGGTTCATTTGTGACCGAGCATATACTGCTGCGTTTACTGGCGCACGCACTGTCCAGGTCATCTCCTATTACGAAAGACTTCTGCTTTGTCTTATCAGTGCCATAGCAGTTATTCAGATAGCGTGGGGTTGTGCTGGGATTCTCCTTCAAGGCCTGCTCGATTTTTTGTATCCTATTGAGGACAGCAGATGTCTCCTTCCGACCCGATAAGGAACGTGCAAATGGAGAATCAGTTTTGCCCAGTCTTTTCTGGAAACGTCCAACGCCGTCTTTGTCAACCACCCGCTCGTCATCGGTTGTATAGGAGCATTCGGAAAAGGCGGTGCTCATCCTGCGAACACCCTTAAAGTCAAATGTTTTCTCACTACAGGGGGATGAGAGGAGACTGGGACATCCCTCACTGCCCCCCACACACTCCCCTACTGTCCTCTTCTCCAGACACAGGCTCATTTTAGGCAAACTCAAATGCCGGCACTCCCATTCTGAGATCTTTTTGCGGATTGTAGTTGGGGGTGCACCTGTTACTGAGCGACCCAGAGAAAGGGTGCGCTTGTGGGCTTGACTGGATCCCAAAGAGACACTACTTAAACTCAAAGCTCTAGCATTTGGGCGATCCTCTGAAACAAGATCTGTTTTTTGATTGGTTACAACTTCCTGGTTTGCCTTGGGCTGCACTGGAGCTTTATAGATGGACAGCCTGTTGTCTAGGCAACCGATGCTCTTGGATTTGGTGAGGGGTCCTGGAGAGTTGGGGTCACCTGTCAGAGACGCACCACCACACAGGGTCGAGGCCTTGCTGTTCCTGCCAGCACGAGCCAAGAAGCGCCCGTCAGTTCTCACGTAGCGACTTGATTTCCCGGCGCTCTCTCCGTCGCTAAGGGCCGTGTGCTGGCTCTGTCCTGGGCTAGTGGAGAGGACAGGTGACGTGGACTGGTTCCTAAAACACAAAGAAGAAGAGCATTACAATCTGAAGCTGATTTAAAGGTGAACTTTTCTGGTGGAAGGTCTGCCATCTTTTAGTCTCACTGGGCATGTTATTACTTTGCCTGTTATGTTCCACAGTATGGCATTAAACATACAGTATTTATGTCGACTGAGACAGGCAGGGGACACTTCCATGCCAACAGGTTAGATTTATGGAGTGGTGACCCTATGTACAGTAAGAATGCAAGATGTTTTTGAGAAATTAAGACATTTATGATTGAAGATACGTAAAATAGATCAGTTTAATGCCATACTGTGGAAGATTCCAGGCAAAGGAATAAAACCTCCATGAAATACGCAGGTGGCAGACCCTTCATCACTAAAGTTACATAGTGTACCTTTAAACTGAATAAGCAAAATGCCACACTTGGCTTTGAGTCATCACTGCTGTAAAAACATTACCAGATCTTAACAAAGAACAGATGGAAGAGGCCTATAAAATGAGATGAAAATTCAGATTTCATTGCCAGGATCAAAGATGGAATGAAAACCTGAGCTACTTATTTAGAAAAACCACAGGAAAGTATTCTGTTTTTGGCAGCCCAACATGTCAGCGTAGGCCAAAGGAAATACAGACAGAATTAAAATGCCAATATGAACTTTTTCCCCATCAAACTGAGGTGAATCACAAAGGACCTCACACAAAATGATGATCAGAACTTACTGGAGCGGCCTTACCAGTTCCAGTCTCATTCGTACCCATTACTGATACAATTACTCATAGCATCGGAAGTGTGTCTATTTCCCACAGAGATTTCAACAAATGTTACCCTGACAACATCCTACTCATGGCTGTTCAGTAGACCTGGGCTGCTTGTTGCGTAAAGGAAACCTGAAATCACAGTCAGAGCGTTATAGCAAGCTCTATGGGAGGAGAAGTCAAAGATGTGATCCCATAATACAAGTCAGGACACATCTCAGCTCACACCTATCTGCCCTGCCCTGGTTTCACTGCTCCAGCTGCAGGCCACGAGATGTTTGAACACCTGAACCTGCAAACAGCAACTATGATGGATGCTTCTTATCTTACATCTCTGAAAGTAACTTGAGCTGTCATGACGGCATCTCCTGTCTGGAAGCCCCTGAGTGATTTAAATCTGTAGCTGAGGATTTGATACTATAATTATACAAGAAAAGAGCAAATACAAAACATTATAGTACACTTTATATAGAACCAGAACACTTTCGTTTACAGTCACAGCGGTCTAGTTTCCGTCTGTTATGGTGTCATTGTGAAGACTCCCAAAGCATTTTAAATTATTATTATCATGATACCTTTATCTAAGTCTATGCTTGAGCTGGGCAATGTGACAATAAAATAATCACTTTTTTCATCTTATTGATCGTTCATCATTTTCAATTCAATTCAAGTTCTTCCTTTAAAGTCTTCTCCAAAACACATGCTTTTACTGACAATTACAAATGACAAAATCTCTATCTCATTTCAAATAAAAAGAGTAGGTATTTTACTTCTGTGGGTTATTAACTGCTAACACATAACACATAACACATAAAACTGCTAACACATTTAGATCATGTTACCTTTTATTGTTTTGAAAATTGTATATCCACCAAAAATAACGTATTAACATGTTTTATAAGAGTCACTTTTATTTTTGACTCCTCCTCCATTTGGTCCCCGCACTAAGCCACTCCTCGTTTATAGTTAGCGTGCATCCTGCTAATGAAACTATTGCACATCGCATCAGGTTTATCAAGTTGTTTTGTATTATGCTTTTGTATATTTATGTAGAACTGTTGTGTGGGAGCATGGGTGATGTAGGCTTGTGGGCTGAGCACTGCACAGAAACTTGTGGTTGTAAGGAGGGTTCAAACAGAGCCATGAAGAGTTCGTAAAATTACTGAAAGAAACATGCAAGGATGACATCGAAAATAAAATCTTCAGGCATGTTTTTGATGAGGGAACAACATTATGGTAGAAAGCTCAAAAAATCGAATGTGCATAATACCCCTCTGGAATTAATTGTACAATCCTATTCTATGCTACGCTTTAATCTAATCAAATGATTCAATATAAAAAGTATGACAACTTGAGCTAATACAATTTCTCAGGCAAAGTCGATGTTAATGCTCTGTGGCCAAAAGCCCAAATTGTTGTCAGTCCTTGGTCCAAGACAGAGACCAGAGCTCTTTGGAGACTCACCATCGCTGGTGAGTAGCAACCTCACAAAACACTCAATAACATCATGATTCAGCCACTAAGAGAGAGGATTACGGGTTTAATTTGGTAATTGGGTAATTAATTTCTATGCTCTTTGGCTTGACTCTCAGTGGATTTATATTTCCTTTCATTTTTGAATATGAAAATTTGTATAATTCTCCTCTCTGTCTCCCAGATGGACGTGATGATTGTAAGTACAGCCAACAATATAATTACCCATACAGTATCATTACAGTTAATATTCTGGAAATTATTAATACAAAAAATTTCTTGTGAAAGGGTTTAGTCCCAATTATAATCTATGGGCAGAGGCTAAAAATATGCATCTTTTTTTCTGTACTGTACCTTTAAGCTTTTACAGGTTTTGGTGGGTAAGTGACCATTAAAATAATCCTACTTTAGAACACTTGAGCTGCTTGGCCACACAGAGGTTAAGGCGGTGTTGTATCCAGTGGCCTTTGGCTCTCACTCAGTGTTTCAATCCCTTCAAACCACAGTCACTTCCTGTAACTGACCAGTTCAACCAAAGCAGACAGGCCATAACAGCTATTTAACTGGAATAGTCCATCATATGTCAGCTTCTTAACATTTATCTTGGTCTGACACTCACATAGCTCAGTATATTGTTAGCATTCATCTGCTGTTCTGTATACTACTGTGTTCATCATGGTAAGGATATTAAATCTTCCACATACGGGCAGCAGATGAGTCAGTGAGCCCTAAATATATGAAGTATTAAATTATGCCCCCCAAAGTAGATTCACATCATGGAGCAAGTACAAAGAAGTGCTTTATGTTGCTGCTAGTGCTTGTGTGTGGTCCTGCATAGAGACATTAGTTTGACCAAAATGATTTGAAGTAGCCTCTAAATTAAAATGAGATACACAAAATTCTTAACAAATTTTCCTTTTTGGTTAAACTCTTTGTTTAACATTTGTCTTGAATTTAAACCTGATGGAACTGCTCAATGAAAGATAGAGCTGGGCGAAATTACAAAAAATGAATCAATATTTTTTTCCTCACAGTGATCTGTCTCAGTTTTCAATTTGATTTATGTTGTCTTTTTAAACTCTTTAGAGTTAAATGTTTTATATTCCGATGTGAAGCACTTTGGAAACTGTCTTGTTTATAAAATGTGGTATACAAATAAAGATGGATTGGTTTGGATTTAAAAACAAATTTTCACTGTTAATTTCCTGAACATAAACAATACAGACTTTAGTAATTGCTAACACATAAATATGTTACCTCTGCTGTTTTACTTGCAGAGGATTGGCTGTAGACGTCTTTATTAAAAAGACCCAAGCTTATCATTGACGATTAGAGATGACTAAATCTCAAACTTGATTCAAATTAGAATACTTGCCCAAATAATTGCCCAGCCTTATTGAGGGGTAGTGGTGGTGCCTGAAACTTCCTTTTTTACTTTGTTTCCACTATAAAGTATATAGTACTGAAATTCTATATTGTTAAAGTCTGCGTGTCTCCAGAACACTATAAGCTTTCAACATGTATACACAGGTCTGCCTCACTACTCACGTCTGCAGGTGGGACAGCGCTCTTGTCCACGATGATACAGGATCAAACTTGCAAAAGCGTTAAAAGTCCTGTTTTGACTCTCACTAGTTCATTTTTCACATTAGTTAAAAACAGGTAACTCAGATGAGTTGATAAAGCGTGACTGAGTCATGAGTAGAGTAGAGCAGTCAGTTCAGGATGTCCTCTATGTCACTGACCTGTCAGAGTTGTCCCGTGGAGCTCTACCCCCTCCTGTTCGGGACACAGCCTTGGAACTCTTGTTGGCAGTCATGTTTGAGCACACACTGCCCGCTCACCTGGTGAACACAGAACACAGAAAATCAATCACTTATCTTATTCTTATATTACAAAGCATGGTTTCTTCCACATCAAATATGTATACTTTTTTCCATTTTTGTAGCAGCAGTGCAAAATGTCCATAGAGATGCTTGTAGATGTATTCACCAAAACAAAAAGGTAACAGAACATCAGTGGAACGGCCCACTAAGCTGCTGAGTCACTACCGGTCACTTAAAATCTCATGGTTTACGGCATTTTCCCCCTTATCTATTCGATTCAATATTTCTTGCTATTTTTGCTACTTATTTTGATTTCATTATTACCATTTATATTTTTGCTCTTTATTATTATAATATATTGTGATATGTGAGCTACTGAGTCCAAATAATTTCCCTTCCTGATCAATAAAGTTAAGTCTAAGTTCACCCTTGTCAAAACAACATACTTATTAACAGCTATACACAAAAGAAGTACATTAATTAGGATACCCATAAGAGCAAAATGGTTAAAAATCACCCCCTGCTTTTACCCATGAATAAAAATCGGTAACATAAAACAAATCCTCTGTTATATCGACAAAACATATGCTGGACATATTTTACAAACAGACAGGGAAGTATTAGTCTCAGTGTGAACTACTCGTATTACATGACAGGGTTCAACAGCTTGGCTCAACTGCTGCATTTAAAGTGTTTAGAAAGTTTCCACAAGACTTTCACACTTGTAACACTAAATTATAAACGTCATATGCAAGAGACAAAATAGTGGAGCTGTTTAATTTGTTTCATTTTGTACAAAGCAATAGTTTCTTCACAAATCATCCGATAATGCCATTTGTTATGTTTTATTTTTATGGTCTGTGGGTTGCTGTATAATTCACTGAGGTTACTTAGAGCAAGGGAAAGCGTATGGGGTTTAGTTTAGTTTATTGGTTTATTTTAACCATGTACAAATACATTAATCTCATAAAAGAAGAGATGCTTTACACCAGATTTAACTAAAGCTAGTTTCCATCTACAGTCCCCGCGCAGGTTAACAGGGTAGCACTTTCATTTAGTTGTACATGTTGCAAAGACTTTAAAGTTTATATTCTGTACAATATCAGACAAATCCTGCTGTTTCCTACTTTCCTCCTGTTAAATCACCTGTGCAAATATTGAATAGGCTTGGCTTTAGTGGAAAAACTAACACAGCTTACAAAGTCAGACAAAAAGATCCAGGGTTAGCTAATGCTTTAACTCTCCAACATGAGTCAACAGCAAGGGGACAAACAGACTAGTGAGACCTAAATATTATCAGACAAGACACTGAGTCATAGAACGGGCGAGACCAAAATCGAAGATCTTAGTTAAGACTATATAATATTGTCACAACATTTTGCCAAAAACAAAACCATAAAATTTATTAGAGGGACGAGTCAGGTTTTTGAGATTTAGACATGTTATAACCCTCATCAAAACATACCCAGAGTTGTGTTTTGTTTTATATACATGTCATTAATCTTTCATATTTTATAAGTATTTTAAATTAGCAGAATAATGCATCACACAAGATCTCAAAACTTGTTAGGTATGTCAAATGTTTTAAGGGGATTAAGACTAGTGAGACCTAAATATTATCAGACAAGACTCTGAATCATAGACGCTGGCGAGACCAAAATCTAAGATCTTAGTTAAGACTATACAGTATTGTTACAATATTTTGCCAAAAACAAAACCATACAATTTATTCGAGGGCCAGGTCAGCTTTTTGAGTGTTTATGCATGTTATAATCCTTATCAAACATACCTGAGTTATGTTTTGTTTACATGTGAATAATGCTGCGTATTTTAAAGGTAATTTTAAAAGATAAGCACAAGAAAATGGATGGATGGATTTTAAAGATATTTTAAATAGTCTGAATAATACATCACAAGACCTTAAAACTTCATAGGTAAGTCTAAAGTTGTGGATACACATAAACTGATGCCCAAAAACCCCGGAAAGGAGGCAAAGCTCAAAGTGATTGTTATGTTGCATAAAGAGGTCAAATGTAACTCTCAGGAGATCAGAGGTGGAGGATGGGAGGGTGCTCGCCGACCAACTTGTTTACAGGAAGTTGTTGTATGAAAAAGCCAGCGAATCAGAACTGCAGCTGAGTGCTATTACAGACAAATGAGGAAAGTGAGGGCATTCCTGCTGTCAGTTATTTCCTGTAACTGTGGACACTGCAAAGAGAATCCAACATGGATCATATTTTATCATCACACTTGAAGATGGAGCTCTCCAGTTCAGCTTGTGACTATAGGCCCCGGCTGTCACTCTGATGGAGCATAGACATAAAATATAGTTATGAATAAAACTTACTTAACAGGGACAGGAATAAATACAAGATATTTCTATATATGGATAAACTGGCTAAAAAACAAGTAATATTAAGGGTAATCTGGCTGCAAGGAGTTATTAGCAATCCCAGTGTGTTACTCCCAAACTCTTTTATTGTATTAATTTCTGAATACAATAAAATACCGGTATGGTTAAATAAATATTCTTTGTTTGATCATATTTCTTTTTGTAAATGACTTAACATTTATTTAGCTTTTTTTCTCAAATGCCCCAAAATAGCCTCCATAAATTCAGGTGAAAAGTCATGTTTGTGTTGAACTTTCATTATTTTCATTTGTGGTGTGAAGGGTCTAATCAAATAGAAATGGGTCAGAGAGGCCCAGGATGGACAGGGCCATGTAAACATGAAGGCGTTAGCCCACTGACTTCCTCTGCGCCCTGATACCATCTCATCTGATCTGACTGAGTCCCAGGCCCATGTGAGAAAGGGCTCCTACAGGACACCTTTAGAGCAGTCAGCCTGTGGACATGTTTCTGTGGAGATGCATGGCCAAAAGGCAAGCTAAAGGTCAGAGGAGAAAAGTCAACACTGTTTAGTTAATGGAAGATACTCTTTCAATCTCTACAACAGAACACAAACAAACACAAGTTTGGACTGAACTGAACTACACCGTCAGTTAGACAGAAGACCATTTTAAATAAATAGTCTTCTCTGTGTGTGTGTGTGTGTGTGTGTGTGTGTGTATGTGTGTGTGTGTGCGTGCGTGCGTGCGTGTGCGTGTGGAGCACTTCAAATCTGTGTCCTTATGGAGACGTTAATGTTTTACCTGGTATGTTCCACAATATGGCATTAAATGTATCAACACCAGGTCAGGTTACAAGTCAAATCTATGGAGCTGCTCAGAGTAAGAATGTGTGTTTTTAGACATTTTTAAGCTAAGAAACCAGCAACTGAATAAATACTACATGAGACAGAAGTGCAGGTGGCAGATCACCCACCTGAAAAAGTGGCATACTGTACTTCTAAGTATTGACTGCTGTATTTAAATCAGCATTCAGTTTACAGTTGACATACAACACATGAAAGAGTATTCACATTTAAGAGAAGCTATAATGAACGGCAAATAACTAACTTAATAACAAGCTGTTGAGCTTTTTAGCAATCTCTACAAAATAACCAATGTAATGTAGGTCTAGGCAAAAAATAAAGATGTAAAAGAGAATACCAAACTAATCCTGAACAAATTTTTCTGGCGGTTTGAAAGGATCCATTATACTTTCCCAGCTGTTTTCTGTAAATGAAAATATTCAGGAAAGCGTAGCATTAGAGGAGACTGCTAAAATACATTGTTACTGGTATCTTTGTTGGCTTTTTTGAAATGTCAAAGATGGTACCAAGTTTTGTCATATTTCAGGTCAGGATATTCCCAACTTTGTCAAGAGTTATTAAAAAATGGCGAGTATCTCACATAACTTTCAGCTGCAGAAGATTCAGGGTCAAACAGTTGCTCTATTAAATATGCGCCAAGAACAGAGTGCCTTTTGTCCGTCCTGTCCTTGAGAGGGAGATGTGGTTAAAAAGTAAGTCTTTTATCTCCACTTTGGGTGTGTATGTGTGTGCAAAAGAGAGACGCTCAATTAGGTTAAAATTTGTTCACAGATGAATCCACACGTCCTTGGCCCTGTCACATTTGACAGATCATCTGATACACACAAGGCTCGCCATATAGGTTGGTATGCACTAATATTTGCCCTATCCATCAAGCGGCGGTCAAAAAGAAAAGTTCAAGAATGTTTTTAAATGGGGAAAGGAGGAGATGGGTAAAACACCTGTACTATGTGTTGGAAATAGCTGCTTTCTGCTCTCTGATTTGAAAACATAATTAACTAAAAGGCAAATTATCCTTCAATTAATCTGGAATATAAAGAAATCCAATGTTATTACACCACTCAACTTTGGTTCATCAGCAGCTTGTCTTCAGAACTTCAACAAATGCAGTTTTCAGTAAAAAACAAATGGCCGAAAGATACAAGATTGGACTACATTTTTCCTCATTCCAGGCATTGTAACTCACTGGCAAATATGAGGGCACAGTCCCACACAAAAATGTAGAAGATAATTTCATCCACAATGGACAAAGAGATTCTGAGTCACATTAGGGACACTGCAATCGTTGGTTAATCTGAAGCTTTACTCACATAAGACAACCGAATAATCACTGAAGTCATTATGTTGCAATGCACCAAACATTATTTTTACCACTGAAATCCAGATATTTGTTAGAAGTGCATAGTTTAGCTTTTGAGTCAATCTTCAAAAAGTAAGGCAAAAGATCTGTTCACTTGGTGCATACAGCCATTTGAGAAGGAACAAGTGGGAATACATTATCTCATCCACCAAACTGGCATCTGAACCTTTGTAACATACCTCCTATTTTGTTCCTTCTCAATGATGAAGCAACAAAGCATCCGAAAACCCGCCTTTTGTTCCCTTATTCGTGGCTTAACAATTTACCACTGTATACACTACACATGTCAGGTGAGATCAGTCAGTGCTAATACTGTAATACAAACAGCTGAAATACTTTTCAACATCACACACTGTAACCGATAGCTATACTTTCTATTGAGCTTTGTTTAGTTTACTTTAATTTGGGTTTAATTATATTTCAAACATACAAAGATGAAGGTCCAAAAACTCAACACTGCAAGTAATGAGTCAGGATATGTACGTCTTGTATGTGGTTTAGCTGTCTGCTCTCCAGACCACTACATCTATGTATGTGACAGAAACCACCAAGGTTGATGCTACTGGCAGCAGCACAGCGCTACACCTATGTAATTACACTGGCCCCACCACAGAGCTGGCCCTCCTCACACTATGGGCAGGTGGTCAACGTTTCAAACTTTTGCCATTTCAGCTTTTCTGGCAATCAGAAATACTGTTTTGAGTGTTTTGTGGAAAGTGGAAATCCTTTGGTGTAACCTAGATGTGGACTTGGACAGCTGCAGAGTCAGGCATGTGGAAAACAGGCTTTGGTCAAACTGGTCTGCAGTGAATTGTGTCACTAAGCTGACCTCCAAATTGGAGGAAATAAGGAAGTTCAGTTCTTGTTCACAAATGCTTTATGGTCACCATCAAATGAAATCTCCTGTCGTCATTGAAATCTTTCAAAATGACAACACTTTGATCTTACAAAATAATGTTCCATAGAAATTCCTGTATGATTTTTTTAGTTGTTCTAGTTCTGGTTTAGTCCAGGGTTAGCCCCAGTTGTGAACACACTTAAAACTGTATTTACATTTGGAACAGGCTAGCAATAACAGCACACTGAATGTTTTTAAATAAGAAATCCAAAGTAAAACCTGTAAAAGTATGAGCTTTTGTCTCCTGATTGATGTGTAACAAAAGTAAACATACAGGTGTCCCAGTTGAACAGTTTTAAATTGACATAAGACCTTCCAATGGCACACTGACCAGGCTCACTGCTGTGGTATTGACTTGTGACAAAAGACAGCTTCCTCAATAGGTTTTTGTTGACAGTCCAGTCTAAAGACAAGCGAAAGACATTGTTTCTTGTGAACAATAGAACTAAACTAAATAAATGTGTCAAACCAACATATGCTTGGTCACATTTCAATTTCCAAGTATCTATATAGCCGACCTAATGCTGACAAAAATGTAATATATGACAAGGCTTCTGGCATTTAACTTTTGTGGAGTTTAAGAAATTAGTCTATAGGATAAATTGCTTTGCTAAATTGGCACCCATTGAGAGCAACATGAAAAGTGAATTGATGGTACAGCTTTAAGTCCAATAAACTTGTATCAACATAATGAAAGACAGATGAGACAGCACACTTCTGATCCCACGTTTCAAGATCCCAAGACAACAAAATCTCACTACTGCCAAAGGACACAGAGTCCAATGATTCCTCCAGGTTTTGTTTGTTATTGTGCAGTCTGGATTTTTGGATGCGAATTGATTTTGGACTTAATTCGTCCCACAATGGGCCAAAGAACATGAGCCTGCTTCCTTCCGCCGCATTTTTAAGGATCAGCTGAAAAAGTAGTCCGGTATTTCTCCAGATGTTTCTAGTTTCACATGTCACTGACCAAATATGGTAGTAACATTAGGAATAAAGATTTAGACGATGCTCAGTATAGCTGTAAATGGACGCATGACCGTTCTAGCACTTTTAGCCTACTGCATCCATGCGCAGTGTGATTTTTTTTTTTTTTAAATTTTCATTAAAAGTAGGCTTGGAGGCTTTTACCTTTCTCTTCACATCCAAGTTTGTCTTCATTTTGAGAGTATATTCCTTTAAAACACAAAAATATCCGTGCGTCAAAACGTAAAACTACGTGATGTTCGTTACGCGTCCTTGTCGATAAACTCCCGTCTCAAGTCTTTCCAAGCAAAACCGTCAAAAGAAAAAAAAAGTCTGCTTCTCGCTCTCACAGACCGCTGGAGAGAGTTGGAGGCTGGACTTGTCTCCACGGGAACGCGATTGTTTGCCCCCCACTTTTCTTCTTCGGATTTGGCCCCGTGCCCTGTGCACAGCGGAGGCATTCATTCACGCGCTCTCCTTGTTTATTGTGTCACGGTGGAGCGAGGAGTTTCGATGAATATTCACAAGTGTAATTTTGGGCTATAGCGGCTGCTGACGGCATGGATGTGTCCTGCCAGCAGCGCAACACATTATTATGCAGAATTACCCAAAGGCCTATTGGTCAATGGGAGGGCATTGAACCAGTACAAAGATGTCATTCACTGGAATCATTGTTCAAGTATTAGTATTCTTAATCTATTTGGGTTTAAGGTAGGCTACAGTAGGTGATAAAATGCAGGTGAGGCTTAGTCTACATCTGCTTTAATGAGACTCAAAGGTAAAACAAACTATCAGACCGTTTAATTTAGGTTTAAGTAGTATTTAAAACTGCTAAACCTTTGAGACATCACCCTGCTTGAAAATGTGTCCCAGTGTCTTGCCCCACTTCATGTTTCTACTGCCAAAACAATTTTCTAGGAGTGAGTCTAAACTGCAACAACCACAACTGTGTAAATATTCATAAAAATTAAACACCAACTGTTTAGAGAAAACATCAGCCATCTTGACTAATGCTGTAATGAAGCAACTTCTAATGGATTAGTTTTAAAGCTATAGCTCAGTTCATACAACATTTTCTTATCCAAAATCTCACTTTCAAATATGAAAAATAAATACTGGTATAACTAATGAAGACCAATAAAAACCAGCACACAACATACACACTTCACATATTTAACAGTATACATTTTAAAATATTCTTATTATGTTGTTACTATTTTCTTAATATTTGTACAACACATACAGGTCTACATCTTATTTTACACAATCGTGCATAAAACATAAAACTTACTCCTGGGTACAGGTCCAGTCTCAGGAGGTGTCTTGTCCCACAGACTTGGGAACAGAGGAAGTCACAAAAGTCCTGCATCCGTCACCACAAGTCCATTACATGGAGTCAGCAGGAAGCCTCCAGTCCTGCCACTAAGCAGCTATTCTCAGAACGAGACACAAAAATGTTCAAGGTCCCATAAAGACAGTCCTTCCTGAAAACACAGTGAACCCCACCACACAGTCCGAGAAGAGTGGTCTAAGACAAAAACAGTGGATTCTTCTGGTGGGATGTGCGACCAAACTGTAATCCAAACTTTAACTTGAGGAATTCATTGTTCCACTGAGTACAGTCAGATATGGAGAAGCCACATCCTCTGGACAACAGTGTTCAAAGGGTAACTACTTCTTTTTGTACACATGTAATGCACTGCAATAGACATACATTTAAAAATCTACTGTAACACAACAAGAAAAACCTAGACCAGCCCTTGGGGATCATAGACCTCTACTATGGTGCTTATTCTAATCTGCAATTTTGACTCAATGGATTTTGTGGAGCAGACTGACTTCTATAGGGAAAACATTTAAAAGAATCTCAAACAAAATATTCAGTGTGGGTTGTTCCCATTAAGTAGGCTATAGGTCTGTTCACCCATAGTTCACTGGACTTTTAACTTCAAAAGATCAAAAATGGAAAGAACTAGTAGTCTAAGTTAAAAAAAAACATAGTAGTACCATAGCAGGCCTACTATTTGAAATATAAAATCTTTAGATTAGAGGGTAATTACACACCACATTGAGCGAAAAATCTTTAAATGATAGAAAATGTACACACAAATAATGATCATTAAAGCTCGAAAGATTTTCACAGCACAAAGCAGAAACCACACAATGATATTTGACTGTCAACATTTTTCATCTTAAAGCACCTGCTCATACATCTGTTCAAGAATTCAGTTAAAATCACTAGCCCCTGTATATGTTTACGCAAGGCTTTGTTCCAAATCTTAAAATCTTTTAAAGCAGCCAGATCACTTTATATGAGTACTTTAACAGGCCCAAGCATTACAGGGATTACCCACAAGTCTGTGAGGCTTCTGCCACCTACACTAGAAAATGTGTTCAAGCCTCACCAAGATAAGGAGGTAAAAGGAAATATATTAGATAATAAAGATATGTGAGGTAAAGACACTGAAGGAATATAGAGATAATGTGGAGGAGATTCTGGAAACAGACCCCAGGCAGCTCCTAAACTCAGGATTATCCGAGTTTGACATGTCTCGTCAACACTGCTGATAATACTTTAAGATGCAACACAATCAAAAGACGCAATGTGTCAGACACCGTAAAATTGTTGAAATACAAAACATGAGTTATTACAGATGGATCTGTGTAAAAAAAATATCCCTGCTTGCCTTTGTCTTTTCCATGATGGCCTCAGCCTATAATGAAATATGAGAGCCAGCCACCTGTATTAAGTCCCCTGCCTTAAGCCTTTAAACCGGTTTTATTTCCTTTTTAAACATAAACCCTGTTACCATTTTACACTTTCGAGCCCATGTAGTCGCAGATTGTTTTCTTGCAGTTTTAACTGGTAGCCTATTTAAGAGTATTGCATCCTGTACGTCTATTATAATGTAAGCTTAAACTCAACCTACACACATACCAGAATCAGAGGGTAACAAAATAAAAAAACAAAATAATAAAAAATAAAAAATAAAAAATAAAGTTCACTTAATAGGAATGTGGTTTAGATCTCAATATTACCCAAATGCTGGGGCGCCCCCTGTCAGTAAGAGACCACAAATACACAACAACACCTAAGAGCGAGATGGACAGCATTTCTGGCATGAGACAATGTTAATTCGCTTTTCTCTTAAAAAAAAAAAAAGTCACTGTCTTTAAGACGTAATAATGTTAATTTATATAGGCCTAACAAATGTATCACGAAATCTAGCACAACTACTGGGCTGCAGTGTTTATGTGGATGCCAGACAATAACACAGATGGAAGTCCTTGAAGCATCACTAAAAGACACTAAATGCGAATAAACTTCGATTATGTTGGATCTTAAATAATCTACATACCTTATTTTGTCTCTTGTGCAAATCGATCGTCAATTATCCATGCTGGAGAAAAGTTCCGTCTCTTCGTGTCCGAGCAGCCCAAATTCCGCTCACTTCTGCGAGAAAAACTCCCCGTCAAACTTGATGCTGCTCAGGGAAAAAAAAAAATAATAAAAATGTGGTCTGTACAGGAAATGATGACGCAGCTTCAATGCACTTTTTTTTTTTATAAAAATGTATCAAAATACATCTTGGTAAAGAATAAACTTTACCACTATTTTCTCAAGATTGATTGCAAAACTTTGGTTACTGGTCATTTCCAGAGGGCTCCCATATGTTTTTGTTTTAGGAAAATTATCTGGAGTTCCTTTGATGCTAAAAATAACACGTGAGGGAGAGAGACAGTATAAGACAGTACAGTGTAAAGAAATGAGTAAGGAATTCAAACAACACATTTACATGTTTAATATTTAAATCAAGTTATACAACAATAGATAACACAGTCATAATTCTGATGCTGTAGTTGTAGTTCTTCAATGAATTTACAATGTCATGCCACTGACTGTTATCATTTAGACAATTATCAGCACAATCCTTCCAGTTCAGTAGAGTGCTCAACAAGAAAATGACTAAGAAATGCAAAATCTTCTCAAATAATGTTATTGTAGGATTAAGGAGACAACAAACCATTTAGTATAAATCACATCAAATTGTTGCAGAGTTACTACTGCTTTACAAATTGTAAAGTATAAGTTCAGTAAACACAAGCTTCCATTTTTAAACACTTTTCTAGATTGTTAAGAGTTATATTAACTAACCACAGTAACCATAAAAACATGGCAGTTCATCAAAATGTACCAAGACACGATATACAATGCAGATTTACAGGGAAATACTTGTTCAAACAAAATGCTAGAGGAAAACAGATGAGGTGGTGAACCATTCATATGAGTTATTAAAACATCCCCAGGTTATAGTTCCATCATTCCTCTACATTAGATACCCAACAAACTGCCCACAGCAGCGGTTGGTGGATTGGTCCATTTATCCAGTCATGTTGTTTGGATATTTCTCACTCAAGTCATTAATTTTAGAGCATTTGTGTTATGATTTCAACAAAGCCTGACCTCAAACTTATGCAAATAGTGTTCATGTAACATTAGATTGAGACTTTTAAATTGAGATTTAGACTGAAGTTTCAAGTTAGATTGGCACGCTTGTAGATTGAGAAGAGATCACCCTCTGCTTTTGCAAATGAAATGAAAACCTGCTCAATTTTTAACTTATATCTTCCTTCACCTCAGGAGTCACAAAAGGTACAGATATGAATGGAGGGCTCTGTCACAGTGTTTTTCATAGTTTTAACTCATAACTTTAACTCAGGACAACATGACGGTCAAACACAGATTTCCTCTGCTCCTGGACCTGCCTCCTCCAGCGCTGCTGAGCGTGCTCCACTTTGTTCAGCATGTTTGGCCTCGAGTGTGAGCGGGACAAAACATTGTGTGCATTGGCAAAAGGCTGCTGGTCCTGGAAATAAACACACAGTATTTTCATGAATACATACCCAGCTAGTAAAAAGCTGAACATCCTATTGAAATAATAGACAGTGTATACAAGTTTATTGTAACTACCCTGAAAATACAGTGTTCTTTTAACTCTCATTCATTAATATGGTAAAAAATCACAACATAAAATTCTGACATTAACTGTGTAAGTAAAATCCCTCAGTCGGCCAGGTAGAATCCATGGCAAAAAAAGGAGAACTGAGGAAGCAGCTTGGATGAGCTGCGAAACGTATTCAACCAAATAAACTATGTCCAGTTGACAAATTAAATTTTCTCCTTTTTTTTGCCATTAACTGTGTAATGTAACCAATGACAAATAATGTGTTTTAATGGTATGTCATTATAGTAAATATGTTGTAAAATCTGACACCTACCCCAACATCATCTTCACTCTGAATAAGCTGAGAATGTCCAAAGAGCCTCCTCTTCAACATGGGCTCCAAAAGAGTCAGGTACACCATGTAGAGGAGCAGAAAGCCCAATATAGACAGGTACATAATAATGGTAAACTAAAGGAAAACAAGAAAACACAGTATGATTTAGTTTATCAAAATTATTGTTTTGATGATAGGCAGAGTATAAAAGTAGCATACAGTATAAGTTATACTGTATGCTACTATATCATATCAATCATATTATATTTGTTTTGTCTATTATATTATATTATATTTGTTATTCTGATAACATTTTGATCTTGTGTCCTGCAGACTGTTGTGGATCTGTGTATTTTACCATAGCCATGACAATGTGAATTAACCTTTTCCTTAGTCATAATAATGTGGATTAACCTTTATAGTTCCAGAGCTCCTTTCTTCATATTTACACTCACACCGTAGACAATAGGCCTCCACATCTTTGCCGTCAACAGGCATGGGTTCAACTACATGGAGACAGTTACTGAGGAAAAAAGACAAAATCAGTCAATAAAAAGACAAGCTGTATTCACCATTATCGCCTGATACTCTGTGTACATACCAGTCTTTTAGAGAAACATTTTGTTTGTAGATTTGTCCCTCTATGTCTTTGTATGGTGGACAGATGCATTTACAGCGAATATCTTCTGAGTTCTTCAAAAATAATAAGTTAAATTAGTTATAGGCCAATAGCTATTTAACAATTAACATTAACATGGCTGGTAATCGACAGAAAATCTTAAATGTGGAATGAACCGTAGATAGTGCAGGACACCAGACTTTAAGGCTTATTTAATTACAAAAAAATACACAAAATGATCAATGCTAGTATTATCGTTTATACATATAACGTGTCATTTGACAAGTAATGGCCCTGTCATAAAACTTTAAACAATGTTGGGGATAAATTAATGATCCACGCGTTATGTGTAGTGTTTAATCTAAAATTGTTTCATATCGCGCACCCCATAGTTAGCTTCCATTAGCCTTACCTTCGCTGTCACTGGAGCAAGAAGGACAAAACAAACCAGAACTGAAGCCACAGGGAAGATTAAAGGCTTCATTTTTACACTGTCGTCTTCGCCAGTGATATTTAGTCAGTAACGATCGTAACAAATGTAGCAAACGGATAGTAACAACACCTTAATTACAGTCGGCGATGGCCATTAAGCTAGCCTAATCACAACACATCGCAGCTTCCTAGCAGCTGACTGGCAGCTTCCGGTGAGATGGAGCTTCATTTCCGGTGTGGTGAGATTGTGCTATGCATGGTTTTGTAATGGTCCTGTGGATCCATTAAAGTCATGTCTTAAGTGCGGAATATGCAGCTTTTCTGCTTGTCTCCAAGGATTGTTTTGCCTGGAAGGCGCCACAGTATGCCATTAAACGTATCTGTGCCTATCTAGCATATCAATTACAGGTGTTTTTATTGGTATAAATTACCTTGAAAAACATGCATTCTTTACTTTGAGAAGGATCTCCGCTCCGTAGATTGACCAGTAACTTGGCTTAGAGGCATTACGTGCCTGTCTTTATGGAGATAGATTTTTAATGCCATTGTGAAACATTCCATGCAAAGCACAAAATGTCAATGTAGACAAGAATCATACACCCCACCAGAAGAGTTCTTGTAGTAGTAGGTCTATTCTAAGTGTGCAATGTAAATTTGTTAACACAACGTTTCATATTTTCCTCAGTAAAAATACAAGTAGGCATAGTGGATCGAAATTGGTTTCTAAAAGTTTTCTATGTTTATTTACAGTGTAACCGATGTACAAAACAATAAAAATATACACATTAACTAAGAAGATACAACTCTTAAGTGTATGGAGAGGTTGTCTTTGGTTGCAGTCACAATACTAGAATATCTTTATACTTTTTGAATACCATGTTTTCCTGCCTATTTTTCTCAGTCAAAGGGCTATGTGCAGTAATAATTTGCACTATGAAACTTAATTCTCTCTTGGCTATTTTTTTTTTTACATCATGTACAAATAGTTTATCAAAGTAATTGCTTCTGTGGTAACCCCACCCCTTTAAATGGCTGATGTTTCCAAAAATATTTTTGTGCTGTAATAATTCCCTTAATATTGATGTATTTCATTTACCTTACAATGAGTCTTTAAACTTATGTTAAAACTAGATACACCCTATATACAGTATCTTTGAAATTAGCATCTTATTAGCTACAGTGATTTTGCTTCCATTGCTGAAGCTCATAATATCAAACTTATGAGACATGTATAAATGGCAAAGCAGGCGAGACACAGCAGCACTCCAAATAGTTTGAACCACAACGGTCAAGAACAGCATTCAATCCCACTTTTCCACTGTCCGTTGTCTTCCTCTTAAAGCTTCTGTTTTTAATGACCAGTTTAACAAGTGTGCAGTCCAGTCCTGATTTGGTCACGTCTACAGAGGAATTAGTAACTGGTCACTGGAGAAAAATAACTGCTTAGCAGTGCTCCCTATGGACGAAGGAATCTCAGGACTTTAGAGCGCAGGAAGCGGATGAAGGATTTTGGGAACATTTCTCTTGATTCTTGTGCCGTGTAGTTGAAAAAGTTTTGTGGATGGGCCAGCACATCAAACAGAGCCCTCATTAGTTTCTTGTCCTGTAGGGGGAAAACACAGTTCACTTTAAAGTCATTCCACTTTTGTCCACAAGATGGCATCATTACAACAGGTTTGTAACCTCATATCATATCATCATTTTTATTACCACAGTTGCTGCAATGAATTAATTATTGGCAATTACTAGCCATCTAAAAGGCATTTATGAAATGTTGTGTGAGTAAAATCATACTTTAAGTATTTCCTGGTGATTTTCAGAGGCGTAGAGCCTTCCATCTCTAACGATATCTTCTATCAATTCTTGATAGTCCTCTATAAATAAAAACAAACAATAATCAATTTAAATAATGCATCCTTATCACTTTTATTGATGTATTATATAGCCCCTTCTTACCATCATATGTCACATACGGAACTTGGAAGCCCTTCCCACTATTCCCTTCATTGGATTTAAACTGTATCCAAAGCCTTTTGGAGCGAGAGGTAAAAGCTATGGGCCGCTCATACGTCTGACAGGTCTCGTAGGTGGTCACCGAGTTGGAAAGGGCTGCAGGGTAAAGTATTGGTCAAAATGTACTGCTATTGTGTTTTTACATCTCATTAAATAAGACTTAACACTTACAGCTTTTCCTCATGACCAGGTAGTCTCCACACTCATCTTCAATGGGTAAATAGATTTCTGGCACCACAATAAGGATTCTCCGTTTGGGAGGAGGGTTGATGGTCCAAGTACATTCAATGTTTGCAGGGTAGTTTCCAGGATAGTTTGGGGACTCAATATAACCAGTAAAATCTCCTAATTCTCCACCACATTGTCGATCTGTAAAATAAATAATTTTCATTATTTTAGTGCTTTCAGTGCTGTAAGAAATGGTTGAGTGATTTATTGTGCACTGTGCAGGCGTACTTTTGCATTGCATGATGTTTGTTGAGCCATCAAAGTCAGTGGTTGTATTTCCAGGGCAGGCAACACAGTAGTTCTGTCCAAACTCCCCCTGGTAAGTTCCCATGGGACAGCGAATGCAGCGGTGTGTGCTTGTGTTGTAGTAATGGCCCGGAGAGCACTGGACTATACCGGACAAAAACAGTTTTAATCAGTTTTGTGGAAGTATTGACATCCTTCAGTTTGGATTTATACAACATGCCCTTTCTGGTGAAACCATTTTTATTGACCTGTGCTTGGAATGTACCTGTCCTCACCTCATATGACAGAAAAAATGGACCACTAAATTTATGACATAGTTGTACAAATAATCCATTAACTCTAGGGGGCAGCAGAGTTCCAAAGACAATGGAAATGTTTGTGGGGTCCACAAACTAAAAAAAAAGCATGATTTTGTTCTTTCAGATGAAAACTAGCCAGTAACAACAGATGGCTCATTGTATTTACTTAATGTGGCAGTCATTTCTAAAGTGTGAATATAATGTCAGCAAAAAGCTAAAACACTGATGCTTCACCTTTGGTTTCACACTCCTGGAAGGTGACAGCTCCTGTGTGTTTGGTGACCAGGTTTCCGCCACAGGGGAAACAGGTGGTGCGGCCCACGTCGGGTTGGTATGTGCCCAGCGGACACGGCAGGCAGGGAATAAAGCCATCCAGAGAGTATTGGCCCGGAGGACACTGACCTAAACATGAACGCATGAGTCACTCACCAAACAAATACTGTGGAAAACACTGTTTAGATTTCTATCAACATCATATCTCAACATCTGGGATTTACATATTTGAAGTCTTCTTCATTGTAACACAAACTCTGTTTTCCCACTATGATAACAAAGCAGGTTGCACAAGTTAAAGACAATTCAATGGAAAGCGTCATGTTTTATTTTACATCCTGTAACTCCTGTATGATTTATCCAAACTGCATGTTGGGAGTCTGCAGGTAGCCTTTATTGTTTAGTCTAAGAGACCGATAAGATCTGAACTTTCAAAAAGTGATTGAGATAACACCAACTGGAAAGACTAAAACATATCGCCCCTTACAATTTTATTCAGTTATATTTGATGTAGTTCCCATTTTATTGCTAAATAAGACAAATAAGATACTATATACATTTAAGCAATTGAACCTTGTGTCTTACCTCCACATTCTGAAAGGTTTCGAGCACCCACAACTTTGGAGATTTCTCTTCCATCTGGAGCAGGGCAAACGTCACAAGACATCTGTCCCTCTTCGTCCTGATAGGTCCCCGCTGGGCAAAGCATGCACCGCCCCAGGTTCAGATCATAGTACGTCCCAACACTGCAGCTCACTAATGAATGAAGAAGAAGAAAGACAGACAACACATAGTTATTATTTTATTATCACAGGTGTGAACCCAGATTTATAGTGTTTTATGGAAACTGTTGCTGTTATAGTTGTGGTGAGGTGATGCTACTTTTATAATTAATAATATCACATTAATCTTGTAAATTCATAAGTAAATATTGATTTTATAAGTGCTGTAAGTGGTTTTAATTTGCCACTATGCACAGACACATGAGTGTCAGTAAGGAAATGGCTACAAAAACATGTGAGCCACAGACATGACTCATAAAATGCAGCTTTGTATAATCAAACAGTCCGAACCACAATGTAGATTTACACTATAAACATGACAGGGCCATTAAAGTGAAGGAAGCCAGACTTCACCAGCCGCCTCTCAAATGCAATCACACCACACACTTGAAACGGATAATTTGGTAAAAAGGCACTGATCATTAAAACATCAAAGCTACTTAGAACTACCATTCAACGCCAATCATTTTTAGAGTGAAAATTTAAAATACACATTTGGTATAGTTTTACATGAACGTTTACATTCACTGAAAAGCAATGCTAATGTTGTATACACTTAAAAGAAGCACTGTAAGATATATATCTTTAACTAGAAAAAACTAATCCTTAACAATCCCTAGGAAATGAAACTTAACCAATTAACATGGACTAAACAACTTAACCAAAAATAGTACAGTCCTTGATCTGTCTTGAAATGTACCATGAGAAAAACCAGGCCAGACATGTTCAACTGGTCCTAACCAGAGCTAGCCAACGTCCACACCTGATATAAACATGAACTGAAATAGTAATAACATTCAAATACGATTCTGTGTAACCTTGTTGTAAATAAATTATGCTCCATATAATATGAAATATAATATAACTTAAAGTTGTGAGATAAAAAGGGCAGCTGTCTTTTGTGAACACTTCAAACAGAACCAGGAGGACGCAACTTTTAAGTCTCAGGCACACACCTTTTTCAAAACACTATGCAATATCAAAGCAAAGCAAAGTTTTCCCTCTCATCCAATAGAGCACACCATCTGATTATAGAAGCCTAAGCACCTCTTTGCTCTGTAATTATATTTTAGGCATTACGGAGTCTGTCTGGGTGTTTTGTAAGTTAGGGACTTGACTTAAAATTGAACCTGATCTCAAACCAGAGAAAATCAATAAAATTTGAGCTTAGCATTGGGCTACTGCTCAGCTGTACCCTTTAAGCCGTTATTGTTATTCAAGCTGTCCTCAAGCTTTGAACAAAAAGTTCTAAACCACATCCATTATACATCACTCAGCAAGTTGTTAGATTTTCTTTAAGAGTAAGAAAATGTAATTCTCTCTGGAGCAGTTCATTTTTGGGAGCCCTTTGTTTACCCTGAAAGCCCATGAAGAGCCATCATTGCATTGTCCCCTAACAGCTTTTATTTGACAGAGGAAAGCAGTGAGGGAAGAGAAAGTGAAAGAAAAAAAACTGGAAACCTTTCAAATGCAAAAAACTGCTCTTTAGAGTCCTCGAATTGATGGCCCCAAAGAGGTTTAAAAGACCTTTCACCTCTATTCAAATCCCCAGTCTTTGCCTGCTTGATGACATAGGAAAACACTACGGTATCACAGTGGTTAGGAGCTGAACCCAATAAAAGGGGTCAGGTTTCTCAATCCCCCATTCTGCTCGGCCCAATCACTGCTTGCGCCCATCAAGCCGAGGCCCAAACAGCTGATGCTAATTGATTCCCATGGTGTGGCTGAAGTCAATTCTCTTTAGCAGTTTAGTGGCCGGGGGTCATGCAAAGCAGTCCCAGCTGGGGGCAGGGGGGACACAGCACTCAAACTGCCAGCGTGAATCAACAGCACTTCCTAAACATCTTCAATGTTAAAACAAACACGGAAACAGGTCGGGAACAAGAGTTAAATGGACGTGAACGTGTTTGCCGCGCACCATTGACAACCTGATATCCATGTAGTGTCCAGTTTATCAAAGCACTTTGGTTGTAAAAACAGCCAACAAAAATAAAACAGTAAATGTAAGGGCCAATACAAGACTGCAAAAGACACATGAAGCCAACCAGGAAAAAGATGGTTTTCAGATTTAATTCCAGAAACTATCCAAAAAAGATCAAAAGGATTATTTATACATAAACCTATTTCTTATTTTGACAACACCGGCTCACACTCCATCTCTGGCACTGAGAACAAGTCCCACATAGGGTTTTTCAATGGACTGGGCAAATTGAAAAGGACTAAACTGCGCTCAGAGCTAAGCCATAGCGAGAACTGGGGGAGGAGGGAAAAATATAGCCCCCTTTAAAGAGCTGGAGGTTAAGAATGCTTTTCAGCTTCCCCTCCTCTCCCAAATTACATGTCTACACCCCTGCCATGACCAATAGACTGCTTAATGTTGACCTGAAAGCATAGCAGGGGAGTTAAGAAATCAAGACAACTTAAGTCCTGCTATAGTAAGTGATTGAAGAAAAAAAATAGTTAGGTTTAATGAGGAGGCCAAACAAGGGAAGCCAGGAACAACTTTGAATGCAAACTATATCGCCTCAAACTATAAAATGTTTATTTTTGTGAGCTACTGTTAATCCACTGAAATGCATTCAGAATCCTGACAAAAATACGAGGAGGGAGCAGAAAGCACACCATCTGAATAAGCGTTTATACTCTACACTATATTAGCAGAAAAGAAAAAACACATTTCTCTGAGTGATATTAAGTGGTATAAGTAGGCAGAAACTCACTGAGAGGCCCAGTGGTAGGGGCACTTTAACACCAGCCAGAGAAAACACAGGGCAGCCTCCCGCTCAGATAGTGTGCGGTCCCACAAACTAACATTTAAGTCGGTGTGGGTTGTGTATAAAAACCCAACGATCGAGACAGAAAAGCTGCCAATAGCCCTCATATTACACCCATATCCCGGAGAGATGCTGGGCCATCTTACAGCTCTGTGGTATAACAACAGACGTTCTGTTCTACTCACTGTGGCTGGCTCATTACACCATGTCTGTGAACCAAATATGGCACTCATCTGGCCAACACCTGCAGTAAATCCAATCATTAAAACCGCTTGTCTGAATATCTCTAACTGGCATGTACAAGTTCAATTACTTAAATCTCCACTAAGACTCTACTGTGTACCAGGAGCAGCTGTTGGTGTGTGGGTGATGACTTGGTGAGTGTTGGAGTAGTAAATTGAATCCAAACTTACCACATTTCCTGTTCACAAGCACCTGACCAGCAACGCAGTGCCCCGGGAGCTCTGCAGGCTGGACCATGCTCCTTCCCAGCTCGTAGTCGGATCCAGCAAAGTGGAGGTGGAACTGCTCGCGGTTTATGGATTTTCTCAATGTCCGTATGGTCTTTTTGAGTTTCTTCTCTGACCGCCGGCGCACACAGTTCAGGTCACAAGTCTCTGCTGAAAAAAGCACTCCATACCACAAATGTCTCCAACTAAACATTTACAAAGTACAATGATTTGCACATGCTGTTGGTGATATCAAGCCCAGCAGCCAACGTAAAACAGTTCAACCCAGCACCAATGCATCACCTCAACTTAAACAGGAGATACTTTAACAATTTAATTTAATATGAGTGGTGAAAACAGCAGCCATAGAGATCAGGTGAAGCAGCAAAAGGGATGCAGGCAGTGGGCAGAGGGGAGGTGCAGAGACCAACCTGTTACCTCCTCTGGGTTCACATCCAGCACAAACTCGGCTGTGATTGAAGAGCCGTCCTCCTCGCTTGTCTTTCTTCCATGACGACTGCGGGGGCGTTGCCCAGACGACGTGCACCGGAGGCTCACAAAACTGAACTGAACATTTTCAGTGAAGGGGAACCGACTGTCTGTGGAAATAGGATCAATACAGATCAATACAGATAATAAGAGACGTGACAATAAATTAAATACAAATTTGATAGAATACTCCAACTATTTCATTTTACATTTTCACAGGTTTACAAAAGGCATCACTTTTTACCTCTGTTGTTTTTTTGTACTCCATGTGATTGATGGCTTGGTCAGACACAACTCAGAGCCATGCTTGGGCTGATTACATCCTCCCCCGTCACCCCAAGACAAAACGCTACACTGAGACATTCAAGACGTTTCAAACCGCACCACTTTCCCACTAATTTCTTTCACGTTGCTTATGGTTTTTGGGTTTCTTTGAAGCCTTTTCAGGTCTGCTTTATTGTTTGCATTTGGATTTTGCTTTCTCTTTGCTAACCCAGCCCCTCTAAAAAGTACTACATGCATGAATAATGGTGTATAATGCTAAGCAACGGGAGGTTGTGGAGTCGTAACTTTTGTACCTGAATGTGCAGAGTTTAATCCCTCTTTGAGTTTTTCCTGGCTTCGTTTTAAGTTACACTTCGCGGTGCCAGACCTGAAGGTGGCTGTGGTCCGTATACGTGGAACACTAGATATTTCTTGACCTGCAAAGAAAAACAAGAATTTTCAAACATCAGATAAAATGGTTTGGTCGGTCACATAGTTGATGCTGCATGTGTTTTATTCTGTGAAAATAACAACTCTTCTGTGATGTTTCACCCTACATAAAACCCAAGAGTTGTTTTTGTATGGAAGAGCGTTGAGGTGAATCTCGGTACTTGCCTAAGCAGTACAGGCCATTGTTGTCCCTTTGAGCATCAGTCGGGCAGGGCAGAGGCGCTCCACAGGTCACTGTGTATGAATCCTCTGTGCCTAAAACATACAAAGTGAAAGCCACAAAGTCAAGTTTGTGAAAGCAAATACGCAGCATGTAGGGACACGAAGCTCTGCTCTATAGACTAATGTTTAACCACTTTTCAAAGAACATAATTTTAACACAATAAAGTAATGCTTAATGATAAATGAGCTGGTCTATACAGTGGTTTCCACTGAGGTATTGTAAGATTAATTCATTTTGAAATAATAATATTATAATAATATGAAAAACAATGGTACCCAGGTGCCATGGCAATAAACAACATCCAAATAGCTTTGGAATAAAGCACTCACCACTGCTGATGTGAACTTGTGACTGGCATGTCAGGAAGCAGCGGTCCCCTCCTTCCTGTTTACTACAGTTCAGTGTAGGTTTAGTGGAAGATTTGGCAGGTGGTAAACTCTCAGTCTCTAGATGGAAACCACAATATAACTTCGAGGTGAATAAAAAACTTATAGGATATGGAGGACATAGGATCCAGCTAACTGATATATTAGTTTAATCAACACACAACAAATGCCAGAGATTAAAAGAAGAAAGGACAGCAAAGTTCAAAGTATCTCCTGTTTTTGTTCCCCGTTTTCTCAATTACATATAAACACATGAAAGAGAGCTGTTAGGGTTAGCTTTTATTAAGGCACCATCTTACCAATGCAGTCCTTTTTATTCCAGTGCAGTTTGTAACCAGGATGGCAAAAGCATTCAAATCCACCCATGGTATTTTCACATATATGCTCACAACCACCATTGTTCACACTGCACTCATTTATATCTGAAAGACAAAATAAAAAACAATTCTAATAAAGTCCGATCATGACATGCTGTGGCATCACACTTCTGTATGAATGTTACGCTCAACTTGTTTTGTGTGGCTGCCTCCACCCAATAGGGTCTCACCTCCACAGTGGGCCAGTCCATACATGGTGTACCCTTTGTTGCATAGACACTGAAAACCACCAGGGGAGTTCACACACGTGTGATCACATGTACGCTCGAAGAAGCATTCATCTATATCTGTAATCAAAAATAGTGGCGGACATAATAGCAGGGCAGTTAGGCTCTACCTTTATCATGAGGGATTTCCCATGCACATACTGGCTTTTTGCACCTGATGCAAAACGCACTAAGCATGATGTAATCTAACACCTATGAGCTCAGCATCCTCACAGACCATAATATAGTGTTGATTATTCTAACACCCAGGCAGTTCAAATTGATGGTTTTGGTCCTTTATTATAAAAGAAGTATAATCTTGTATAAGCTACCATCATCACAGTGCAATTGTTTTATTTAAATTGCTTATCTTATTTTTTAGATAAGACAGTTTTTAAAAACACTTAAAACAGAATAAACATTTTAATGCACACTGCCATAGTTATACATAAAAAGAAATAATGATTAAATTAAGTCACATTCAGATTTCTAGCAAATTATGCAGGTAGTTCTTTACAATATCTTTACCTTGGCAGGAGCGTTCATCTGTGAGAAGTTTGAAGCCTTTTCGACAGTTGCACTCAAAGCTACCGATGGTGTTCCTACAGAAGTGATCGCAGCCACCATTATTAACTTCACACTCATCAATATCTGTGAGAGACACAAGAGACCAGTGTATTTGATTATTGTATATTCACCTGTATAGTTACTAAAAGGCAAATCATAAAAATACTGATTTACAATGGGACATCCTCTCTGACCTTTGCATGTTTTTCCATCCGGTTGTAAGGTGAATCCAACAGGACAACTGCAGCGGACACCTGTGGACGTGTCTTTGCAGGTGCAGTCACATCCCCCATTGTTCACAGCACAAGTCTCTGAAGTGACAAGGAATAGTGTGCTTACGGCATCTCGAATCAGGCTTTTTCTTACTGAAGTGATTCGCACAATTATTTAGCAAGTGTTGCCTTCAAATTTGATCATTTCTCAGGATTTCCACAGACAGACTCTGGAAATCGTTGTCCCACATTACAAACGTCTGTACAATGCATCCCTGTAACTGATGAGGATGGACTGCTAACTTTAAATATGTTTTTGCAAAGCTATGTTTATTTCTATGTTGTTGCTGCCGAACTCTGAATTTCCTTCAGGATCAATGAAGTATTTATCTTTATATTTAGACCAAGTATGCTAGTTTGGTGCCTCGCCATTGGTTAAATGCTTGAATTTTAACCGATTGTAGACTTTGTTTGGTTCATGTGCCACTAAGCAGATTTATATGCATAGAGTGACCCAGAATCACATCGCTGATAAATACTAACGATGCAGGGAAAGGTTCACACTCAGCCCTGCCCAAGTAGAAGGAAAATGTGAAATATACCACACTGTCACAAATGCATATCTTAGTCGAGAATGAGGGGGACAAGTGAGTGAGGCAGCAGTCATTTCACAGTTTGCTCAAAACGCTCTGGAATGTGTTGGTCTGCTACAGGTGGCTCCTGGCAGCTCCCAACTCAGGTATTAGGATTGAACTATAACATACAATTTTATTTGGCGGTGTTAAATGGTGAGCATTACCCATAAGAAGTCTTCGTTTCACCCGTTTATCCACTTCAGTGAAGGAGGTGGTGTTGTTGTCCACAGACTCCGTGGTGGCCTCATCTCGTTCTGCAGCAAAGATAAAGTCGTAGAACAGTATGTGTTATCAGTGCTTTCAAATACATGTGGGATGTATTCATTTAGCATCAGATAACATGTGAAGATACACAACTGGACCTCACACGCACCAAGGCTTAAGGGGGACGTGGAGTGTAAACAGAGGAGTGCTAATCTCAGACTCAAAATAGCCAAGTACAAAGCATGAAAAAAATAGCAGACATTTTTTTAACATATTGGATTTGATTGCAATAAAAATGTCCCAGGTTGAGTTATTCTGTTATGTCCATATTTATTTTAATGACTTCTTACCTAGGCAGGATCGTTTGTCGGCTTGCAAAGTGTACCTGGGGTGACACTTGCATATTGGCCCATGCTCTGTGTCCTCACATGTGTGCTGGCATCCTCCATTACCATGAATACATGTTACTGTAGGATAAATAACACTCCATCAATTTTTACAGAATGTTATTAGAACTGTTGTTTATGTTGTGGTCAGCACTTACAAATGCAGCCCCTCTGGTTCTTAGCCAGCTCGAACCCTGGACGGCACTCACAGGCCACGCCTCCCTTGGGTGTCTCTTTGCAGATGTGGGCGCAGCCGTGCTCCTTATTCATACAGTTGAGGCCCTCTGGAATAAAAAGGGAAAAAGAAGTACACAATGCAGCACTCCTACAGTGAGTGACCGGCTCCACACAAAGAGCTCATACAGAGAGATTAGTCTAGCATCCTAAAAGACAGTGATTGTTCTCACGCCTTTCACCATCCAAAAACATTAACCGAACTAATGGTTTAGGGGTAGACTGTGGAAGTAAAGCACAAATGATGGGATTTTATCAAATGTATCAAAGTAAGTTTTAGTTAGATGTGTAATTGAGCTCACCAGTATTTGAGGGTGCATTCACCCTTGGGCTTATTTGGTCCTAATTTGGACCCATTTTATTCCTGATATGGAATTAAGTTGGTGCTTGTTAACACCTGGTCTTGTTCAAGTTTAGTTTCGGTTTTAGTCCTGGTTTAGTCCCGTTTGTGTTTTGGTGAAAATGAACTTTAATTTTGTCTTTAGAAGGACAGAGCTGAGTACTTACCCACAGAGCGGTGGATGCAGGTGTGCTGGTTGTCACTGAGGAAGAATCCCTCTTTGCAGCGGCATTCGTAGCTGCCCATAGTGTTGACACAAGTGTGCTGGCACCCACCATTGTTGAACTTGCATTCATCCACATCTACAAAACAACCATAAAGATAAAAATAACTCTTTTTAAGGTAATCTGAGAATTCTAACAGTTACAAAAACACCTTACCCAGACAGTTGTGACCATCATGTGCCAAATGGAAACCATCATAACAAGTGCATCGGTAATTGCCTGGTATGTTGTTGCATTCATGTACACAGCCACCATTGTGCTCTAAGTCACATTCATCTATATCTAAGAGGAAACAATAATCAATCCACAAGCTCTCCAAAAGTAAAACACATTTCAGAGCAAAACAGTTGTTATGGTCTTGTGAGTCAATCTCAGACAATCAAATACAAAAGCCAAATGTGTGGATATGAACCCAAACCTAAAGACAGACATTACCTTCACAGTGTTTTCCGTCTCCTTTAAAACCTGCCCTGCACGTGCACTTGTATGAGCCTTGAGTTGTCTGACAAATAGCATCAATGTGACAGCCATCACTGCCCTCTGCGCATGGATCTCCTGAAATGCACATGAATTATGAGCACAAATACAAACTGCATGTTACATAGCAAACCAGGACAACCATAGATATGATTGTAAATAAGGAAAGGGGCTTTTCTGTCTTAGTGTTACTTTTGTAAAATACCCCACGAGGGATTTAGTAAATACTGTAGCCTATAATACCAAATTCCTACAAAAGTTAACCTGTTCAAAAACATTGCGCACGTAAAAAAGGAGAACGGCAAACGCTCAAAATTCCCATAATACGTTAATGTAACTCAAAAGAAACAGTCACCAAAGGGAAACAACAAGAGCGCACCGCTAAGCGTGTGTAAAGTAGCTGTCCCCTCGGTAAGAAAAATACACTCACTCACTACAGTCCCACCTCGATTCTCTGGAAGCGCTGCGCTTTGGCGACTATTTAACAAGAGCAAAAACAAACAAAAGTCCCTTGCAGCCCAAATAGCTCCCATGGTGATATGATCCAAGTTTAGAGGTCTTCTCAAAAGGACGCGTACGCACTGAAGTCGCGACCGAGCGCCCGCCTCATTTTCATTCTAGCCTGTCAATCTGCTTCACAAGGGCCTTTAGAAGAGAGAAAGGAGCAAGTAACTGTGTGTGTGTGTGTGTGTGTGTGTGTGTGTGTGTGTGTGTGTGTGTGTGTGTGTGTGTGTGTGTGTGTGTGTGTGTGTGTGTGTGAGAGGGAGAGCGAGAATGAGCGCGTGCGTGCGCGTCCACGTGTACGAGAGAAAGCTCTTTGAAGCAGCGGTGTAAAGTCACTCAAATACTACTCACAACCGGAAGTAGCCAAGATTACAAGTAACGAGTTACACACAACAAACACACATTAGGCTGTAATCTCGTAAAGTATGGGGATGAAAAACCAACACAGTTAGACCAACCCGAAAATGCAAACTTTACAACAATCATAGTAGCCTCTCTAGTTGAGTTTTTATTCGAAATAGAAGCAATATATAACATTCTCATAGTGAGAATTAGGTCTACAATTATGGGCCCAAATAGCATATTATATTTAATTATTTACTTTTCAGTAACTTAAAAAAATGTAGAATTTTATTTTATTATTATTTTTTTTTAACAAATAACTAATCAGTCCGATGGCAGCGCATTGTAGTCAATGCCCGACCGACCAATTTTATTCCAAGATGTTGATTATTTCCGACCGCTCTTCAACAGAGCGCAGTGTCTTCTCATGCAGTTGACGTGGGCCATCTGCTGGTAGAAGTTAGAATTACTTAAAAAGTTGCAGGGCGCTATCTAGTGGTACAACTTTGAATCACATGTCTTCAATGAGATCAATTAAGTTGAAGGAACCGTATGTAACATTAAAAATTCCATAACATGACTTAACTGTGTCCCTAGGTGCGAGATAGTCAGGCAATCAAATATAGCTCTTACTAGTAACAATTGTAATTCTGACCTTTTCTTAATTAGGCCTATAAAAACATTGGACCTAGGCAATGTTATAATTTGGTTTGTTTTGGTTTTCAAGACGATTATCCAATCAGATGGCAGAATGAGCCTTGGTCTCTCATTTTGCTTTGCTGGTTGTTAGTTTCAATACTGAAATCTTTGGTCTGAATGCTCTATCTAAATCTCAGCACTTGCAACAACCCATGACTCAGTGCTAGTGTGATATGGTTGTAAATATCTCATCTCCACTGAGGAGTGAGGTGCTTTCAGTCTCATTGTGCATGTGTACAGTGAAAGAAAAGGCATTCTGTTCTATTTATTCTATTTTATATGTTCAGTTGTGATTGTTAAAACTGTACTGCAGTTACTTTAATGTGTTTCTTCCATCTATTGTCAATACTTGCATACAGAATACCCACATTTTTGGGGGACACTTTATTACAGTAATTATCTACATTGTGGCACAGTATACAAAAGCATTCAAAAACATCTACATTACATATTCAACAGAAGTGCACAAAAAAAGAAAAACGACTTCTCAGAGGCTCAACACCAGTTTATCATTTCAGTAAAAAAGGTCTAGTCATAAATAAATATAAATTACAAAAGTCCAAAATTAGGGCAATTCCTAAGGCACATTGTTCATCCAAAATGTGCCTTGTGAAAATATGGCAACGCCCTAAGGACAGAAAAAGCTTATTCCAGAATAAAGGGAAGCAGCATCATTTTAAGAATTATAACAAGCTCAAGCACTTTACCCTGCCGCACAAACGTGTATACACCAGCAGCTTCACGTGAGGTGTTTGTCAATTACAGAAGTTTTGAGACTGCAAGAATTGAGATGGTTATGCACTGTGGCTAAAATTCTACAATTTTAGCATTGTTTAAAAGTTTAAACACAAGACGGGGTTTTATGTAGGGGAATTATTGCTGAAGAAAGTGAAGCCTTGTCCATAAAAATTTGGTTTAGAAGAAAATACACTTCAAGCTATAATAGCAGAAGTGAAAAAAAGAGCCCAGAGACCTCCCAACATTCAAAACGTCTGCATAGTTTGAACAATTGTATCTTCAAAGATATTAACAAGTCGCTAAAAGCTGCAACTATAATCCCTGTATTTTTATTTAAAACTGTATCCCTATTCTAAATGTCTTTAAAGGAACGTGTGAAATTAAGTTGGAAAACAGATAAACAGGTTTGGTATAAGAAAATCGAGTTTTCAGCATCTTCTGTTAAAAAAATACAGAAGTAGTGGTAGAAATTCCTGATAAAAAAGTTTCAAAGTACCAAAAGCTTAAATGTTGTATTTACAAAACATTGTGAATACAATGTGCATTGCTATTTGAGAAACAGCTGTACAAAAAATAAAAATAAATAGGCAGGGGAATGTACTGCATGCATGGTTTCAAATTATCTAATTAATTCACCTAACTGAACAAATTAGAATGGCTGTTTTTTTTTACACTTTAAATGGGAAAAAAAAAATGTTATCATTATCAACACAATAAAAGCTAACAAGTTCATTAACAGCTAACATACTAGACATTTTGCTGGTGTCAGGATTAGCCCTTTTGTGCTAAAATATCTACGGAGTCACATGTGAAACATTTACAACAAAAACATAGTAATATAAAAAAGATGGTATTAGAGGAAGCTAGTGACTGTTCTTCAGTATTGATATGTATAAAAACATGTTATATTTACAATGTGTAGATCGTTTTCTAGAAAAATAAACAAAGGCATCTTAACAAAATAAGTCCTCCTATAAATAATACTAATGCCCATTTTTTTTTTCTCTTTTCATCTTTTTGTAAAAAAGTATACAAACTAATAAAAATGATGAACCGAGTAAACTATGCTATTTATTAACGTAAAAAGATAAGTCTGCCACTGGAGACAAATCCAGGTGAATGCCATGGATCACCATATAAAGTGTACAACAAAAGCCATCACCAGGTGTCTTTAATATCTTCTGGTAGTTGTGGAGGAAGGGACTCTGGGAGGTGTGTGGCCACCTGTGTGGATGCCAGCGTCTTCTGCTTTTTGGTACTGCAACAGGGTTTGAAAAGACGAGGATCGATGATGACCTCACCAAAGCGACCTTTGTAGACTATCCCACAGCACACCTTTTGCCTATGAAGAGAGGATTAGATTTGATACTTGGCTTGGTATAAATATCAAATTATGAATTTACAATATGTGCCAACATACCGCTTCCAGTAAGACCGATCCAAAAAGGAGTAGATGGACGGAGATGACCTCCTTTGTTTGGATTCAATATCTGAACCATCATCTGACTGGTTGCTGTAACTGGGGGACTGGGCTGGAGACACACTAGAGGTAGTGCTATGGGCATCAGAATCTGGAAGGACAATACATGTGAATTACAACAATTAATATGCATTCATGTGAATGAAACAAGGAGTTAAAAGATTGGTCATACTTTGTCGTTTTAACTTGTGAAGCTTCTTTAACTTGCTCTTTTTCTTTCCATCGCTGTTCTTCATCTTCTTGGGTTTTGTCATTTTGAAACCTGGCCCTGCCCGGGCATCAACCACCTGCACAATCACAAGAACATTTACTTTTCATAATTCATTTTATATATTCACACAATTAATGTTGCCCAGAAGCATATACTTACATGGTTCCAGTTCTTCTTGGATCCATGGGGTAATTTCTTCCACCTTTTTACCAGTAAGACACAGGCATTGCAAATGTCTCCAACGCGCTCCTCTGACAGCCTAAACAAGTGAATGTAAAAAAAAAAATTGCGTTACAAAATATGGATACATGTACAGATATCTTAAACATAGTGTACTTAAAAAACATACCCAAAGCAGAGCCTGAAGGTTTCTTCATAACGACTGCTGTCTGTAAAGCGGGAGCTGGAAGACTTGGTCTTGCAGATGCAGCAGCCGTCATTACTCCGGTATATCTTTGACTTGTGAAATCCAAACATAGTCTGATGCTGGTGTAAAATCGCAAATCTGCAAAAGAAAATATATAACTGTTGCAGTCTTTGTAATACAAGGACCGAGGATCGCACATGAAGCAGTTTACTACTGAAAGGGGGCGGTTCCAACACGCGCAGACACAAGCGGGTCCATTCTTTAAATATTTAAACTTATCATATAAATCCACCAAAACACTATTTCGTCGTCTTTAAAACCCAATAAAAGCCGTAAACACTGTCTGCTTTTTATCTTAATGATAATGCATACAATAAAAGTGAACACAAACCATATCGCACACAAACATGCAGTGATATTTGACACCCAGACACAAACATAACGTACACAGTACGATTTCCCGACACTCGTAAATCTGATATTGTTATTATTATTATTATCATCATTATTATTATCTGACGTGTTTAGGACAAACCGATCTTGTCAACGAGATCACATCTGAATAAAAAGTGACTTTTGGATTATAAAACGTCAAGAAAATAACCATTAGCATGTCAATCATCTCGTTAAAGTGAATTTATCGCACAGATGATGCATTTAGCGGTGATAACACATCGCATTTGGAAAGTGGAAGCAAAAAGCGGGATGCAGCTCTTTTTGAAGTCAAGAAACAAAAAGCTATGGAGCTAGACATGAATTTTGTTTAACATAAGTAGTAACTCTTCATATATGCATACACCTCGTAATGTTCATCCCAGTAAATGCATGTAAAATATTTCAGTTAAGTGACAAAGACTTTGCTTATCCCTTTAAATTCCAACTTTTGCTCCGCTGAGCGCCAAATACGGTTCATTGTTGTTAGCTTTTAGCATGTTAGCTTAGCCAGAGCTGCTAACGCAACCACGCCACGCTCTCATTGACTTCCACGTTATCCCATTGTCGAGTCGGCTTCTCTTTGTATATTGCGCTAAAACATCTACCACAAAGTCGTCAGCTTGCAGTAACAACGCAAAAATATATTCAGCATTAGACTCAAACATTTTGAGGGTTAAATCAAAAGCGTATTTTTTGTTAAAAGCAAATAAGAGTAGACTTACTGGACAAAAACTTTGAATCTTCACCGTATTCGCTTCACACAGTGCGCATGCTCACACTACTGCTGCATACAGCTGTGCATTAGAATAATATTTGCATAAAAAAGCCGAATGAAAGGGTAGGGCTAAAATGACCATAAAAGGACTGTAGCTGTCGAGTTTGAACATCACCTCCACCAATCAGCGTTAACCACACGTCCCTCTCATAAATGTTGCATGACGGGAATTGTAGTCAAACGGTGAGACCGGGCCTTCCGCAAGTACTACGTACCCCTCTTTTCTGAACTCAATGTCCCATAATTCACTTGCGCCAAGCCTACAAAGAAAAACAGCTACGTGACATGGCGCGAACGAGTTTGTTTACATTTTTTAGCAGCTGAAAATATTAAATATGCATGGGCCATGGGCAAATACAGTACTTGCAAATATCAAAGAGAAGTAGTGCATTTAGCATTTCAGATGCTTTATTTTAGTACATTTTTACACTGTACACTTAATAAACACTACATTACACATGTCAATAAATGTACAACAGTTTTTGAAAACAAAAATATAAATCTTCCAAGATGCTCATGGACTGTACACAGATGGGCACAACACAGTCATTCCAGACACTGTTGGCACAGAAAGAAGTCCTTCACATACCATATTTCTTGTTCTGTACAGTCCATTATAAGAGAAAGGGCCCAGTAGTAACACTTTGTGGTGTTATAGTGATAAGTTTGATTTTGCTTTACAGATTTTGCATAGCAAGAAACTATGATAATGAGACCAGTAAGGAAAAACACGGTCACAAAAAAGCATGTCATTTTCTTTCAGGTATGAGCTGGGTTGGCCTACATGTAGTGTAAGGGAACATTGTGTGATAAGGGCAAAAGATGTCCAAAGATATTTACAATAAGGTTATCAATATGATCCATAAAAACCTGGGTGAGGTGACAGACCAGTTAATTGGGATCCTCCCTTCCTTTTAATCAAACACAATGTCTACTGTTGGATAAAAGTTTGCCATGTCATACTCATGCAATGATCTTCATTCACAGCAAATAATAAAATATTGGCATTTTCCCAAACCATAAATTTCATTCCTATAAAGGTAGGTGGATGCTATTTTACCACAAAGCCCCTATCATACACATACTTATAAAGCATACTACATCACTTGCTTTACGCTCTGCAATATGACATTGGAATCTGAGTTTACAACAGAGCAAGCAACTTGACAGATTTAACAAAATAATACTGTTTTATCTGAAAAATATAAACCATTTGATTCTCACTTTCCCTTAAATAGAACCATTATCAGCAGTTCACAATAACAAAGAAAAATATTTAGCTTTCAACATTATAGCACAAGGTCATTGTCAGTAATGTGAAAATGGTTGTAATAGAAAACATATTATAACATCTAATGGCAACATCATTCAGGATAAAAATATCAACATATGTTGAAAGGCTCATTGCACTTATTATATGGCAAATGTAACAGTAGCTTTAATATAAGCCAGAAATGTCCTTTGTTCAAGTCTGATCCTGCATAAAAAGTTTCATATACGCCTTGTATCAAGTTGTATGTTCCTGATGCGACTGATGGGGAGTTGGTTTGGTTTAGATACCCACACCTTTGACAAGTGATGCCTCCAGAGTAATATTAAACTCCTGCAGAGTCTGAAGCACCCTGATCAGAGAGTTCACCAGTGTCCGGTCTTTGATCAGTGCAGTGTCTTCGTACATCTGAGTGGTGATCGGACAGTCTGCCAGCAACGCTATCCAGTGATGCAGCAAGTGATCCCTAAACAAGGACGTACACCTTTAATTTATTTGAATTTTTTTTTTGTTCCAGAGATGTGATTGTCATTTGATAATAAAAAGAAAAGATGATGTAAAGTTGTATTTGTTTCAATAGTAACAGAAGCATCTCTGGCTACTGGTAAAGATGGCCTCTCACTGATGCACTGGAGGGGGTTTCAATCACAACTTCCCATGTCCCTTGTCTTAGGGCAAGCAACATCACCTCTATGCCTCAAGCATCTGTGGTGATGTGCAGGGTGATTGGGTCACTGAATGTCATTATTTGAAAATGTAGATTTAACATGTAGCTTTAATATCTACACAGTAATTGATGGTGAGTAATTGATATCCCCCTGAGTTTTATCAACAGACCTCAGTCCATATTCAGTCAATGCTCTGACGCTGTGTCCTTTAACTGGAGGAAACCATTAAAATATCACATGCTTTGGGAATCTCACAAGGGATATCAAATTTTATGGCTTTCCTGAAGATCACTATGTAGATCAGATAAAGAATGGCATGTTTTATTCACAACGCCACTAGAGTATTGACCCGTAGTATCTTTGCATCGTTGTCTAAAAACAGCATATATCATAGACACATCATAGTCATTAATCAGAATGAAAAAAAATGTATGCCTACCTGGCTCCAAGACAGACCAGCATTTGAAACTTTCCATCTTTGCCAATATTTCTAGGGGTGCTGTTGATGGCACGCATAAAACGACAAAAGTGGCGCACTCTGCTCTGCCAGTTTTCATCTGGATTCACCTCTCTCTGTTCAGCGCTTTCAAAATAAACTTGGGATTTTTCTGGCGGTACAGAAATAGGCATATATTTAATTCAGACATACATACAATTTTAGAGCACAATTTTAAAACACAGGACATATTTACCTAAAAAGTCCCAGATAAAGACATTTTTAAATAGACGAGGTGATTTGAATCCATGCTGGAAAACTTGCTCCAGAGCCCAGACAAGGCCATATTCTCCACACAGTAGAAGAGTTAAACTGCCCCTCTATTGAGAGATAAGAATATGTGAAGTGTTTATTAAGAAATACTAATTTATTTTATTAAATTTTTTTTAATAATATAGAAACTAATTGTGCATTAAAATATAAGTTTAAATAATTAGGAAATTATTTATATGCTTCTTCAATAAAAGGACCACCAAGACCACACAAAGAATTTATGCAGGTGATGAATAATGGAGTTGCACGTTGGAGCCTGTCTAGACGCCAGTCTCTCACCTCCTTTTCCGGCTTGTGGAAATGCTTCACAATCCCATTGATGGCTTCTCCAACTCCCTCCTGGATCTGCCCTGTATTTAGCTCTGGATAAGAACAAAGACAAAAAGATTAGACAACGCATGTAGTGACTTGTGCCTATGTCCATTATCAACACAACATAACTTGAATGAGACTTGGTGCAAATAAAACATGCGAATAGATTGAAATATACAGAATTATTTTTGGCATAAGTGAAAATCCAATAATTCAGCAAAGTAAGTTATTAAAATTAAGTGACTTACTTGGTTTACTGTTTGGCGAGATGGTGACAAACCTCCTCATCATGCCAGGCGACTGTTGCATTGGAGGAGTGCGGCACAATCTCTCATCGTTTTCAGTGCTTGGGGTCATAAGCTCTCCAACAAGAATCCTCTCTAGACTCCCATCATCCACACCTTTGCCCAACCACCGACCGCAAGGAAATCTACCAAAACAACATGTTTTAGGTCAACAAGTGTTACAGTAAATAGTGCTTTACTACTATTAATTATACTGTACAAAATATGCTTACTTGTATGTGTGTCCTGTGATTTCATTGCGGACCAAAACACACTCCACAAGCCACTTAGCGTAGAGCCCTGAGTTATCGTGACCCATTTGCACTGTGGTCAGTTTTCCCAGATTCTGACACTAAAAACAAAATAACTGACAATTAAATTTAACCAGCATAAAATATTAGACATCTTAAAATTGGTTAGGTGTAATGTAAGCAATGATGAGCAAAATTGTCACCATGGCTGACCTCAAAAGTTATTTCCAATGTATTCCTGGGGACCTGCAAAACACCGGTCTCAGCCAGTTCCCCAGAGACACACACCCAGGGGTTAGCTGTGAACATGGACCCACTTAACTTCTTACTGGAGATGACGACAACATGGTATGGGATCACTGTAAGGTAAGACATAGCAGGTAAATCAACCTAAAGTCCAACTGTATACTACTTAATTGTTTTGACTTTATGGTGACTCTTACTGATTGTAGTAAAAACATTGGTGAAACAGAAGTAGTCCACTGCATTGAAGGAGAGAAGGTGATAGAGAAATTGCTCTTTCTCATCATCACAACGCAGGAAGGCATAACGTTTGTATAATTTTCTGCACATCAAAAAAGACAAATAGTTTATTATTGCAAAGATGTCAAATACAGTTTTATTTAATATAGCACTATAATGGTATAAAGGAAAAACATGTTCGGTCACAGATCCAGACAGCAGACCACTGACCCACTTCTACTGATTAATTAATTATGAAAAAGATGATCAATTATTTAGAGGTAAAATGCATCAAGATGTTTTGCAATTTCAGTGACACAGATGGTGTGTGATGCATTTCATAACAGGAAAAAATGTAGAGGTAAAAGTAATCAAATATTGTGTGTACTTAGTGAGCTCATGATCTGAAAGCAGTTGTTTTAGGTGTCTGGAAAGTAACTTCTTCTCCATTGAGAGGCGAACCCAGGCCCGGGCTTTTCCCACATCCGTCTTGATTTCACTGATGTTCTGAATGTGCCTAAAAGGGAAAGGGGACAAGTTAAATTTCTGTTCCAAATAGGTTTTATCCATTCGGTTTTTACCACGTATCGAAAATATTTTATGTTGTAAATTGCTGAATTGTATGTCAATTACTTTTATGCTATTTATTTCTCATTATTTTTACTCAATTCCTGTAGATATTTGTGCAGTTTACAAACTAGACTGACCAAACATGCTTATTTCTGTAGTGTAGTGGCATTTCTAGAGTCAGTCCAATGTCATTGCTGTAACCCACTATCATGCCTGGCCTGTCCAGACACGTCTCCTTCCACTCCACCAGTGTCACGAGCTTTGTCTGCTCCATGAACATTTCTTCATGTCACCCCTCAACCCCCTCCACCTTCACATTAGGTAACCTACTTTGCTCTGCTTGTTGTCTCCATGGTAACAGTGGAAAACCCCACCCCATCTTACCATTACATAGCAAAATATAAACATATTTTTTATAACATTATATGGAGGCACATGATTTAACTGTGCCCAAAAGGTAGTGGTTAAAAGCAAAAATATATTAGTATTATTCACAAATACTAAAGATGTATTTTACAAACAGCGTCAGATAATGGTGGGACAGCCAATCAGAATACAGTAGTGGGTTTGAACTTGCCGACCCCTCTCTTTACAATGAGACAGGGGTCGAGTAAGTAGACTGGAAATAATGCACTGTTACACGGCATCACCCCTCTTTCTTCCTACACACCCCTTCCTCCCATTTCTGTGTTAATATTTAATGAGCAAAATTATTTTCAAAGTACAGGAAAATAAGTTTACTGATGCTAATATTTTTATTATTTTATCAACAACTGTATTTTTGATATACATTTTTATTAACTACAGTATTTTAAATGATTTCATTTTTTAACTTTAGTTTCCACAAGGGGGTAATCTCACAGCTACTTGCCTTTAAATAAGGAGATAACCCAGATAGCATAATTTAAATGTCTTTTCTAGACTTCAGGACTCACCTCATGTCCTGAATGAGAGAGATTTTAAGGGGCGGCATGGCTGACACCCCTCCGTCAGATTTACGCCTCTCTGTGTCGTGGATAAAACCTGAGGGCCCCAAACCTCCTGGAGTAGCACTCTTCTCTTTGCTCTCCTGATAGTGCAGCAGGTGGGACCACAAAGCAGACTTGCCCTAAAATTAAAACAGAAATGTTGCCACCCAATTTTACAGGGCATTTCAAAATAGTGAACAATATAAAAGGTGTGGTTCATCCTGACCTGTTTAACCTGCAGCCCGTGGCTCCAGATTCTCTCCAATAAGTCGCACAGACTGGCAATCAAGGTGTTCTCCTCCACCCCTGTAATGCTGACCTCTCCGTGACCCAACTCCACTGCTTCCCGTCCCATCTTCTCAACTAACATACGTTTAGTCTGTGGGACAATACAAGATGATTCAATACAAGTTTATAATAAAACAATTACAATGTAAAATGCACAAACCTTGTTCCTGCACTCCTTTAGTAACCCTTCAACAAATTTCCAGTTAGTCTGAGCAATGACAGAAGGCGACAAGTTGGACAGTTTGGGTTGTCTGATGGTAGTGCCCAGATTTCTAGCTTCTTGAATATATTTCTGGAAAATAAAAATCATTATAAGAATGACAGAAATTCAACAGTTCCATTTCTAATTTACCACAGTGAAAACAAAAGTACACATATTTCAAAAAACACTGAAAAGAAAGACCCTTAAGCCTCTCATGTAGTGAAGATGCTCATAAAAAGTCTACTATATTGACCGTTCTTTTTGCCCCAGTGGGAAAGCTATGGCCTCAAACACTACAGACACATACCACATCCACAGAGACCGACTTTAAACAGGGCCTGAAGGATTGAGAGAGCCAGTAGTAGTCGAGAAACAGCAAGAGCTGCAGCTCCGGAAACAAACACTCTACATGCTGAGAGCGAGCGTGTGCCAGTGCGAAAGAAGCAAAAGAAAAGACAAACAAGAAGTGACAGACGTGTTAACCAACAAAAGCAGATCAGTAAAAAAGATTCATGCAAATAAAAACAATTATAATACCTACACCTTAATTAGTTTAATGAAGTATTTGTTCATTATGAATACAATTTTAATCATGCTTTAATAAGAGATTCAGGCTTAGTAATAATTTAATAAAGGGGATAGAGTTCATAGTTAGGGTATTGTTTAAGTAGATACTAAGCCTGAATCATTCTTAATAAACAATTTGTCCATTCTGAATTAAGTCTTTGTTCATGCTTTATTGAGGCTATTAAAAAGTGTAGTTATTATAAAATGTTACCCAAAACATCAAGGAAAAGGAAGATAGAAAGAAAGCCAAATGGAAATCATGCTCATCCCAGTTCAGAGATGATCGGGTTACCTCTCTCTGGTCATTATCTAAATAAAGGTGCTCTGCATGCTGCTTCTGTCGATCTCTTCTCCTCCACTGGGCAGGGGCGCTCCTCTTGGTCCACCTGCACAGGTCAACAAACATTCACAATCAATATAACAGCATTATTATAGTCAAAACCATTTCCAATACCATAAAATACAATTTCTTATGACAAATGCTGTAGTTATTATATAGTTTGCGTACTTGTTGGTGGTGGGCCCAGAGGAGAGCACATCGGACTGGAGTCGAGGGAAGAAGCCCTGCTCATAGCGGCCCTGTCCGATCTTCATGTCGAGCAGATGTGGGTGCAGGGCGGTGTGGTCAATCTTGTGGACTCTCATTTCAATGGCTTTTTCTTAAGTGGATACAAACAGACACTTAACAATCTACACTAAATAATTGAAGACTTACAAATAACACAGACGTGGCTTTATCAGTCAAGCAATGTCATCTAAAATACTGTACTTTTAGATGGGCTCTTAGTGGTTACAGAGAAAGCCTCAAAGCAAAACCCCTCTCAAACACCCACAGAGCAGACAAGTGTGACAGATAAAAGGCTCTGAGAAAATGTTTTTATCGGAGTGCAGAGAATAATAACTCACCCACACATACACACAATCTCCAGTCTAAATGGATGCATTCAAAAGTCCAAGTAAGGACAAAAACACTCAAAGTAACAAATAAAAAGAGCGTAAAGATCTTCAACAACCAGCAAAGAGTATATAGAGTCAGCAGCAGGATAAAGACATCGAATTACTAAAGTTTTAAAAGGAGATCATCTGTGTGCAGTGCAAAGAGGATTCAAAGTAATGGCCCTGGTGACCTCCCACTACAGTAAATTTCCCATTCATTTTTTTCCATAGACCTTTTGAAAAACAATAATATTCAGTTGTGCTTTTTTGAAGTTTCAAAAAGTCAATGGGAAAAATTATAAGGTAAATTTACTTTCAGAATAACAGCAAGTCCCAAAGTGGGAGGGACTTTTGAGCTCCATTAGATACATATTATGACAGGAGAGTTTATGATTTATTGATATAAGAGTATATGAACAAAGAAATTGAGCTACATTTAGAACAAATAGCTAATACTGAAACACTGCACACACATTTGGAGTATCCACCACCAAGGGATATATGGCAGAAGGAAATATTACGAATGTGAGTCGTGTCATTTTCAGGCCCAATTACATGAGGTCCAGGAGCAAAAAAATCTGCTTTTTCAAATCTCTGTTTTAGTAGATTGTCTGCAAATAACACATGAACCGACAGACCCATTAACTGTTAAATACTGCACCTGGTCATTCATTCTTCATGTAAACAATAAATGAACATAAAGTGCAACATTTCTACAACAAATCTTTGACCTACAACAAATGGAAGATGAATTACCTGCTTCTTCAATGTTGGTGCATTTTTGGTACATGGAAGTGCGTAGAGTGGGCGTGCGAACGTTTAACATGCGTATTTTATCAACCCGCGAGTCAAACACCCTAAGTGTGTGCTCTTTCTCCTCATCATCGTGACAGAGGATTTTACTGTCAATGAACGACGCAAACATCTGTGTCTCAAGGAATCGGGACAAGAAGGGCAGGTATGGCTCTGGTTGGTCTGAGAGGAAGGAGGCCTGGAGACATAAAGCTTGTGTTAGTTCAAAAGGGCACCTCAAAACTGTTCTTTTATCATTAATTGCAACATTAAACTATGTTGCAACCCAAAAATGTAGTATTTACTATGGCTTAATATACATTTTTCTATTTACATATAAACTTTTCTTGAATACCTTGTCAAAGTTCTGCATTTGATCTCGGTTGGTGAACCAGGACTCCTTGTCTTGGCTTGGCTGGATGACAAACACTTCGTAGTCTGCAAACATCTGAGTGAAGCGGTTGGCAAAGACTTCCCGAACATGGATGTTGAGCTGATGCATCTTCAGTTCCTCCTCATCACAATGAGCCCGGGCATCTCTGATCCCACTGGCATCCTCACGAACCTCCAGCTGATGTTAAAAAAGGCCAAATTAAAGGGTACAACAGAATGTAACTATAAAGTGTGTTTTGATTGTATCCCAATTATTCTTTGACTGGCTGCCTGAGATTACAAGGGCATGGGAACGGAAGTCAAGGATATCAGCTGTGATTTATGACCAGCAGCAGCCTGAAAGGCTACATCTATCTTTAGAAAGTCAGTAGGTCAATCGTACAGATGCCAACACTATGGGGTTAAAAGACTGATAAGACCTCTACAGTAACATGTTTTAAAATGAGGTCAGAACACAAAAGGATGACCGGCTCATATGAACCAGTGGAAAATTAATTTACAAAACTGGTTCAGATAAAACATGTAAATAATAGCACATATAACTATGTTATCATGGCACTGAGAATAAATGAGGAATAAACACTATAAATCAATACTAAAAAGTCAAAATAGATGTCAAATTAGCAAATTGCAGCTTTCATAAATTAAACATATTATAATTGTTTGTTATTGCAATAGAGTACTTCCCTCTAGTGGATTTAAAGTGTTACTACAACATTCTTTTTATCCCTTCACAGAATTTTTTAAAATAATACCTTATTTATAAACATAGTATATATACATGATAGTGTCCAATAATTGTAAAAAGAGGAACCAAATGTTTGAAGTGTACAGTGTCGATTTTAAATTCCAAATATTTTACATTAGTAGTAACATCCAGTAGTAGTAGCATCAGACTTCGTACCTTCTCCAGGCTAACTCCTGTTCTCTTCACCAACGCCTGAAGCCTGGCGATAGTTTCATTCTCTCTCAGCAGGTAGGAGTTGAGTGGTGATGCCAAGTTGCCGTTGCGCTTGTCTGAAACCACATCCACTGAGCGCAGGCCCTTGTATTTGGGCTGGCTGTCGCTGGAGTGTGGACGTCCTTCTGGAGAAATGCCAAATGACATAAGGATCTCAGAGATCTCTTGGATAAACTCCAGTTTGTTGGGAAACTGAGGTAGCTCCTCCGGTAGTTCAATGAAGTGGTTGTCAATGTCGACAAAACATAAATTAGCCTGTAGAGGACAGATATTTTTATTTTAACCATCCATACCCATACAACAAAAAATTGCATTTGGGCTTAGAAGCTAAAAATTCAGTCATTAAAAGAAGACAGTTGGAAATGTTACATCTACAGTCAACTCTAGTAATAACAGTATAACAATGCTAGATGCCTTTTGTCCATTTAGGAATAATAACCTTTTCCTAAAACTAATTTTAGGGAGGTTAAAGACAACTTTAGCTGTACCTCTTGAGGCAGCTCTAGTTTAGTGCGGTCATCCTGTCCGTTGGAGTGAAGTCCCATCAGATACGGCACAGGTGCATCCAAAAAGTGGAGGAGCGAGGCGGGCAAAATGGGAACATAAACGTGCTGCCACTGAAAGGGGAACATTAAGGCTGTGATGCTTTCTGCCACCGTCATCAGTCTCTGGTAATCTGTTTAAAATACAGAAAAACGTCCATTTAAGGCATGGCGGTATAAATCAAATATTAAAAAAAACAAGGCTACATCTACAACAAAACAATTCAACATTTAAAAATGACATTAATAAAACAGCAATAATTACAATACTTAACACTGTAATTATTGCTGTCAATCAATTAAAATATTTAATGGCGATTAATCTCATGAATGTCATAGTTAATGTCATAATAGCAAATTAATTGTACATTTTTGTCCCTTGAATCATCATTTTAATATTCTTACAGCATAGAAAAGTGGACACACGCACACACACACACAGAACCTGTAGTTTTTCTAACCTTACTAGCAGTGGCCACAGCTTATGAAAAAAACTAGTTCACTACTACTAAGAGCGTTAATCTCGCAATAACGCAGTTAAAATATTTTTGCGTTAACTTGTTAATAACGAGATATTTTTGACAGCACTAATTGTAATACACTATATAATTCCTTACAAAGCAATAAAATGTTTTGATCACCAGAATTGACCTAAAAACATAGGGTCGATCGGAGTGCTCTCACAGGAAGGCTATATGACCTTTGAATTATCTTGACACGTCTTCACAAAGCACCTCGCTCATGTGCCTGTCAAATTCTTTTGTCATGAATCGTATACAAGGAAAGCACGTCTCCATCCGTCCACATCTGCATTCCTGATTTATCAGCTGACACCTTGGGTATAATGAGGAACAGTTGGGTCTCACTTGTCATGGTGCCAAAGCAAACACTTTTCCTTCTTTTGGTCATGTCTCCCATGGGGAGATGCTCATTCCCCCAGACCCCTGTCCTAACCCCCTCTCAACAGGCCTCCTCTCTCAGGACAGAGACCAGAATACTAACACTTCTTTTCTGAAACCTAGCAAATAAGAACAACTTCATGAATACAAGTGTGTTTGCAGTGTTAATCATACATTTTGTTCAGACTATGGCACAAATACTTTCTGTGTTAAGCATTTTCTTTCATACAATTTGTTTGAATGTTACTTATTGCCTGTATTTCAAATTTAAGTCTTTTTGAACAGTGTAGGTACTTCTTATGTTTATAACAATACAAGGAGCAACAAAGTGAGAGTGTGTTTTACCAATATCTAGTCCAGTTCTTTTTAGACTATGGGGGGGCATCATAGTCTATTCTATTAATGGGAAACTCTGTGTTTGGTAAACCTATATGACAAACAAAGTTTAACATACGAATGACACACGTTAAGGTATGTGATGTAAAATGTGGTTGCTTTGGTTCTGTCACTCCTATATAATTTTCTTTATGGCTGCCTGTCACTGAAAAGCACAAGGAATTAATTGTAGCTTGCCACAACACTGAATACATTGAGTGACACATCTCTAGCCTCCCATCAGGCAGAAATGGGCTGAATATATTACCTAACAAAACGCAATTGTTCAGTTTTGAGAAGATGTCAGCCAAGGATAGAAAGTTACATTTAATCAGAAAATCTAGACTTCAGCCTTTGATAATTTGCCGAGTTTCATTTTGCTCAGTGTGTGTTTAAATGCAAGTCCTTGTGTAACAACCCCCTGCTTCTTCTTAGAGGAAGACAGCCGGCCTTTAACTCTCACAACACCCTTCACATGCTCTGCAGTGATGAGCCTCTTGGGGGGAGGCATGATGTCACTTCTAACCAATAATAATCATCCAGCTCCACGTCTGTCCTCCCTGCCTCCACGTCGCATGGCAACAGGACAGCTTTCTCCTCACGGCTGCACCACGGCCCCCTGTGCTTAGTCGACCACTTGCCTTTTTGGGCTATTGTAATGGATCCAATTACCATGCCAAGTCACCAACCCCAACATCTCTGTATATTTTCTAACCCTCCATCTTACTCGCTTTCTCTGTGCACTGTGCAGTCCTTGTGGGCACACTATCGATAGATCAGCAATCAATAACTGAAAGTGAATGACTCATTAGTGTAACCCTAACCTTATGTTGTTGTAAATTTATGACAACTGATATTTCCTAGTATTTCTCAAAGGATCTCAAAGGGCGTTTTATTGCTTGTTTAAAAAAAAAAAATCAATAGACTTTTAAAATACTGGTTTGTTTATGTATAAAAAGGCAGTACATTTCCAGAGAGTAGCCATACTCCTTTGCAAGTCAAATCAAATTTAACTCCAAAATTCAAACCAAAATATGAGGTATCTACAGTAAAACAAACTGACCACTGCAGCAAAAGTGAAAATAAAAGATCAAATATTCTCTAGCGCTGAGTAAGTAAGCAACATGTTCTGTATTCATACTTTCAAGAAAACACTCAAGGTTACGTAATATGTGGCATAATAGCTCCAACAAGCACAGAGAAGACATCTGTTGTGGTGAAACCTCGAGCTACACATTTTATGACTATAAAAAGATGAGTCCTTGACCAGAAAGAAAGAGGAAAAGCTAAGCATGACAGGCACTTTTCTGTACAGAAATGTGTATGTAATGAAAAAGGCTTGCCACTAGTTCAGCTGGTTTAGACTGCTTTGAATGTACAAGGCGTATTGATGTTAAAAAATTAACTAACAATAGAAACAGGCAGGGCAGGTCAGTACTTACGCTGTGAGTAAAGTAGTATTTGCATCTCCAGCAGTGCACAAGTGAAGAGCTGAAGTATGTTCTCCACTCCCAGCAGCTCAAACACCTCCCCAATGGCGAAGTCAAACAGGGGCAGCTCACAAGTGCTGGGCCGCTGGCACACCACAGGTCCATACACCCCCGAAAACTTCAGTGAGCGTCCAGATGGAGGCAGGGGCACCTCATAGAGGATGTTGAAGACGTAACTTTCTAAAGGCAGAGGAGGAGGCTGCAGAGAGGACACAGCCTGGTACAGCTGCTCTAGCACCTTCCTACAGGCCTGGGCAAAAGCCATTGGCGTTATTAGACATATGCATTTAGAGACAAACAGTGTGTCACGGCTGATGTCGTAGGAGTTGAAGCGCTGCAGACGGGAGATGGCAGGGGCGGCCTGCAGAATGGGCCTCTGCCGTGCCTCCTCCAGTCCTTTAGGAGCTTTGGGAGACGTGGGAGTGTGCAAGATGTCATACTGCTCTGCATTGTGCATGTGGTAAAGAGTCTGCATTGCACTGCAGATCTGCTTGCTGGTCACCTCCTCAAAGAAGGTGAGGGCAAAGCCATAGGTCCGAGAGCCATCCTCTCTGGTGATGATAAACGAGTGAAACTGGGGCTCTCGAGTGTCCACCTGTGTCCTAAACGACAAACCCTTTGGCATACAGAGCTGTGGGGGGAGCAAGAACAAGAATATTATAAGATGTGAACAGACCATAACAATATGTCATATCTGTAATGAATAAGTACTCATACCATCCCCACAGCATCCTGGTCAAATGGATTCCACTCCACATTGTCTGGATAATGTGCTAAAACTTTGGATTTAAAAGTTCGTCGCAGTGGACTCTGCTCAAAATTCTCACCTGAAAAAAACACAAAAGAAAAAAAGAACAAATAATTATTTCACAGACTATTTAATTTGACAATAGTTGGATCAGAAGCAGTGAGCTTAAGGTGCCAGGCAAAACTCCAGAAGGAAAGCGAGTCAGCAATTTTGTATTTAGAAAAAGGTTATATTGAATCATTTAAGCTGTCATGCGCATTATGGTCAAAACATTGTATGCTTTCTGTCAGCTTTAATGTCAATACAAATGAACTTACAGTAGTTTTGAACCCAGAGTTAAGCAGAAGTGATGCACACACCAGCAATACTAAAAGTCATTCATACTAAGGGTAGAGACAACATTAACCAAGCATCGCCCGTGAAGGGAGCACCGGCTGAGTGAGAGGAACAGAAGCGGTGATTGTCAAACATTGGCACATTGTTTGCGGCTGAAGGAGCTGGTCAAAAGGAGCAGGGTGAGAAAACCAAGATAAGAAATATGGTGCAAAAATAACAGACAAGTCTCCAAACCTGCTCAGAAAAATATAGTGAAGATGTCAGATTAGGGAATAAATAAAGGTCAAAGGTTATAGGGTGGGGTGAAGGGTTGAAGCTGTGCCCAGGTTTTAAAAGGAGGTGTGTGTTGCCAGGGTTACCTTCATTTCCCATTGCTAGTTTGCCTCGCGCCCCATCTCTGAATTTAGTAGCTTCTATATACTGGCATAAAGCTACACAACAAATAAAACAACAAAAACAGAATTAAAATCCATGTTCTCAGTGGACAGCACATCACTTCTGTTTGTGCAAACACAGCTGTGCTTCTGAGAGCAGGCGGCACACAGACACAGGGCATTAGCATGTCTCTGTCAGGTGGCTACGCTAAATTAAGCCAGCTGCTGGGGTTATGTACAAGGGTAGTGTTTTCTCCTCTTCATGCAGTCAGTGCTGTGCATGCAGAACACAGAAGCTGAAAAAAAAAGACTCAAATAACTCAAACCAAGGATTAGATGTTAATAAATAAAAGTCAGATTAATTTTCCTGGTTTAAGTGATTTTTTTTTATTACTGCATCTATAAATTTAAATCACACAAAATAATGGTTTCTTCAAACAAGATGGGCAGCCACAAGTCCGACGTAACACTGCAACACAAAGGTTAATATATTTGTGGCGTATAATTAAGGTGATCAAAGAGACAACTGAAAAAAATGTGTGTTAGACTTAATTGCAAAGTGAAGGAGATGATTGTTTTTTTTTGTTTTTGTTTTTGCTTTATTTGTTTATTTTACTTGTTATGGTTAGGCTTAGTTTAACAGTTCTTTTTACACTTGAAAACCATTCACAGGAGGTTTTCCAGGTAAGAGATCGTAATTATGTAAGGTTCACTGATTAAATGTCTTCTCCACAAAGATCCATAGGTGGCATGTAAAGATACAGCATGTCTGGCAAAGGAATAGACACAGGTTCACCAAAATGTCTTGGCACAGAATCCACAGCTTTAAGGATTAGAAGCTTAATCTGCTGTGGTAACTTTCATAATCTGCCAACTCTGTAGAAAGTAGGTTACAAAGCTCAGACTGTCTTTTTGAAAGAGTGAGCCAGACACCAACACAATTATGATCATTAAAATGAGAAAGAAATGCTTGGTATCAAAATTACATAAAAATAAATAATAATAATAATAATAATAATAATAATAATAATAATAATAATACAAAAATGTGGAATGATGATTCAAACATATTTATTGTGTAGGATTATCATTATACAAATTATTACTGGGTGTGCAGTGTGTAGCCTTTTTGTTTGGGTTTCACTTCATTTTTTCTCCATGCTGACATGGTTCTTGTTTGTGAAATAAGCCTGAGAGTCAAAAGACCTGTCACATGTTGATGATGATGTGGTTGAAAGATGAAAATCCTTAAGGCAAACACAGATAACAAAGAGGGCCCTCAGAAAGATTACCAGTATACTTACTAGATGAGTCTAACAACAGTCTAAATAACTCTGAACCTTGTATTAATCATTTATTTAATGTAGGGACATCACAGATCATTTATTTATTTACCTGAATTATCACAATTAACAAAACAAATCTTGACATCCCTAGTCAATAACCCTAGACCTTTATTTTCACATAGCTTAATTTTACAATTTGAAACCATTTTGGAGAAAAAAAGTTTTCAAAAGGGCAGCAAAGAGCAGAGTAAAAATAAAAGTAACTGAACCTTTCAGTGTAATATTCTAATCAGGTAAATTATATTTCTGTACTGATGATTTTACAGTGTGTTCATGTTTTGTGTGCTTCTTGAGACTGTTGAACCTCAACCAACATTTATAGATATGTTTTAGCACATTTCTAAAGGATTGACAAGCTCATCCAATTATCTCGATTGTGATAATTCAAATGCTTCAATATTGTCTACCCCAGTACAGTATTGACAATTTCATAACTGTCAGTGTCGTCAGTGAAATAGCTTCAGCTGACAGTAAGCGTGGAGCAGAAGCTGAGAGAGACAAGCGTCACAGAGCTGGTTTTGGTCGTCTCATAAAGCCAAGGACCACCCCCATATTTTAATTCTCTTCCTGTGTACACTCGCCCTCAAGACTACAGCAGCTCAGCCCACTCTCCTCATGTGTACCGCGCTCACAAGCTGAAGTCATCGGAAATATGATTTGGCTTTAAGCAGGAAAATATAGGATTAATGGTTATTGTTGTAGGAAAAAACAAATATCTAGTGATAGAAAAACACCTACAAGAATATTTCTGGCCAAACAAGTGCAACAAGTAAGATTATGAAGGGAGGATGAAGGGAGGATTAAAATGCAACATAAAAGCATAGTTACAGAGAATTAATGACTGGATTATGTACTGACTTTAATTACAGTCAAAACATCAAATTAACATCTATGCAACATGAACCAGTCAAACTTTTGGGTTGGAAATGTTGACCATAAATGGTATACAGTTAAATAAAATAGGATGAAGGAACAGTTCTGAATTTTAAATTACATTTACAATTATTCTACAAGAGGAGATATTTTTAATGTACATTTTTATAATTATTATTTTGCATTGGGCATGTCATTTGATAAAACTGCTTGAAAGTACACTCAGAAAAAAACACAAAAATACAGATCTAATTAGTCAGCTTTTTTTTAGGATATGATCTGCTTTTCCAGTTTCATAGATCACTCATTCATTATTCTGGCAGGCCAAGGTGAGTGCACAGGAGGTCACTGAACCCTATGTTAAGTTAGAGGTTGAACATTGTGCTCTGAGAACATCTGCTTGGAGGCGTGGGATTGGAGTGCAGAGAAAATACACTTTCTTAGGGACAAGAATGTGCAGGCTTAATTACTCGGTCCTGATGGGAAAGAATGTAAAGGGTGGCCTTTCAAGAGGGACTGAACAAATCACATGTGCTCTATGCAAACACAGGAAAAGAGCTACATTGCACACCAGGCTAACACTGTCTGCACAGGCTGCAAGAAATATGAGAAAAATAAAATAAGATGAAGAATTTAATCGGGTCACAATAAATGTTTTTTCTTAATGTATTTGTATAAAAGTGTGTTAAAAGTACACACTAAAAAAGACCAAAAATAAAACCTGGTCCCCATCAGTTAATTAGCAACAAATATTGAATTGACTAATAACTAATTACTACATATTTCTAACGTCATATGAAATTCCCATAAAATACATATATTTGTATAATGAATACACATGTTTCAACTACAATAGAAGAGTGTATTATTAAAAAAACACTGTGTTAGTAATGTACAGTGATAGCAATCTTCACACCTTTGAATATATAAAACCCACAAACTCTTATTATGCTTTCATGCCGTCCCATTGAATATATTTTGTTTGCTAGGGAGGCTTTATGGGTGTCTGCCGGAGACATTGAAAAGGATATTTAGCATTTGAATGAGCGTGGCCAGTGTACGAGTGTACTTATGTCCCAGCGCTCCAGTTTTCCAGTGAGGTCTAGTGAGGGAGCCAGTAATACAAATGCTAATACTCCCCGTGTGGCCCAGAGCAGACTGACAAAAAGCAATGGTCATTATAACATTTTATTTCACTCATTCAACATGAGTCAGGGTTTGAAGCAGTGCTTCAAAAATGAGGAACATAAGAGACATATAAGAATCAGAGAGAGTGGCAAACTATTGGTCATGACATCTAAACTAATGGACTTTCAATGTGGAGAGCTTCATCAATTGATTAATCCAGTCTATTAATAAAAAGAATAGATGCTAGATTACTTGACCAGCAAAACAGTTGATTACTTGCAGCCCCATTCTGTTAAGCACTGCTGAGTTTCAAGCCATACAAATAACTGTAGGACTAAAATGTAAAATGAGGCCAAACCACAACAGAGACGCTGCCACTCGTACATGCATTTTACACCATGACCCCGATTAACTGTAAACAAAGACTTCTTCATCATCATCGTACCTATAGCACACTCACCACATTCACTGATACGATCAAAAGTCTATGACCTATAACAGTGGAATTTCCACTTCCTTTCCTTTCAGTAACTCCAATGTGAAACAGCTGATAAGGGCAAACCCCAACCTTCAAACAGCAAGCACCAACAAGATTCGAAAAAAAAAAAATGGCTACAAAGCACAGAGAGGACTCCGTTGCTACTATAGATGTGTGTATGTGCTGCTGAAAGAGCCAAGATGTGAAAATACATCTAAAATAGTAACAGCCAAATAAAGGTTTACAAATATACAGTACAGCTTAACTAAGCCAACCAAATCAGTAAAGCTTCTTTAAGTTTATTTTTGTCACTAAAACCCTTTCAGGAAGAAGAATCAAGAAGTAGAAATGGGAAGTACAATGATTTTTAAGTTTGTACTGAAAGAGATACCTGAACTTTCTTTGATGAAGCCAAGGAGTTTCCCTGGACCCTGCTTAGTCATTTCCAACATGTGCTTACAAATGAAATACTTTAATCTGATGTGATCTGTGACATCACCCCAGAGAGCAAAAGTCATACAGCTGCTTTAAGGTCAACGCATCAGCGACTCATCTAACCACAAGCATTGACAAATTCATCTCAACAGGTGCTCTAAGGAGCAATAAAAGTAGATTTATTCACATCAGTTACTTATAAAGTAAAGTACAGGTGACAAATCTTAGTGCTGAAACATTTAGTAAAATGCTACTATTATTGTTATCTTTACCTTTGCTTAATCTTTTTAATCAAGAGGTCTACCACAACCAAACCTCTGCCAGTAAAAGTATGAGGTTTCTAATATGGAAAATTGTTATCAAATAAAAATTGTTAGCCATCATTAGAGGGAAGGGGTGGGGGGTGGCGAGGCAAGGCCAATGTTATAGCCAATTAATTGCTACAACATGGGCCTAGACTCGCAAACTACTTTTGAACATGATGCCTCCTACAGCAGTCCAATTACTACATGCATGCTTTCCTCCGGCCCTAAATAGGATCAAATATAGGACATGTTAACTTATACGAGCAAATCACTCCTGTATGCAAACAGGCATGATGGCCTTACATGTAAAAAACTAATAACTTACAATTCTTTAGATACATTTTTGAAATATCCTGCTATGAAGCTACTAGAAGGTTTCAAGCACTGGGCGAATAGGGATTCGGTCCCTGGTTAATCCTACGGAGAAATCAACAACCATCACCAACCATGTCAACATCTCTATGTAAATAGCTTTGTACACACGTAGCTTGACATATTATTGTAAAAGACAAATCAGTCAAGACACAAACAAAACTAACAGTATACGTTATACCAGGTTATAACATGTTGACGAAGTATATTGCATTCACACAGACATAAACAAAATGTGCTTAATAATCCAATAACCCCTTAGTGTCCGAGCAGCACATTCAGGCTGCTGTAGGCCTCGCGTTCTCCTCCCTGTGTACAGTCTACCTCCACTCAGCCACTGGCCTATTGTGTGATTTAGCTCATTAAATACACTGACACAGCAACATAATCACAATGTTTACCGTGTATAATGTTCACTGAGTCCTGATTAAATACACCACAGCATCAGTACCGCATTACCCTAGTGGCTAGGGCGCTTACCGGACAGTTCGTCGGGCTCCAGTCCGCTTTCGGTGTCGAGTCCGCAGATCACAAAATAATCTGCGAATCGGCAAGAACCGGAGCTGAAGCCGGTGGTCATTTTGAGACTGGTCCAGTGGTACCCTTATGCTCTGGACGGGGAGCATATTACACAGCCCCTGGGAGGTGATTTGCCTCTGCCATCACGGATGTCATCAGCGGTACTGAGCCTCGAAATCACTACCGATACTCAGCAGCGTTCAGAAACTTCAGCGACCGCAAACACATCCGCCCACGGCGCTTCACAATAAAACCGTCTTTAGGAGTGGGGTAATATCATACATCCAGCCGTGGGAGAATAACAAACTGCCACGAGAAAACATGCATAATGATGAAACAATTGTTCCAATTTGGAGATTAGACCTACATTCATCAGGGGATAAATGGCCAATACGAAAAATAGTATGTTGACTTTTAGAATAGGTAGGCAGGCCAATAATGCTGAAGGAACACTGTCACATATACATTTCTGCAAAACATCTATCACAATAAATAATAAGAATTATTATCAACTAACAAAATTTAGTCCGACCCTGCCCTCTAGTGGAAATGTAATTAACATGCTTGCACCAAAATCCTGCATCTATTTGGTTCTTTGGCCATTGTTGAAACCATCGTTTAAAACTGCTGGTGATGAGAGGAGTCTTCCTAATACGCATAAATACAAAAGTAGGGAATATTATATCGCAATCTATCGTAAATATTGACATAAAAAAGTAAAAGTAGACAATCCTCATTCTCTGTGGTTGAATTTTAATTAAACAATTAATGATCAGGGCACACTATGAGGGTTTCAAATCAGAGAAATCAAATTATTATTATTAAGACATCAGATTAAAACAGAGCAAGTTTAAAAGATGAAAGACAATGTAGGTTCTTTCTATGTACATTCATCGTTTAACTTAATCTTCCACAACTTTAGCAGCAATATATTTTCATATAGCATACAAAGACCAACATTGTGAAAAAGGAAAAAACAAAAAAAAAACAAAACATGCAAACAAACATGCAGGATCATTTAAATATTTCTGAAAATAGGCCCCATCCACTCTCTTCCAGTGCTGTCGGCAGGCACCATTAAGACTGTCAATAGCATTGAGGTAATTGGCGGAGTGCTCCACATTTCCATCTATTTCTGTATTATAAAAGTATAATATGGTATTATAACAGTGCACAAAGACCAGGTTAAAGGTAAAAGAAAATAAGTCAAAAGTTATTCTTATATGGCATTTATCAAATGTCAATCTTTTTGTGGGAGTCGTCTGTTCTGATGTCGATGGAATATTTTAAGATCATATGAAATGATATGCGATTAACGCTATCCAAAATACAATTTCAGCATGTATTAGCTAAGCTTTAATAAATACACAATAGCAGTTGAAAGAAGAATACGTGTGGCAGTAAAATCAGCTGCAACTATCAGTCAAGTCTACCTCTCTAACACATAAATTGGCAATTGTGCACCTGGTATAAAAAGTTAAGATTTTTTAAAAGGATAACCATTAATTTAGGAATTATTGCTGTCAACATATACTTGACCTGATTTGAACAATAAATATTAATGCACACAAAATGAGTGTGAAGGTACTGCAAATGGAATAGAACACAACTGTTGCAGAAACATATGAGCAGTATCTGTTGCAGTATTATCAACTAAAAAAAACACTGAATAAAATCAGTCTTGCCATTCTATGCTACCTGTAGCACCTTCAAATAAAATGAGCTATAAATTATTAGATTTTATAATGTATACAAATAACATAACTGACAGAAACTTAACCAATGCAAACAGCATTCCTTGCAATACAATGGACCACTCAACCACTGCATGCATTTGGTAATTATCAGTAAGTTCTTGTTGAGCTGGTGGTCAGTAACCAGCGTCATGAGCAGTGTGGATGCAACCAAACACACAGCCAGTTGAGCGACAGCTGCATTGTTCCTGAGCTGAGGAGGAACATAAAAAGCATGAGGTGAAGTGCTTTACTCCAGTTTCTTCTGTAGTTTCCTTTGGAAGCACACAGGTAAAATGGAGAGCACTGCTAGTATCCCCAGCACAGCCAGAGAGTTCCAGGACACAGCCTCTCCAGCTGTGGTCAGTTTGTACAGTGTTGTCCCAGCGTTTATGGCCACAAAGGATGGCGGTGCAACTCCTGAAAAAAATGTAAAAATGTAATTATTGAAAAATATAATTTATAATAACTTAAGAAGAAACATTTAGAAGTTACCTAAAAAGGTACCAATAAAAAACACCCCTAAAGGCACATTGATGACAGGGGATGTTATATTGATAAACCAGTTGGGAAGAAACGGGGTGATTCTCAGGAAGATTATGTAATTTATCAAGTGATCCCTATGTTTGTCCACCTTTAAAAAGAATTATTACTATTGTTATTATTATTATAATAACTCAACATTTGGGTATGTTAATCATTACACATTTTGGATATTTTACCTGTTGAGACCATTTCTGAGCTCTGTCTGTGAGATATTTGTAAACCATGGGTCTGCCCACCAAGTAAGACAGCATATAACAAAAAGAAGCCCCCAGGCCAGAACACTGAAAAATAATACACATTTTTATGGTGCACAAAACTATGTTAAATAACATTAATGTGTGATTTGATGCTGGTACAAACATGCATTTCACTGTATTGCAGTGACCAGAGTATAATATTGTAAATAATAAAAATATACAATTGTAAATGGATATGCATGATTTATATGACACACCTCAAATTACATATTCTGTATTAATGTATATAGCATATTAAACATACCAGGCACACCAGGAATAAGGCCAGGGGGAAAGGATAGAGATATCCTGACAGGATACTTAGAAAAATTGATCCAGGTATCGCAAATGTTTGAAGACTAAGACTGGTGTTAAGGTGCAAACAGAACTTAATATCTCACTTTTTCATTATCAGTGGTAGTGTACTAAATCCAGGTTTAGTACTGAGATATGATAAAAAAAATAATAATAATAATCTTTTTAAACACAAACATATATATATATATTTTTAATATATATATCTTATAGGCCATTCATATGGTTATTGCAGGTATAGGATAAGACCAATAGTGAATTATTATTTACTATTTTACAATACAGAGAGAATATGTAGTTGCTCAAAGGATACAAAACATATGTTGCAAAATATGCAACCAAGACTTGAGTGTAGTATGTATCTTTGTATTTGGACAGTACTGTCCCCAAAGCTTTAGCATCTTCCATATCTTTGGGGATCTTGATTTTCTCCATTTCATCTCTGAAAGACATCTCAAAATTAGTGATTAAGTAGCATTTGCAATACAAAATTTCTAAATATGTAACACATTACATAGGCCTTCATATCTTAAAATAATAACCAAACCCTTACTCAGAGAGCTCAGGGAAATGTCTGTAGACCAGGTACATGAAAGAGGCTGAGCATGTGAAGATAAAAGCCAGAATAAGAAGCGACATCCGCGCTGACCCTTGAGTAGGCTGGGGGGATTCTGTGGAATAAAGCATTAAGTTATCATAGAAATTAATTTGATGTTGTTGTTAAGAGGGGACAATGATTTAAGGAAGGATTTTTCCTATGAACAGTTGCAATATGTGCAGCCAAAAAGTTGTTTGTGACTGAAATTAAATGAACTGCTTCTTATAACTAATCAAGATTATATGGCCTATGAATTATGCGTTTTTGACCTCTGCTCACCTACCTGCCATGTATATTTACACAACAGTGGAAAATGACCAATGAGTGACTTGAAATGGTTGTCAGCAATATTTAGCCGATTCTGTCCATCACTAACTATATTGTTTGAACATTACAGAAAGTCAGAGAAAACCATTCAGTATATCTAAGGCCACATCCTCTTAAAACAGCGAGCGCCTTAGAAATATCTATTGACAGCCTTTTGAGTGGCCTAAGATGTTTGTTTCTCAAGCGTGTCGTTGCCTTCTTCTGTTTAGCGTTTAGCGTAGCATGGACATACCTTTGACTATCGGTGTTTTACTCGCGTCCTCATTTGATTCCGCATGTGGCGAGGAAAGCCCGTCGATTTCTTGTCTTTCTCTCCGCCTTTTAGTCATTTTTTCTTGGCTCAAATCAGAGCGGGGACTAGAAAATTGGTAACAAAAGCGGAATCAACAACAACCGGCGAGTCTCTCCAGTCTTGTGACGAAATACCATGACCTTTTACCTTCGTGTCCGGGCAAGAGAAACAGCGCCCCCTATCAGAAAACCATTATTTCTCAAGTCAAGCTCAATGATAAGTCTTGGATTGTGAAAGTAAAAGCGTAAACTGTTATAGACTATGTATTATTTTTTATAAGTATGATACAAAATCAGCACATGACGAACTATATCAGTGAACAATAGATCGTCCATTCAATATTGCTTTCTGGAACTTGAAAGTTTACGTGACATAGCCTAAAATGTGTTCTTCAGCTGGGATTGGAAAATCAAAATATAGACTACAACTCCCAGAGTGCCCTGAGCGCTGCCGAAAGTGCGTGTTGCACAAGTGCCGTGCTGAACTATCCGGGTACTTCTCCGCTCCTTCCTTTCGCGCCGGGTAACCGGAGAGCTGTGCGTCCATGTGCGCAGTGACTGGGAATTGACGGACCTTTACAAAACTAAATCCGAGTCGTAAGCAGAGTTCTCGTTATGGATCCTGATGCTTTGATCGAGGCCCTTCGGGGCACGATGGACCCCATTCTGCGGGAGGCCGCGGAGAGGCGGCTGAACGAGGTAAAAGTCTGTCGGTTAACGGTGGCAATAGTGGCGCGGTCTCAGCGCGGCCTCCGTTCACAACATCAAGATGGAGAGATCTCCATTACCCTACGCGAACCTGCGATATGTCCCGTCACTCCATACGCAGTGTTACTGGCTTTTTACATGTGCTGTCATATGTGGAGTTCATATTTAGTGACCTAGTGTTATTTTCCATCCACGATATCTTAAGTGTCAGGAATCAGCGCAAGTGTTAGCCCAAACCGTGCCAGCTGTGCCGCTAAATCCCGTTAGCCCCCTCTGCCTGATGTGTGGCAGTTATTGCTATGGTTATTGCGCACTTTTTCAACATTTCTACTAGAGTGTACACTTCTCCTTGTCGTTCCTGTTACTGTGTTTGACTGAATTTGAGGCTGGTTGAGAGGCTATGGTCGGTGCCACATTTAACGATAGGCTAAGCGTGTCTGTTGCTAAACGAGGCGAGCTAGCCTTACTGCTTGTGGATGAGCTGCTGCTCACGTGTCACACTGACAATACTTCAAGTAAACAAGTTTATCTTCTCCTAAGTTATAAATAATACCTCAAATGCTTCCGTTATATCCCACTCACACATATCAATTATAGTGATTTTGGATTGCACATGACATTTTTATTACTTTATAAATGCTCATACCTTTCGGTGTCATTAGCATTGCTTTAGTTTTAGGTTTTCAACATTTTTTCTTAAATATTTTTTGTTTGTTTCTATTGTCACTTTTGTCCTTCTATCCATTACGTTAGAAGGTACCTCTCAACAACGCACATTTGCACATGTACCTTTGTTTTGTTTACTTTTCACAAGTGAAGAAAATGTATTCTTTCATAGATTATTTATGCTATTGGTTAAATCACTAAACCCACTGGCCTGGCGTCCACAACGTTTTTCTGTAGCACCCACATAAGCATGAGTAGTGCAGTGCTCACATGCCATGACACTGTACTTTGGAATGACTTCACTTCCAGCCCATGGTAATTGTGTTGTGCTATCATCCAGGCCAGAAACATTTTAAGTCTTTGCAGCTTTTATAAATGTATGGTATCCTTGATTAATTTGTTCATTACAGGCAAGCAACTTTACATCAATAACAGTCTCATCTTAGACAAATGTCTGTTTCTGGTTCACAGGCTCACACCCAGGTTAACTTTGTGTCTACTCTGTTGCAACTCACCATGTCTGGTCAACTGGATTTGGATATCAGACAAGCAGGTAATTCATAATTTATTGTAAATTGAAATCTTGACAGTACAACACATTTGCATTGCTGTTCTGTTGCTGTCAAAGTCAGCATCAGTGTGTTGGATTTTGATTGCCCTTCCTGTAGTCAGCGGTCCGGCATGTGGCAGACTTGCACTCCTTCATTCCTTGAGCTCTCCCTGTGAGCCAAGGATGCCCCCACTTTGTAGAACTGAACGCAACTGACACATTTGTGCCACATTCAAACCATCTGAACTTTTCAGTGTTCTTTCTTTTGTTGTTTGGATTTCTGGGTTTGATTGTATTGTATGTAGGTATTGGTAAACATGTTGTTTTTGTATAAATAGGTGTAATTTACCTTAAGAACATGATCACTCAACATTGGAGTGATGGTGATGACTCGGGCACAGACACACAGGCCAATAACATCCCTGAGGCGGACAGAGACTTTATTCGAGAAAACATAATAGAAGCCATCATCCACTCTCCTGAGCGCATCAGGTAACTATAGTCGCATATAGTAAAAAATTAGATGGCACACTGCTTTTTCTGTGGAAGCCTTAATTGACTATTATTATACTTTTACTTTTTCAAGAGTCCAGTTGACAACATGTATCCATCATATGATCAAGACTGATTATCCTGTCAAGTGGAGGTCCTTTGTGGACAAAATTGCTTTCTATTTGCAATCGGATAATAGTGGATCCTGGCTTGGAATCTTGCTTTGTCTTTACCAGCTTGTCAAAAACTACGAGTAAGTCAGTCTCTGATATTAAAGTGTTATTACAGTCCATAGTCTTAACATTAACTGTGTGAAACAGATACAAAAAACCAGAGGAGCGTCAGCCTTTGATAGCCGCCATGGATGTTTTCATGCCCATGCTCAAAGACCTCTTCATCCGGCTTCTCCCAAACCCCTCCAGTGAGTCTGTCCTGATCCAGAAACAAATTCTCAAAATCCTGTACGCCCTCTTCCAGGTAACTGCACTGCATGTTTTCTTTTGAATCTATATTTTGATAATTTTGTCATACGCTTTTTTCTTTTCATTTATTCAGTACAACCTTCCCCTTGAGCTAATCAAAAGACATAATCTAACAGAATGGATGGGAATCTTCAGGACGATAGTGGACAGAGACGTTCCTCTAGTAAGGGCACATTCATTTCAGTGCATTGAATATTTTGGTGATGTTGTAGAATTTTGTTGGCAATGTGTATTCTGTTATTTAGGAGACCATGCAGACCGATGAAGACGAGCGCCCTGAGCTGCCGTGGTGGAAGTGTAAGAAGTGGGCACTTCACATCTTGGCTCGACTGTTTGAAAGGTGAAGCTTTGAACTGTTCACAACGAAAGAAAAATCTTAAATTCTAAAAATAATCATTTATAATGGTATTCTAGATATGGCAGTCCAGGCAACACAACCAAAGAGTACACAGAATTTGCTGAATTCTTCCTCAAAGAGTATGCAGTTGCAGCACAGCAGGTATGTTGGGTATCTTTTCCCATCCCGTATAGATCTGAAATGTAAATTTTCGAAATTCAAAGTATTCTTTTTTTGCAGGTACTCCTTAAAGTCTTATACCAATATAAGACATCACAATATGTTGCTCCTCGAGTACTCCAGCAGACGCTCAACTTTATCAACCAGGGCATTGCACATGCACTGACGTGGAAGAATCTTAAGCCACACATTCAGGTATAAATTGAGTTGATATAACTGTTGTCAAAATCGTGGGCTGTGTCGCTGATCCTTGACTCATTGTTTTTGTATTGCAGGTTATTATTCAGGATGTGGTTTTCCCCCTCATGTGTTATACAGACAGTGATGAGGAGTTATGGCAGGAAGATCCTTACGAGTATATTCGCATGAAATTTGGTATGCATAAAACCATGACATACACAGTACATATGTGCATGACTGATTATTAAGTTTCTTTTGCTCATAGATGTTTTTGAGGACTTCATTTCCCCCACAACAGCAGCACAAACGCTACTGTTCACTGCTTGTATGAAGAGAAAAGAGGTGTGGTTTAAATGCAACTCATCTTATGTTATTGTTCTCAATTTAGCCTAATGACAGGTTTTGATACTCTGATCAGGTGCTACAAAAGACCATGGGCTTCTGCTACCAAATTCTTACAGACCCAGCATCAGACCCCAGAAAAAAGGATGGTGCCCTCCACATGATAGGATCATTGGCTGAGATCCTACTCAAGGTTATTTTTTTAACTTGATGTTTTACCTGTTAGTTTTCAAGGTTTTATGACACTAACATTGCAATTCATTTGTAACAGAAAAAAATTTACAAGGACCAGATGGAGTTCATGCTGCAGAATCATGTCTTCCCCCTTTTCCGCAGTGAACTGGGATACATGAGGGCTAGGGTAAGGGTGATTGGCCTTAAGACTTATTCACAGTTGGTGTGTTCATTTGTAAAATTGGTCATTTCTGTTCATTTAAACTTAAAGGCATGCTGGGTGCTGCATTATTTCTGCGAGGTGAAGTTCAAGAGTGACCAGAACCTGCAGTCCGCTCTTGAGCTCACTCGACTTTGCCTCATAAATGACAATGAGATGCCAGTGAAGGTAGAGGCTGCTATTGCTTTGCAGGTTCTCATCAGCAACCAAGAAAAAGGTATGTACACTGCATTTTAAACCTCTGTTTTAATTGTCTAAAATGTAACTAATTTACATTTTAAATCTTGTTTCAGCCAAAGAATATATTACTCCATTCATCAGGCCCGTGATGCAGGCGCTCCTTCACATTGTCAGGGAGACTGAGAACGATGACCTCACTAACGTCATACAGAAGATGATCTGTGAATACAGTGAGGAAGTTACACCCATAGCAGTGGAAATGACACAACATCTGGTTAGTACAATTGATATCCATCATGTTGTCTATACCACTGCTCTAATGAAAAGTCCTACGAAATAATAAATAAATTAATATACATATTAAACTTTGTTCAGTGGATTGGAATCTAATGTTTTGCATTTTCAGGCAATGACATTCAACCAGGTGATTCAGACGGGGCCAGATGAGGAGGGAGGAGATGACAAGGCAGTGACAGCCATGGGCATCCTCAACACCATTGACACCTTGTTAAGTGTTGTAGAGGACCACAAAGAGGTGAGCTGCTGTTGCCCACACTCACTCGTCATCTGCATAGAGCCTCTTCAGTCGGACGGCGCTTCTGCCAACACACTTCAGCCTCCCACCAACTCCAGGGAACACGTTCTGTTCTCACCATGTTCAAAATGACTCATAGGCTGAGCAACACACTAGAAATAGTGCTCAGGCAGACAGCCATTTCTGACCAATCTAGAGCCATTTCATTTATAAAACCAGAGAATGAGAAATCTGATATGCATTTATTGGCAATTTAAATTTTCTAAATTGTTAAAATGCATTTATCTGCCTGTGTAAATTCTGCATTTTGAGTATTGTAAATGTTTCAATCTGGTATACATTTTCTGTGCTCTTGTAGATCACTCAACAGCTGGAAGGCATTTGCCTGCAGGTTATTGGAACTGTGCTGCAACAGCATGTGCTTGGTAAGCTTACTAGGCAAGCCTATAGAAAGGCATTCCACCTCATTGTTGGCCTGTATGTTTAAGAGTGCTAATGAAAAATATGTAACGTTTTTCTGTTTTTCAGAGTTTTATGAGGAGATCTTGTCCCTAGCTCACAGCCTGACGTGCCAGCAGGTGTCACCACAAATGTGGCAGCTGCTTCCACTTGTCTATGAAGTCTTCCAGCAGGATGGATTTGATTATTTCACAGGTGCATGCTTGTTCTTACAACATTTACAACTTTTTATTATGGTATATGCGGTCACAAAATTTGTAATAAATGCAATAAATTGCCTTTTTCAGATATGATGCCACTCCTTCACAACTATGTCACGGTAGATACTGACACCCTGCTCTCCGATACCAAATACCTGGAGATTATCTTTAGCATGTGCAAGAAGGTAATAAAACAGAAGTTCTATTGGTACTATTGCCATAAACTATTTTTAGATGTGAGCCTTACAAAACATTTCCCACAGATCCTAACAGGGGACCCCGGTGAGGACCCAGAATGCCATGCTGCTAAACTATTGGAAGTTATTATTCTTCAGTGCAAGGGTCGTGGCATTGACCAGGTTAGTAAAAGTAAAAATGTATTGTTTCATGTATGGGACACACCGTGTTATTTGATGCTTGAATAAACACATTATTGCAGGTGGTGCCCCTGTTTGTGGCTCTTGCACTGGAGCGTTTGACGAGGGAGGTGAAGACCAGTGAGCTAAGGACCATGTGTCTGCAAGTCGCCATAGCAGCACTTTACTACAGCCCTCCTCTTCTCCTCAATACTCTGGAGAATCTCCGCTTCCCCAACAACACCGAGCCAATCACGAACCACTTCATATCACAGTGGCTCAAAGACATTGACTGCTTCCTTGGGTAAACAAAGATTTGATACATTGGAGTCATTAAACCATTGACACCAATTGGGCTACAACTTGGTGACAACAGTGTGTGTGTATATGTGTATTTATTTATTTATTCTTTGCTCTGCAGACTACATGACAGAAAAATGGCCATTCTGGGTCTCTGCGCCTTGATGGACCTTGAGCACAGGCCTCAGGCAGTCAACGAAGTGGCCGGTCAGCTCCTGCCAGCTGCCATCATGCTCTTCAGTGGTCTCAAGAGGGCATATGCTTGCCGGGCTGAGCATGAGAATGATGATGAAGATGATGAAGATGGGGAAGAAGACGATGAAACTGGTAGGATTTGTGATTTTTATTTATTTTTTATTTTTTTGTATGAGCTCATGAGCCACACATTTTTGTGTGTGTCCACTTCAAACATTACTCATGTCAACTTTCCTGTAGCAGACTGAGCCTAAAACTGTACCCAGAAAATCTATAATGTGTTTATTTTCTATTTTTTTTATAGCTGAACTTAACAGTGATGAGGACGATATTGATGAAGAGGGGCAGGAGTATCTGGAAATGTTAGCAAAGCAGGCAGGAGAGGATGGAGATGATGAAGACTGGGAGGAAGATGATGCAGAGGAGACGGCACTCGAGGGATACACTACTTCAGTAGACGATGAAGACAATTTTGTAGACGAGTATCAAATATTCAAAGCCATATTACAAAGTAAGACGCGTACTAATTAGCCACCAAATGTGTTTTTATGAAGCAGTGCAATAATTATTTTCTTCTTTCAGACATTGAGCTCCGTGACCCAGCGTGGTACCAGGCGCTGACACAAGCACTGGATGAAGAGCAGGGCAAACAGCTTCAGGACATTGGCACACTCGCAGACCAGAGACGGGCAGCACACGGTACCTGAAGATCTTCTATGGATTATTGGAGGCATTTGTCTCAAGTACAATGTGCTTTATTATACTCTGACATAAATTACTGATGTATTTTCTTTGTGTCTCTGTAGAATCCAAAATGATTGAGAAACATGGAGGATACAAGTTCACAGCACCTGTTGTACCACCAACGTTCAACTTTGGGGGCGCTGCTCCGGGAATGAATTGAGTCCTCCATTCTACTTTTTATTACTCTGTGACTGATTGTAGTGAAGTGAAAAAGCTTGTGTTGTTCCCTTAAGTAGTGGTTCCAGAACAGGTTCTTCTCAGTCATTCTTCAAACTGTTATTGGAAATCCACCAGAAGACTTGGGAAAGCAACCAAAATGTAACCAGTGGCTGAGGTGAACAAACCAACTTAAACTTGAGCACGATGCAAGAGAAGAAGCTCTGAACAACGTTGTCTTTTGGAGTCCAGTGGAGGGGAAGCTATAATGACAACACTTCCCCACTCAAACAAAATTGGGGGTTAATAGCAACACATTAGAAAATGGGACACAATCCATTATCACTGAGGCCAGGAGGCCATGTTATACCTCTGATTGTGGTGATAACATTTATCTCCTGCATAAACAAACAGGTTTATGTACATAGAAGCCAAGGTTATTGATTTTTTTTTTTTTTCAAGTAGCCTTGAAAATGACCTAAGGCGTTTGTAAGGTATCAACAGCTGTATTCATATGTAGCATATTGGATACTTCATAGCACTATGTGATGCCTGATCTCTGTAAATTAATAACTAGCACTTTCATATTGTTCAGGTCTCCTAGCCTTCTGTATTGGACTGCAAATTTTTTAATTGAGGACTATTTAAACTGAACCGCTGTAACTTTGTTACTTGGAAGTGACTTCAGTAATGGCTGGTTGTCACTGTTACAGAGAGGATTGTGGAAAACTTGTAAACGACAAATTCAGGTAAAAACGAATGCTCTTGGTGTTCAGTATGGCTATAGGAAATGCATTTGTGAGCACTGGAAGTACAATTGACTACATTTTTCGCATGTACAATTGGACTTATCGTGAAGGTCTCAAGCTTTTGGTTGGTGTATGGATAAATCATCTATATATACAACAACATAATTAAAAAAGCTAAGGGAATGTCTTGAGTGTTTTCTTGTAAATTTGCATTTTGATGTATTCCTTTGGGGTTTCTCTTTTTGGGTGGACCATGAGAGCATGAAAATCATTTCAGTCAAGCATTGCAGTATTTTGCACTTCTCTCAATTGTGCTTTCACAATAGATTAGTAAGGAAATTTAATTCTTTTGCCAAGACAAAATGTGGGACCAGGAAGAACTTTTGAAATGTATCTGGCACACATTCACAGCCTTGGATGTGGATCATCGTGGGAAAGTATCCAAATCTCAGTTAAAGGTCTGTTCATTTTGATGAAAAACTTAAATTTTAAATGCCCAATTTAAGTGGTACCTGTAAGGATTTTAATTCACATTACATCTGCAATGTTTTCTTTAAACGGTCCTGTCAATTGGAATAATTCAGCTTCCCACATTCTAGGAACATAAATGTTTTTTGCTTGTTTTTGACAAATTGTGTTTTAATCTATAAAATGGTGGTTGGGTCTGAAACTATTTTGCAGATGATGCTGGAATAATCTTAAATGTAGATCTACAAGTATGCGTATTGTTTGCATTTTACAGGTTTTGTCTGTCAATCTTTGTGCTGTGATGAAGATCCCCTGTGATCCATGTGAGCTGGAAAAGCATTTCAGAGGTGAAGAGCCGGGCCCTCTGTCCAACCAGGGATACATGCCCTATTTGAGCAACTACATTCTCAATAAGGTGGACTAAAATGTATATTACAGTCTATGTGTATAAGTTTGTAACATTTACAAGGCAAGGCAAAAAAAAGACACTTTAATGTGCAAAAAAATGCTAATTTAAAGGTGCTTTATGCAACTTCTGGGTGGGGGGACCTACTTGTTTCCATTAGCTTGCTAGAAAATTCCTCCAGTATGGTCTTAAAACTGACAACTCCATCTTCATGGAGACAAGCAGGTGACACCAGCAGACCATGTTACTGTAGAGAGGCGACACTTCTAACAATAAGAATGAATGTTCCGAACCAGAAAAAGTTACATATTGCCCCTTAATTTTTTTTAGGTACAAGACAATTTTGACATTTTGGAGTTGTTCAAGTTCTGCTGGGGGTTGTGTTACAAGAAAAACCTCTCCATTCGACATCTGCGCATCTCACATGACGATGCGTTCAAAGTCTGGTGCATCTTCAACTTGTTATCTGAGAGCAAATACCCACTGTACATTGTAACCCAAGAGGTGAGCACTGAGGAAAAGCATGTAGCCTTGGCCAGTAGGAATGGTGATATACAGTATATTGGTTCAAGAACTTCCCAAGATGTCCAATTTTGAAAATGTATCTCATATTTGGCCCATATTTTTTCAAGCTGCTCTGTGTGCCCATGTGTTATTCCCAGTTTGTTCTCATGTCATTAGTCTGTCATTTAAAAAGACAAATTACACAATTGGCCTATGCAACATATTATTTTTACCCCATCCCACATGGGGGGAAAATATATCGGCCCATCACTACAGACCAGATTTCCACACAGCTGTATCTGTGTATCTGTAATGTCTATAAATGTGTTTTGTGCAGATTGAATATTTATTGAAGATGTTGACCAGTGCTATGGGTGACATATGGAGTGGAAGAGACTTTACAGAATATCATCTTGAAAGGAATTTGCATGATACAAACTCTCTGACTGTTTGGGGGCTGATTGAGCTTGTGGGAATGTATTTCTTCAAAAACAAAAGTGCCCAAACTCTTTCTGCAGCCATCAATGAAGTGTTTGAAGAGCTCATTCTGGGCACACTCAAGCAGGTATCGCATGCTACTTTCAAATCATAATTTCTGATTTTTTCAATCAATCAAGCAACAATTATGTCTATTATCAAGGGATACATGGTTAAAAGATGCCACAAAGGTAAAAACTGGACAGATTATTGGTTTGTGCTTCGATCCAGTTCCCTGGAGTATTATGTCTCAGAAGATTTAATGGAGATAAAAGGAATAGTTGTTATAGATGGCAACTGCACAGTTGAGGTAAATTTGGCATATTAAAATTTAAACATTGCATCTCCTCTAAAATGTGTAAATACTACCCTCTGTCCACACAGTCCCTGCCAGATAAAGATGGAAGAAGCTGTCTTTTTTCCATCAAAAGTGGTGATACAAGTTTTGAGGTCAGTGTATCAGATAAAATGAAAAAGAAGGAATGGATTAAAGGTAGGCATCTTCTTATCAAATGATTGTAGTTCATTACTATGGCTTCCTTTTAACTCTATGGTCTTTCTTAAACTTCAGCCATTGAAAAGTGCATTCAGATCCAGAAGTTGGGGATGCTGCCTCCTCACCGTCAGGCTCGTGAGGAACGTAGGGAGCAGAGGAGGAGACAGCAGGCTACAGAGGACAAGCTGGCGGAGCAGATCAAGAAGCTACTGGCCACCATTGAGAACAAGCAGAGGAAACTGGAGACTCTGGAGAAGGTACTGTACATAAATGAACCCTTTTATTTTACCAGTATTCTTGTGTGTTCATAACTAGTCTTAAAATGAGTATTAAAGTTAGTAAAATGACTATTTTTATACATTTCTTTCAAGTGTGTATTACTTTTTTTTTATGAATTATAATTTTACTTTAAACATGACTGCAGCCTTTTTTAAATAGTGAATAGAGGGGCCCCAAACAGAATTTTGCATACAGCCTCCCAAATGCTCGAAACAGCCCTGGTTATAATGTTCCTGGTTGATTAGTGACACTGTAAACACATCTAAAAATAAGCATGGGGCAGACACAAAGAGAGGGAAACTCCAGTGCATATACGGTAATACAGATGACGAATGAAAAGCAGTAGAGCTTAGCGATTAATGAGTGGCATGGGCAGGGCACCATATGCACCCTTTCACTTCTTTTTTCTAAAATAGTTTGTTACCAACACACCCATTTTAGAAGCTGGGATTAAACTTTGACTGTATTTAGTCAGCATGGTTTTTAAAACAACTTTATGGTTTATTGTGTAACCACAAAGTCATTTGGCCACTTGACACTAAACCTAGAACCAACTGCTGTACAAACTAAATGTAACAAATCCTACTTGTGTTTTATAGAGAGTGGAAGATGTCTACATAGAGAATGAAAGAAGGACGACTAATTTAGATCTGCAGGACTGCTTCAGACTGGATCTACAGAGAGAGAAAATGGTAACTGCACTTTATGAACAAACAATGTTGCTTATTCCAGTGCCAAGAGACATTCAGTGTTTAAGGTGCGACTCCAGGTGGAAGAGCAGGTGGCACAGAAGTCATCAGAGCTAGAGTGTTCCCTCCTCCGTGTGAAGGAGTTGGAGGATATGTACCACAGCCTGCAGGAGGCGCTAGAAGACGAGAGACAGGCCAAACAAGACCAAGAGGCCAAGACTGAACTGCAGGCGAGGTTTGTTATATTGCACACTCTCTCTCTCTCTCTCTCTTTATATATATATATATATATATATATATATATATATAGTTGTTGTTTTTTTTAACTGTAAAATCACTTATGCCATCATATTTAGAAAGTCATACTTTGAGAGTGCATCAAAAAAATTTATATTGTAATGAATGATTAATATTACTGTATTATCATTAATATGTATGTTGCCTAAAACAGATTTATTCAAACAAAGATCTGAATTTTCTGTGTGATTCTTTTTTTAGGCTTTTGGAGGAGGAGATGTTGAAAAGAGCAGAGCTGGAGCAGATGCACCTAAACCAGCAGAGGGCGCTATCCCAGAGCCAGGCCCAGCGACAAGAGCTGGAGAGGAGACTACAGGAGGCCACTCAGCAGCTGGAGAAACTGGAGAGGCAAAGAGCCCGGGTTGACCAGCACTATCAGGTCAACTAATCATACAAATATATACATGAATTTCTATTATTCTACTCTACAGGATGTGATTATAATGTTAATTTAATACAGATTTATTATTTCATTTTTTCAAATTTATATACTTACAGGATGTGACCCGGAAACTGGAGCACGTTGCAAACGAATGTAACAATATAGTGATCACCAGATATGAAGGACTGATGCGTCTCATACAGCCAGGTTTATGTTACATTTTTTATTTAAGTTTTCTTAATTTTAAACAGTCTTCACAGATTGTACAGTACATATATTTTCTTACCTTTGTAGGTCATAAAGGGCCTCTCTTAATCACTAACTGGGGACCGTCAGCATTCACAGAGGGGGAGCTGGAGATACGCAAGAGGTTCTGGCAGAAAAGTAAGAACTGGTCTACTGCAGCTGAGTGAAGGCCAGTGGATCAGCAAATACAGACACCATACTGAGCAAAACTATGTAAACATAATTTTATGCAGCCAGTTGTTGCTTTGTGTGCATTTTAAAAACATTTTTTTATAACTTCACATACTGTACACTGCAGTTATCCACTAGGGGTCCTGATTGGAACAGTGAAATTAAAATTGATTTGATTAACTTGGCAAAAGCAGCTTAAAATCAATTTCATATAGATATTTTTATTAATGATATATTGGTATTAAGTCTAATCCTGTAATGTTTGGTCAAGACACAACCGTTGTTAAAATAACAAAAGATTAACTGTTCCCTGGAATGGAGAGGCACGCAGCCATTTTGGTCCAAACTATTCACAGACATTTTCTTATCCCAGACAGGAAAACGTCTTATCCAGAAATAAGGCCATCTCTCGCTGAATCACCATCAGACACTTGTACCCTTAATGCCTGTGACAAATTATACTAATCCCAGTCATGAATATCTGCAGCCCATGTAATCTGAAGCACAGAAATATGCCTGACAGATTTCCTTTTTCTGAGTAACAACATCCTAGCGATGATGGTGATGTGCGTTCTGCTTGTCTCAATGGTGTCAATGCACAATTTAATAAAATACATTTAAAACGTGAATTTACATGGTATGTAATATTACTTTAAATTCTACAAAATATGTCACAATTCTAAGACACAACTAAAAGAAAATTCTACTTAAGGCAAACCAGTCTAGCCAGCTAGGAAATGTATTATCTGTTGCAACCCTAAAAAGACTACATATCCATGGGTTTCAGAATAATTATATAATTTCAGGAAAATTTTGACTATTGCCATGGGAATTAACAATTTAAAACTAAATATATAATAATGAAAAATAATATAAAATGAATAGTAACCCCTACAGCTCGAAACTATAAAATCTCCCATGACGTAGCCTATTCGGTTGGTTCAATGTTGAGTTTGAGGAATCTGACCTGGTCCTCTTGATGTTTTGCGATGGACCAGTGAGGACGCTGTGGAGCAGGTGGACCTCAGACGGGCCCCCAGCAGCTCGCACACTGCACACATTGAGGAGGAGGCCCTACGGAAACGGACCAATAAAATAAATCACTATCATCTGTCACTCGAGTATTTTTCGGGGCCCTTGTAAAGCCATTGTTTCATGCAACAAGCATTTTTGTGCAGCTGTGAAGTTCATGAAAAAAAGATCTTACGTGCAAAGGTTGCCTTATATTTGTCTTTTTCAACTAAATCAAATTTAATCAAACAATATTAATCCCATCACATCACATAAGACAACAATTACAAATAAATTGTGTTTTCATAAATAATAAAATCATTTAGACTGAAGCTTTGAAGATGAAATGAGCAACAAAAGTCTATCTTCACGCAATGCTTATGTAATGTTTCTTATTTCTAGGTTACATAGTTGATTTGGTCTAGTTTGAAGGAATGCAGTTTTGAGAGATTAATAAGTGACTAAAAATGTGGGGAAAATGTTCCATTAAAATACCATTGGAGTCACGCTATTATTCCTAATCTTAGGGTGTGTTCACATTTGTGCCGTTTTGAACCCATCTAAAGGTACACTAAGTAACTTTTCTGGTGGAGGGTCCCCACCTGTTTGTCACCATGGAAATGTTCCATAGACTGTAGTGTATTAACTTATGTATCTGCAGTGGAGACAAGCATGTGACGCCACCAGGCCAAGTTACAGGTCAGTTCTGTGTAGAGGCAAACCTACTAACTGTAAGAATGTATCATGTTTATCAAGGTATTTTTGAGCAATAAAAATAAGATAAGTTTAACACCATATTGTGGAACAGTCCATGCAAAGCAATAACATCTCCATGGAGACAAACAGACTGTGAACCCTGATCAGAAACATTAAAGTCTTGATTTGGTTTGGTCCCATTCCAGTCCTAGTTTAGTTCCAGTTTTGATGAGGTGTGTGTGAACGCCCCCTCAGTGGATAACTTCCGGAGCATGTCCTCTGCACAGGCGCTGGGCCTAATCCCTGTATCCCCTGGACCCAAAGAGAGGATCCAGATGGTGCTGCTGCTGTGGCTCTGCACCTGCTGCCAGTCTGAACACCCAGTTACCCACACCCCCACAACCCAAAGAGAGAAACAGAATTTAAGACCAACCAAGTAACACAGATGGAAACTACTCTGCCATTTATAGAGCATTCACAATTATCTAATAAACTAATAAAATGGAAATGATGAACTCAGTTTAGTGTGTGTCAAAAATTGAAAATCAAAATTTCTTATTCTGATATAGTACTTTCATATGTATGGATGAGACTTAAATAATAATTAGTGCTGCTTAATTAAACGTGTACTGTGTTACTTCAAGTGGAGGCATCAAACTTATCCCCATGGAGATAAGTAGTGTCATCAGGCCAAGTTGCAGGTCGGATCAGCAGGGAGGCGAACACACTCACAGTAAGAATGCATGTTTTTCAGCAATAACATCTCCATGGCGACAAGCAGGCATTGTACCCACCACCAAGAAAGTTACACATTACACCTTTAGATTAAATAGAAATACATCATATGTTTTTAATAGAAAATATAGGCATACAGTGGTGGTTTCAAGTATGTTTGATTTATTTTTAAAGATTAGTGTCACCACAACATATGGTATAGATACAGTAACAAAACCTCTGACATCTTAAGTAGTTTTAGTGTGCTTCTTCATAGTGTTCTTGGACTAGTAAATGTGGGGCACAGGAAAATCTTAGAAACCACTCGGTCCAATAAGTTGTATTAAAGCCCTTATTAAATACAGAGCATGTTTCCATTTTATAACGCGATTAAAAATGAGTCAGGCCATCCAGGTATTAACACATTTAAAAAGACTAATTGGTCACATTAGAATTACAGTTAGAAAAGTTTAGTAAATACAGTATATAAAATGAAATGTCACACATATGTACAGGAAACACAGGCACGGACAATAAAACGGTTGACATTTAATATAAAAAAATAATTTACATTACGTTACACAAGACATGTTAATCGAACAACAAAACATATTCAACCAAAGGAAACATCACATACAGTATTTAAATAGAAAATGTCATGTAATATTTTTGAATGCGCTGTGCAAAACGTCTCATGTATTCTATGCTGTTTTATGTACATTGTAAAGTGATGCCTATAACCTATTTTCTGCATCTGTTAAAAATCTCTGAGGAGTGCATACTTTCGAGACAAGTGCAAACAAATTCCTTTTTCATATTGTGCATTAAAATCTTATGAGTTTTTGGCAGTTCATAGTATTTTTTTAAGCAGCGACATTTAGGTGTAGTAAAAATATCTGATAGAAATTATTTAACAGGCTGTTTATGTCATTTTAAATCGAACATTTTACCCACAGTTTGAATGGCCAGTGATATTGCTTGGTATATTTACAGCATTTAGCAGGGTATTTGATAGTGCAGTCTCCTAGAAGGTCAGCTTATCTTTACTTTGTTCTTGTCTAAGGCCTGGAGGTAACATGCTAACCTACTCATATGATGCTGACCAATGGAGTAGTGACATTAGCTAAGCAACAAGTCTGAAAACGTTATAGTGTAAGTTAACACTACCAGGCACTTTGTTCATTGTTGTCATTACGGTCCCAAAGACGACACAGACGTTTGAATAGTTGTGGTATCTTCTACACTTTGACCCGTCTCCACCTGTAATCTGGCAGTGTTTGGGCTCCACTGTGTCTCATGCGTCTGAAATGCAGCTCTGGATCTTGTCCATCCACACCTGGGCAATGGGAGCGTCAGAGGCACAGAAGTTGTAGACTCTCTTGCAGGTTTTTAGCTAAAAGGAAAGAAAAGCATCTAAGAGGTTATTAATCTTATTAGGTTTTGGTGTTAGCATTAGCATGAACAGTCTCAAGTCAGCATGTCAGTGTACTCCAGGGCAGCTGTGGCTACAATAGTATCTTACCAAATTGTAAAGTGACTTTAAGCATCTGGAAAAGCGCTATACAACTAATGCATTATAATTATTGCATTATGGATGTGGTCACTGGGAGATTCACTGGGACTAGAAGGTGGAAATTAATTAATAACCTGGCAGAAAGATATTACCTCTTTGTGTAGGTCAATGTTTTTATGTGCATTGTCCCTGATAAATAAACAAATAAACTAAACTAAACATTATATGGTTATATAGTACAGCTCAGACTCTATACATTTCCAAATTCGCCCACGTAACTGCTAGCATTCGACTGGAGCTCAATGCTATGGTTGATGTCACACTCTCATCGTCCACTTCTTTATACAGTCTATGGTACAAGTGTAATTTGTACAAACAGTCATTTTAATAACTTTTGCAAACATGGCTCAGATCTATTATTAACCCCATTGGAGGTAAACTGCAGATTATGTACTACCATGTACTTACATCAAAGAAAGCCTTTTCACTAATGTGTTTAGGAGCTCCAATCGTTGGTGCTGTGATCACAACTGACTCCACTTCAGCCAAGTCAATGTGACCTCTGCAGTTAGTGTCCTCCCCAGTGTCATAGTACCTCAGCTGTACAGACACACATGTTAACAAAAGAATACAAATGATGGTACGTGAACGCCGTTTACTGACCTGGTGCTTGGTAATGTCCAACACAAACCAGCGAGGTTTCCAGCTTTTCAAAAGTGCTCCACGTTTGTACAGGATTCCCTCGTAAGACCTAGAAGACAAGAAAAGGTTAAGAATTTTATAATTTAATGTTTGTGCATGTCAAAGTTACTGTATAACGATTGTTTACTTTATCTTGACTACAATAATGAATCAGTCAGAAAACAGTCAAGATTATTTGTAATGTGTAGTTGACAAATTCCTCACAAAATGTTCAACAACAATGTGATGCTTTCTTGTACATAGTGTTCCTGTGAGGAATTGCCAAAAGCACAGAGCAATGATGTTGCTTGAAAGTTATTAATGTAAAATGCTATTGATTATTTTGATCGTCTCAAGTTGAAAATACCTGTGGGGACATAGGCAGGGTGTATTCTTCCTCTAGAAACACTATCTTTATATCTGAGCCAGGAATTCCCAAGTAATCTTACACATATTTGAATGACTACAAGTATTTCTCAACAGCATAACACAAGGCATACCAAAACACTGAATCATCTTCCAAAACTGGACTGGTCCCTTGGCGGCAGAAGAACTGAATCAAATGTGGACTTTTTATTGTAATGTTTTCGTTCTGGGGATTGGGGCCCACCTGTTCTCTTCGCTCTTGGGGGTGAACTGGTTGTACAGGGTTGCAGCTCGTCTGTTTATCCCATTGGCTGTGGAGGAGCTGCGGTCCTCGCTCAGTCCGCTCTCTGGCAGGTGCAGCATAGAGCGCCGCTGAATGGCCTGGAGGCTTGAAGTGGGAATGAGCCCTGAGATCGACACTGCTTGTTTAGAGATCTGAAATACATGAAGAAAAATAATGTATTTTTTAATTATTATTTTTAAAGCATTTTATTTGTTATATATTTTGCTGCGTACATTTCCTTCTTGCTTGAGGTCTTCTTGAATGCTGATTCTGACTTTATCCAGTGTGGTCTGCCACCTCTCAGAGTTTTGGTGAAGTTCTGACTCCAGCTTTTCAATGTCCTATAAAAGATTAAAAAAAACAACAATTTAATGTCTTAACCTAGAATAAAATATCCCTGAAGGCTACAACGGATCCACATCGTAACACCACAGTCCACAAATATATATTATAATATGTTTTATTTGTTGGTAAAATTGATAACATATTTATAGCCTTTTAAAACAAGTTATCTTGCTGTTCTTTTACCACTTTACTACATAGAATAAAAGTTTAAAACTTAAAATAAATAGCAGCACATATGAGAGAAACATGGGAGAATGGCAAACACTTCAACCCCAAAAGGTCTATGAAGCTAATACAGGATCAGTTCATATTTTCTTCAGTTTGTGCATTGCACATAATGCTCATAATACAATCAATATCTTACCAACAGTAGTTTGGTGATTGCGTCTGGCTGGGCCCGGCTCACGCTGCTATAACACGGCCAAACAATCCTCCTTTGGCTGTTTGAGAGCGAGTCTGTTTCCTCAGAGCTCTCTGACCTCACGGCCATCGTCCTCCAGTCATAACATGGACCAGTGGACAGGGTCTCATCTGTGAAATAGTCCCACTTTTTCAAACTGGGGATGCCGATAGAGGGCTTCAGGATTACCTAAGAACATACAGGGATTAGTAAATCAATACTTCATGATTTTAAAAATGTTGCTCATCAGATAAACAATATAATAGTGTAGATTTAGGCTTACTTCACTCTCTGAAGGGTTGTAAAGGTAGTTGAAGAAGATGGGGCTCCTTTTGTGCATTCTGTTGATGCAGTCCCAGATACAAATACCTCTGCGAGCCTGTTTGTCACCCTTGTCTTCAAACAACAAACCTGTAGGAAAGTTGAAAATGCAATTTTTTTACTATGTATTATTTATGTATTATTTACTAAATTATTTAGTTTTTGTTTTATTTATTATTAGTGAAGTGTTTTCCATGTTTATTGGGCCTAAAGGTTTGCACTGAGTTTTGAGAGCCAGATATTCACACAACGTAATTGTAGTATTAAAATACCATCACATGCATAGTCATCAGTTATCTTCACATTATGTGCTGAGACAAATGAAACTTTGGACATGATGTATGCACGAGGGACACTGACCATGTTCAAAGCGTTCGAAGTCTGAATCCAACAGGAAGTTCTTGAAGCGGTTTGAGATGTGATGGTAAGCCAAGAACTTCAGATAATACTGATTAAACTCAAACTCCACAGGATGTTGTTCCAGAATCTGCCAACACAAAAAGTGGTTGAATATTAATTATAAATGTAATTCAAAGAGAATAAAAGGACATGAATGACATGGAAAGAGTAAGGCCCATTGTTCTTGTCCAGACTTCGTGTCAAAGTGAAAGATCAAGTGTTGAATGTTTGTGGCCACCTGGTCCCACTGGCAAAAACAACAGCTGTTTTGGAGATGAGACATTTGTATTTCTATTTTCAGGACTTGCCCGAATCTTCCTTACTGCTCCTTACTGGTCTCTAGAGCCCAAGACTCCGGCCAAAGTGAGACAGCTGCCAAGTCTACAATTCGATGAAAACTGAGAAACTATGTGTTGATGTAAGTGTATAAGGGAGTGGGCCTGATGACCCGTAGGACTACAAAGAGACAATATTGTCTAAATTTAGTTTGATAGGTCATCGTTGATCAGCTATTGAGGCTTCATTCCTAACATCCTCCCTCCTGCCCCTCCTAAAGCATCCTTGTTCTCCATGAGACTGGAACTTGCCAACTCTGAGTCTTTCCACATGCATCTTGAAACAAGCACTCAAATATGAAGGGATGCTGAAACACGCAAGTGGAGAGAAGTCAGCCCTGATCACTGAGTTTACAGACCATCTGGGGAGCAGTCTTTTCTATGGTGTAAGACCCCATGTTAACATTTTAGCAAGGAACGCAAAGTGCAAAGTCAAACCAAATGCACAGGTATACCTCATGACAGGTTTATTAATCTTTTTATAGGGGAGGTGATGTATATGAATAACATTTATTAGAAAGGCTCTACAGAGGAAATACCAAGAAGGGAAAGTTAGATTTACCTGGTGCACACAGTCCAGAAACTGAAGGAAGATAGGTGTGAAGCCACTGCCCTGGCTGCTGGGGTTAAGGTTGCTCCTCTGGCTGAACTTATGACCAAAAGACAGCCACTCTTTCTGTAGCAACACCTGAAAACCCTCCAGAGTGCGGTAAAATGGATCACTCAACAGCTGCACCAAGGACACCACCTGCAAAGATGTGTACATTACAATGCATGCGAGTAATAACTGATTAGGTTTGAACAAAATCACAATGACACACCAAAGACAGGGATCTGATCTGATCATCTGCTATCAATAATGTTTATATAACTTGGTGCGTGAAGATTTTTCAGCACTCTACCAAACACCATTTGAGCGCCACACATGCAATATGCTTGGCCTGCTTCCCTGCCCGTGTCTCCTCCAACACAACTAATGAGGCTTGACGCTTGAGGAATGAGCGGGAAACAGTCTGTGGCTTCCCTTGGGCTTTACAAGAACATCCAGCCCAGAGTGAAGGATATCAACAGCATTTTGGGACCCCCTCTGTGCAGTTTGCAGGTAATTGTAGCAGGTGGAGCAAGGGTGTGAATCAAAAGGTGTTTAATGAAAAAGCAAAGAACAAAACAATAATGCAAGTCAGAAAAATCAAAGGCAATTTATTTATTTAGTTTATTCATGAGACAGGGACAGTGCACAATATACATTAACCTTAACAGGAGAGATGCATTGTGCCAGGTTGTAGCACCAGAGCTAATTTCCACCTGTAGTCCCTGGTGCATGTTTTTTTTTTTAGGTTTGCAATGCTTCCTGTCTGCTGGGTGTCTTATGGTCCATGCAAGGGGGGTAAGCCAAAGCATATGGACCCCATTTGCCTGTGTGGGCCTGATCAGGACCTGGCGTGATGGAGCCAGTGGCCCGTGGAGAGACGCTCCGAGTCAAACACGTGCCTGGCATAAGGGATCCACAAATTTTGCTTTAAAACAGCAGCCTGGGGCATTTGAAACCCAGTAAACACATTTGAAGGACACGCTTGCGAGACAAACGTGTTATTTAACAGGTCAACATGGAAAATATGAGCTCAGGGAGTAAATATGTGGAAAAATGCTGAGTGAAGCAACCAAATGGATAGTGATCAGGTTAGAAATATTTTAAACACACCCAAAATGAAAGAACAATAAACCATCATTACAGAAAACAGCACTCAACAATGACCTAAGGCTTTACGCATTACTGTTTTTCATTTCAATATAGACCAAAGCAGAGTCAACGATGGCACAAGTGAAAGTGGAGGAGCAGGTGTGGTAGTGCTGCTGAGCCTGTTTTACAACAAGGCTGGTACTAATGAACCCAACCTACTGAATGCCATGCGTGTCTGGATAATCCTCAGAAATGCAACGGGAACATCTCCTTTCGGTGCATCCTCCCTTTCGCTATGGATACCACTAATTGGGATAACTCCTATCCTGATTATTAGTGACATCAAAATAAATACTTCACTAAAGAATTTGTAGTAGTCCAAGTCTCTTATGTAAAATATACAGTTTAATCCCACATAGGGCTGGATATTGTTAAAAGGTACCACTACAGTATCCAAAGTAATATATTTCTTCTGATAACAAGGCTGATGCTCACTGTACCCTTGGAAAAGCACTATAGAAGTTCACAAGGCAGTTTCACCACACACTAATTTTACAAGTATTAATTGGAGTTGTGAACATTGTACTGTTTTGTAGACACAAAGATCAGTGTTTTCCATATAATTCATATAATCAGTGAATGGGTTTTTTCTTACTTGAGTGGTGATGTCCCAGCCTTCCTCTAAGCTCAGCAGAACAGAAGAGCCGCTGTCTAGAAGTTCCACCAGAAACAGAGCCAGCTGCAAAATCTTGTGAAGCTGTGAAAGAATAACACAAACAAATGGATTAATCATTAGTGTCCATTCAACACTACATTTGGGCTACTGGAAAACCACTCACTAATTTAAATACTTTCCCACAAACTACTTTCCTTGCCTGTGCAGAATAGTCTATATAAAGGATTAAGACTGCTCGGGTAATTCAGATAACCAGTGTGATAGTGGCATTACCATCACTGTGAAAATCTAAACCCAAGGGAAGATGGTTTTGGTGTAACCTTGGTCATACATTGACATAAATCTGCGCCGATATTGAAAATTTTGATGGATCGGTTATCTGTTGATATCTTATTTTGGTCTATAGATTTGTGTAATAAGACGATTTACTGGACAATGTTGGCTTACAACACGTTGTAATATTTGTCAATGCTATTCTGGAGTTATTTACTTTAAATGATAAATAACAGTTACAAAATACATTTGGATGTTTTTGGGGTTTTTTTTACCATAGAGAGATTGTGTTTAAAGGAGATAAATAATTCATGTCAGTCTCTGCCCTAGTATCAGTTGATATCGGGTATCGGCAGATACTTATAGCCAAAGTATCAGTATCAGTATCAAAACAGAAAAGAAAACATCAACAAAAAAAATAAAAAATTTAATATGAGATGCTCCATTGGTAAGCGCAATCAGTGTGGAAAGCAAATGCATAATGAGTTACTGAACACTGGGAAAAAGGGGTGAGACTAATTAAGTTTGTACTTTCACCCACTCCTTTTTGAACATTTATGTATTACTTAAATAAATCACAAGTATTACAATTAACACTATTGTTAATTGTAATACTGGTTTTCTATAGATGCCATATGTAAAATCACCACTTGCATCTCCATTGTTTGGACTTGATACCTATGTTTTATGCATGCTCAATATAAATAAATAAAAAATTGTTAGACTTACTTGTAGGGTCCACTCTGAGTCTTCCAGTGCTTTGAAAAAGGAGTCCTGAGGGTCTGTGGAGTTGGCGCTGGGGGCACAGGCTCTGAGGAGCTTTTTGAAACTCCCTTTGACCTGCCGCGTGTCGGCAAAGTCCACTGGCACCAGCTCACAGTTCAGAGATGCATCCACTCTCAAACCCTATTAGGAATTACACAGCTCAACTATAACTGACCATGGAGTACACAGAGGGATGTTATGATAGTGATGCAGTGACATTATTAAGAGAATTAGAATAAAAACTGAGAAACACTTATTTTACTAAATGTCTTGAATTAAAAAAAAGCAAAAAAAAAAAAAAAGCAGGGATTCAGTTAATAATAAAAAAAATAGAAAAGTCCATGTAATTTTAAATTGATAAAATATTAAAAAATTTAATCATCCTTGAAGTGTGAATATTTAATTTTTTCCTTCACCTTTAAATGGGATTTTTCTCCAAATATGTAGAGTGCAGCCTGGTGTTTGAGGAGCTGAGCCTGGAGGCTGCTGCTGCCTGCAGGGGGCGCCAGATCCTTCCCTGCCAGCCTGGCCCCAACCTCAGCTCCAGTGTGGTGCTGGCTGAGCCTGGTGCTGCCTCGGAGACTGGCCCACATACCTGTGAATACAAAGATGCTTTAAAAAAGTGACATAAGTGTGATAGGTGAATGAGTGTTTGAACATGCCACACTTCATGCGTAATGGAATTCTTTTTTTGCAGTCAAGCAAATCAACTATGTCAATAAATAGTAAAACATCAGAAAGTTAATATTTTATCCCCATTTACATGTTCAAAATGCTTTTCTCTGGAAACAGCATGCAAAGTTTTCCTAGAAGCATAATCATTATGCACATGATTTTTCACGTTACTTTTGTTGTTTCTGGTTTCCTTCACTCAATTAAATGAGTAAAAATACTCTATTTCATCAGTTAATTTAGTTACACAACTTTAAGCAATAATTTCTGTCACAGAAGTTAAACTAGAATACAAAAATCCAGATGTGTAAGGCTTTTTGCAGAATATCCATGAGGTTTACTATGTTAGCCACTATAAGGCAGGTCGGATGTGTGATTCATTTCTGCTGTGCCATGACAAACAGCCTTCTTTCCGCTGCAGACTGAGCTGAGCACACTTAGTGCTGGTGAGCCAACGCATTAACAATGATGGCCACATTACAGCAGCCACACTGGTCTGTGAAAAACCACGGCTCCCAACGGGGCGCCCACAAAGTCAAGAAAGATTAGTGCAATTCTATCAATGTTTGTAGAAGGTGGTTTGCAGCACAGTGCAGACGAATGCACGGCCAGTTAGTGACCACTGGTGGGGGTTAGACAGAAGTAATGCAATGAAGCTCGATGTTAGAAGGAACTGGGGTGATGGAGTAGTTTACTGTACCTTGACTGTGGACCCGTTCTTTACTTGAATGTTTTTGGTGTGAGTGAGTGAAAAGCTTATCTCTGTACTCAAGGACTGGATGGTTTACATGAGGTTCAGAGACAGATGAGGGGGGCAGAGAGAGGGGTAGAACAAATTATCTCAAAATTATGTTGACAGCAAAACCAACCCAGATAAACTGTTCAGAGCACAGATACTTGGACATGCATTGTGCAGATTAAATTGAGGTATGGACATGAAAGGAAAAATGTATGCTTGATTACCTCAATTACCATGAAACATGAAGAATGAGAGATGAACTTGGAAACCAAGCAAAAACTACAGAAACTACTAACTAAGCAAATTAAATTGACAGTTTTATATTAGAAGAATAACTTTACCACTTCAAATGGATGATTGTTGTTGATATTTTTGTGAGTTTACGCCACTCGGGCAAAGGCCAGAATCCGAAGCCTTGAGATTAGAGAGCTTGGCTGCGTAGCATGTAATCTGATGCAATATTTTAAACACATTACACTACTATAAACTCATATACAGCTACACTTTTTTAAAAGGGGAAAATGTTTTTTGAGAAACATGTAGCCTTGGTAGATATTTCAACTCTAAAGGTAATGTAAAACATTATTCTTATTTCAAAATTTTCATTTTGAAATTATGATTTATTATAGTTGTTTTATGTAGTATGTCTCTGTATTTTTTGGGCAAGAAAAAGTGAATGTAAATCTATTTTGAAGGGTGACAGCTGTAGGAAAAAGACAATACTGGGTAACTCTCTCACCTCCTCTTGTAAAGCTGTTTGTGAACGGAATATCCAAATGGACAGGGGTCATCTTTGGTAACCTGGACGTCCTCCTTTCAGTGGCTGTAAAAAACACAACCGTTCTATTCTAATGCTCAAAAAAACAAGTAGGAAATTTTGAGATTTATGGGCAGGGCATTGACCCAAGGTTGTCCTGTATTTTTTACATAACCTTTTTATTGTACACAGTTCCTTCCAGATCTTAGTAAACATAAAAATTTAGATAAGTGTCTGCAGAATGTCTCGCATATTCAATAAGGGGCATATACGGTAATGTCTGTCATTGTCTGAAATCATTGCAATGCACAAAAATAACTGCAGTTGAGTTGGCAGTTTTTTCTCACTATAACAAAAAATGCACTTAATGTGGCCTCCTGTCTCCTGCAAGCAAACGTAATTGTGTTCCCACAGTACAGCAAAATTATTAGGTCAAAGTTTTATGTAACTGAGCAAATCAGGGTACCTGGAGAAAGTCCAACAAGTGAGCGGTTAGATAGCGTGTTATTGCCATTCATCTTGAAGTAGATTGGGATGGAGTCGAGGATTGCTTGGAGATATTTTTCTTGTTCTAGGCTACTGGATGACTCGGAGGATGAGGTTGGAGCTGCAGAATAGACACAATAAATATGTTTAATAAGTTTTGATCCTCAGTTACTGCAGTAAGAAGACTGCACCTAAACAAATAATGATATGAAAGTGCTCACTTGAAGAAGGATTTTGTGATTTGAATAGTCCGACAACACTTTTGCCATGGAAGCCTCCAGACCGAAGAAGGATGGCTTTGGTGCGTGGATGTTTCCAACACACTACTGGGAGGCGATTGTGTCTGTAACAGCGTGCCACTTTGTGTAAACTGCTGTCCTGTACAGCCTGGGGAACTACCAACAACCCCGGGTAACTAAAACAAACACAAGAAAACAAACTCATAAATATGTGAGTTACAAGAGTCATTGTTCTTTGTAATCAAATTGAAATCGCAATTTCAGTTGCCGCAGTTACCAAACTGCAAAGGCTGCCATTATTTAGGTGATACAACGTTCTCTGCAAGCAAAATATCCTTTTTAAAAGAAAATTCTTGTTCTACCAGTAGTTTAGACCACAACAATCATGTTCTGAAATGCACAGGATTAGATTATCAGTTCATACTTCAGTTTTCTTTAAATGTTAAATCTTATCGCAACTGCAATACACAAAATCAAAATTTCATTTATTTTTTTCCAAAATCGTGCAGCCCATTAGCTTCAACAAACTATGGTATGAATAACACAGGACACACAGGATAATCTGATGAAAAGGTGAAAAAAGTGTACATGTATTCTGTTGGAGCAAGAGTGGACAATGTTTTGAAAAGTGCTTTGTAAGACTAATGCATTAAATGAGTTTTATCTTACAGTCACTTGAATGATTGCCACTGTGAGCCTTACCTTCGACATAAAGAGTAGAGTCTGTTCGCGGCTGTTATCCTGAACTGCTCTCCTGATTTGGAGCGGGATGAGCTGGCAGTGATGGTGCCTAAGCCGAGCCGCTGGTAGTCACGGAAACAGGACTGCTCCACCAGCTGCTCCATCGTCGATTTTTCTGATGATCGCAAAGTGCTACTAGGAGGTGGCTCTCCATCATCAGATACTGAAACATAATTAGTTAAATACATGTATGATATTTTCAAGATTTATGTTTGGGTGTGTGAATATTTAATATACTTGAAATGTCATCCTCTTCATTCCATGTCATTCTACTACTACTACGATCATTTTTCTTCAGAGTTGACTGACTTCCCCTGCCCATGGTAATCTTTCCAGCTCTTTTGGCACCTTTAACAATAGTTTTCGATAGCGTTCTGTAAAAATAAAAATGAAGAAAACATGTAAAGTACTTTATACTATATATTTTTTTCATTTTATAATTGCTGAAGTTCATACCGAAAGCCAGTGTTCCGCTCTTTTTGTTTGGGAAGGATTATCTGTGGCACTGTCTGTCCAGCAGCAAAAGCAAATGAGGTAAAAATGGACTGAGGATATCGGATCCTCTGAAGGTGCTTCCTGAAGAGCTCCACCATCTCCGAGGTCACCTCTTCATCAAACGCAACTTTTAGCAACTGCAGAATATTTTTAGTAAAATATTAATTATTATAAAAAACATAAAGATGTTTGCCAACTTGTCACATGGTACCCAAATACCCAAATAATAATGCACAAAAATGAAATAACTATTCAACCTAGGGAAATTGCAAATAAATTATAAGTATATGAATGTTTGCTCCTAATATGAAAGCAAGTGAACAATAGTGATGCAATTACATGGAGAAAAAAAAAAAAGAATTAAGTATGATCTTCCTCTAACTCTAAATAGCTTTCGTAATGTGACAAACAACTAGAAACAGACATGGGAAATAACATGTGATAAAGGCCACAGTACAGCCTCAGAGCCAGGATGTTTTGGGTCAGTGTAGGTCTAGTCTGACAGACAAGGACAGTGCAAACACCATGAGCTAAGTAACATCACTCACTGTGGAAGGGGCACTTTACCTGGAAGGATGCAGAGCGGAGCTGGAGACCCTCTTGCATATTTTGTTGCAGCTGATTTTGGATGCTTATCTTCTTTTCTTTGGTCATCGTGGACACTGGGAAAGCTCTGATCACTGCCTGCTCTCCAACTAGAAACAAAGTTTGAAAGACACACTCTTTTAGAAATTATAAGTGAAATAGTGTGACACTGTGAGAAAAAAAATAAAATAAATAAAAATAAAATACATTGCTGACTGAAAGTAATATTTTGAACTTTGTAAAATGGATAGTTAGAGGGAAAACCATAAAGATTTACACAACTGGTAAAATGAATCACTGAACTGCATATAGATTCTAATTTAGACAATTGGCCAGAAACGGAAATGATCAATTAAGCTAAATTCATTAGAAGATTATTTGCTAAAAAAAAATGTAATGAACCATTTCTATATTTTCACTTTTGAATAAGAATCATCTAAAAAAATTGATAAATTGTTGTAAGATCTGCGCATCTAAACATTTTCATTTGAATTATAGATAAAGACCAGTACAAAAGCAAAAACTGGTTAATTAATATGCTACTTGCCAAGTGGGTCGTGAGGAATGCCTTTGAAGATGATGCGGTACGTGGTGAGGAAGAGAGCTCCCTCTGCTGGCAGGATGTGAGGACCCCCCAGCAGGCCCCCCGTGGCCTCCTCCCGACCGTCTGGATCCAGGAGCACCCGCAGCCCCTCGGACACCAGCTCCTCCCCAGGAAGCAGCGCAGGACGCAAAATCTTAGGCTGACGGGAAGGAACAAAGATAATGGCTCATGCAGGAGGACAGCTGCATATGGACAAACTGTACCTGAAACTGAAGTGACTGATTCTAAGAAAGCATTATGACTGTATATGTGTGAAAGCATAGTCATAGTGTTATAGTGTTTAAAAAAAACCCCAAAAAAACATATTACATGCTTAAAGCAAAAAAGTGTTAACATTTTGAACTTGAAAGAGCAGCTCAAGGTCATAGTTAAGGTTTATTTTTAAAGCACTTTCAAACAAACACTGCTGTCCAAACCAATAAAAGCTGGGATAAAAAAAAAAAAAAAAAAAGCTCTTCAACTCCATTTCCAGCAATCTTTAAATCTGCTATCATTACCAGGTTATAAGTCATTACATTGTACTGTATTGTATATTTTTTGCTTTTGGGTCCAAGGATTGTGGCACAATGGTGGCAGAGAAAATGTTTTTTTAGGTTTGTCCTTTATACAAATATCAGGTGCAAAATCTTTTGTGCATTGCTAATAAAAGGGTCATTAAGGTGATGAGAAAAGCTGTAATAACATGTGCTCAGTTTGGATTTGGATAACTGACAGCTTTAATAAAATCAAAGCAAGTTGGGGACATCTTCTTAACCTCATTTAACCATGCTACTTCCATAATGTAGAACCTGCTACTGTTATTCCAACCACATATTGTATAGTGGCATTCACAGACTTTTAGTATTTGGCATGCTATTTGCAGTGAGCAGTCCAGGTAAAGTGCTGTCCAACCACATTAATATGAAACGTTAGCAAAAAAATGAACCAGACATCAGCCCAGACTGCTCACCGAGCCCTCCAAGTCGCTCCCATGACAATGCTGGCATGTTGTTTGTCTATATGCATGAGTGTGCACGAGGGGAATGACCTAAAACTGGCAGAAAAGTAATATAGTATTCCAAAAGCCAACTGGCAAAATACAAGTGCAATAATGATGGAAAGTCCTGCAAGAACTTGAGAAGGCAAAGGTCAGTAGCCAATCATTCATATTTGAAAAATGTTTGATGGGATCAGTTTACAAGGAGAGGGGGGTGTACAAAATGTTACCAAGTGCCTTTTATCAAACATGATTTACCGTTGAAAGCACTCATAGAAATTACAGCTATTTTGACAAACTTCATCAAATATGCCAGATTTTTTAAAAATCTCGCTATTTTTTTTCTTGCAAATGCTTACATTTGTACTTTTGCCGGCAAATATCTAAGTTCACATAACATGTAAAGAACACTTACCTTCTGTATGGGCGGCAGTCTTCTGCTCTCCCTATGAACTGCTTCAAGAGCCTCCATCTGCATAGCTACAATGCCTGTGGGTCAGAAGTAGAGGTCAATTACCACATGTATACACAGTCCAAGTACAACAGCGTTCATTGGGCTATCCACTTGAAGAATGTGTATGTATCATGGCACCATTGACATACAGTATATTGATATTACTGTTGGATGAACTTTGTTGATTTTGTGTGAACAAATTCTATAGTAGCCATGGTTTTACCTGGGATCATACTGTGCAGGCTCTTTATGTGGTCCTGCGTCACCCCGCTCTCAGTGCACACCTTATCGATAAAACGAGCTATGAACCTGACCACAGAGTTAGCCACATCGCTGTTCTCCGAGTCCTCAAAACCACTTTCAGTGTCAAAACTCTCGGCCACACTGCCAGCAATGCTGTAAACAAAGGCATAAACAAAGAATGAAAAATATGACGAGGTTGAACCAGAGTTAAGGGAAGACAGACCAGCACTTTGGGAATTGTGTTTTGACTTTAAAGAACTTTAGGACAGTCAGAGAGTAAAATAGAGAAAGGCACCGAGGCCTGTATTAATCATGGAGTTTGTTAGCCAATAACAATGTTTTACATGAGGCAGTGATAGTGATGCAATGCTCCTGCTAGATCCACAAATAGAAAGTGATGCGATCCAAATGTGCTTTTAGACAAACAAATCAGAGGCAAAAATAGAATATAAAAGAACATGCAAAAGGACACAGATATTTGGCCCCAACATTTCTGATATTTCTCAATCGCATTCTCTCAGATTCTGTAATATTTCATACAATTGCATGCAAGACAATCCGTTTTTCTGAGATAAGAAAGGATGTCTGGCTTTTAACAGTTTGGTTAAGGACACATGTCTCATTGAACACACCTCTCTTTTATAGCTACAATTTAAGTCCACCAGATGGACTTTTACTGGACAGGGAGGATATTTCATTTGGCCGAAAGGGAAAGATCATGCAGTCAGCATGCTCCATGTCCTCCCACATACTCATCATCACCCTATTTTTTCGAGGACAAATAATTCCAAAATAATAAAACTGTAGCACAAGGCTTTAACACACTTTGACACACTACATATTTCTATGGAAGCCCTGAGTGGCAAGTGGGAAAAAAAAAGAAAAGAGGCATGTCATTTGGGCTTCATTTTGTAAGATTTTTTTTTCTTTCTAAAAAAAAACAAAAACAACGTTTTTTTTCTCCAGTGTTTTCCTGGCCAAAACACAGCACTGGTGATTGAGTGGAGGGATAGCTTATTAGGTAAGGCATTGGGTGTGAATGTGGGAAACTGGGGTTCGAAACTCACCTGTCCCAACTATGGATGGATTCATTTTGGCTGAAAGCACCAGTTTTTAATGAATCTTACTTTTTGTGTTCTCTTTATAAGCTATATGAGAGGTAAGATTGATGCATCACTGATCATAATACAGGCATAAGATGCTGCTTTTCTATTGTACTTTAGTTGTGCTGTTAGTTGTACTTTGTTGATGTTCTCCTGTTTAGCTCATGTGGCTATTGCGTAAAGCGCTGACCTGTCACGTAAACGGGTGCGCAGCACTCGGTGCCTGTGTAACCCAAGTTATAAAATGCGCCTTAACTGCGTAAATATACATTTTCCAATTTTACCTGTACGTCAAGTCACATGACATACGCACACACCGTACGCACACACAGCGTGCTGTTCAGCCAATCGCGTTCCTCGCAGCGCCTGATACAAGCCTCCTGTGTGTGCTCTCCGACATTTGGGAATTGAGGAGAGGAGCCACAGGACTGCTGTACAGGTTAGTCTTGAAAATAATTGCTTATACTTGTTCTAAAATGTTATTTACTCCAAAACTAAAACTAAAACTTTTAGAGGTCTCTTGCCGCCGCAGAAGTAGAGTTCTGGCTGCGTGCAGATTGCGAAGTGGGATTGGTGAGTCTGTTTGTCTGTTATGCAATAAGTTGTAAGCATTAGCAACAAACCGGCAATAGCATTTTGCACTTGTTTACCTATTGTTAACTTGTCGATCGTCAATGTGCATTCATATACTAATGTCGCCCATTACAGGCCATTGTACCCTTTCTACATTACTTGGCTAATGCACTTAAGAGCCGTTCTTAAGACAATTTGGTTATTGTTTTCAAGTACAACTTGCTATTCTTCTGTGTTGTACTTGCAATGCACCTTTTTGAAGCAAGGGTATTACTTGAATGTTGTTACTTGCACTTCTGTAAATAGTATTGTGAATTATTTCATGTGTATACACCGAGACTGAATTAACTGAGACTTGCTAGCTAGTTAACTTATTCATTTTGTTACTGATAGTCGGTCCTGTCTGTCACTATACAGGCCAGGTGTGCCCAGTCAGGTACAAACCCCATGTGATGGCGAGATAGAACAGCCCTCACGGAACCATATCACCTCAACTTTATCCTTCTGTGGTCTGTTAGGAGGCTTGATACTGCCAGTCACTCCCTACACTTCTCCACTGTACTTCACTCACATCCACAAACTGTTTAAGCGCTTTAAGGATATTCCATAAACTGTCAATACTCCGGACTCTCACTCACTCAACTACTATGCGTGGATCGAGAACCATAGTGACTCTGTTACTGCCGTTGCAGTAATTTTGTTGGGAGATTGAACTGGACTGTCAAATACTGTTACTGTTAAATACTGTTGTATATTGTTAAATACCAATTGTTGATTGTTGAATAAATCTATCTATATTGTGGGAAGCACATTTAGCATTTCAAATCAAAGTACTTTAACTTTCCAACTTGATATTAATCTGCAGATTGTAAATATTTAGGTTTTTGTTATGTTTTTTTTTTCCACTGTTCATCACTGTTAATATACGGCACCAGCCACAAACCCAAATCATCGTCTCCTAGTATTGTTACTGTCACGCACCTCCCAGAGCCGATACCTACCTTCTGACCTAGCCTACAATAACCTCCTTTTTACCTAAACAGATGCTACACCTGGGCCCGGAAAGAAATGATCTTCACTGGGCACTTTGAGCACCACTCCACGAGGAAAACATGAGCAAAAACAAAAAATAACCCAAGTTTGAGTTTTAAGATAGATGACTAATTTTTAGTTTTTGCTTATGTTTTCCTCGTGGAGCGGTGCTCAAAGTTCCCAATGAAGATCATTTCTTTCCCGGCACTGGCACTGGGTGCTGCGCACCCGTTTACGCGATAGCGCAGCGCTTTACCACATAAGCTAAACTGGAGAACATCAACAAAGTACAACTAACAGCACGACTAAAGTACAATAGAAAAACAGCATCTTATGCCTGTGATGTATTGATCTTACCTCTCATACAGTGTAACTCATAAAGAGAACGCAAAAAGTAAAACTCATGAAAAACTTTCAGCCAAAGTGAATCCACATACAGTTGGGGCAGGTGAGTTTCGAACCCCAGTCTTCCAGATTCAACCCAGTGCCTTACCTAAGGAGCTATCCCTTCACTCATTCACCAGTGACATTTAAGCACTTAGGCTAGGAGTATTAGTTTTTGTGTTTTTTTTTCAGCCACAGTTGGGAAAAAAAAAAAAAAAAAAAAGGAGGCATGTCATTTTTCTTTTTTTTTTGCTTGTCACTCAGGGCTTCCGTATATTTCCATCCATTTGTGCCAATGGAATCTAAGAACATTCCTAGTTTTTGAATGGCAATAAACTTTTTTTTTCCAAATGTACAATAGGGCTGCAACTAACAATTATTTTAGTAGTTGACTAGTCAAACAATTATTTCTATAGTGAACTGAGATTTTTCTATTGCAGATTGCATTACATTGAATATTCCCATAAGAGCAAACAATATTGTTAAAAATTGCTAAAACTGTATGCGTTCAGTCCAGAGTGACCTGTTTGTGACGATGCTGTTGCTCCCGCTCTCCCAGTCTGCTGCTGGGGGGTTGCGCAGTAGTTTGTTCTTGCTGGTGTCCAAAGGGACCAGCAGATACACCATGAGGCTGGCGTAGTGGATGGCCTGACTGAAAACGGTGCTTTCTTCATTTTTCACCAGTTCATGCTGCTTCTCTTTACTTAGGTTGGGCCAACACCTGAGCTGCTCCGCTGCTAAATCCATGGCAGTTTGATCCTCTTCATCTTTTACCACAGTAGAGGTGGGTACAGCCTCCTGCAGACACAGGTGAGCCAAAAGAGGGTGAATGGAAATATCTGCAAATGTGCTCAGTAAGATTATGATGATTATTTTGTTTATTTCCTTCTTACCTTAAGCTTTGCAATGACACTACCCTTCTCCAAAGTATTTAGATACAAAGCTCGGATTTGGCTCTGAACTTCACTGTAAAAAGTGGCTTCCCAGAACTGCTGGTTGGTCCAAATAGGATGGTCCTGGATGCAAGTGTAGGCAAACTGGTTCACCCCAGGAGCCAGTTTCTGTAAAACACAGTATACACTATTATGCAACGCATTACCCAATATCTGTCACACTTTTCAAATAGACCACCCAAATGATAATAGGACATTAAAGAGTATTATTTATTATTTCTGCATGATTCAGGGGTTAGGCTACATGATTTGTGAGCTGAAACAAAATGGCCTAAATACCAGAAAAGGAAACAAAAACAAGTGGGATGTGTAACTTCCAGAGGTATTCATCATTCTCTTTTTGTGTTTCCACTTAATGGGGTGACAGACCACCCCGTGTTTTCTGAACATATAAAGCAGAGGCCGTTGTTTTGATTTCTTTGTGGTAAAGAGTTAAGCACCTGCTGCCTGAAAAACAGCTCCTAAAGGGAACACACAGTTCTCTAAGCCAAAAGCATTAAAGTTGACCCATACTGTATACAGAAAATCACAAAGCTATGCATGGAAAATTACCCCATCGTTCTTCTGGTGTAAGAAGTTGAGTGTGGCAATAAATAACCGGAACAAACAGAAGTCTGTCCCCCAGCAAAGTCTGAAAGCCGTGAGTCAAAAGTTTTTATTCAATTTAATGTTTAAAGTATAGTATAGTTACAACATCAAGTCTGTAGTATATTATAAAATATATAGTATATTATATATACTATATAGTATATTATAAAATAATATTTATTGATGTATTTATTTGATAGTGACATGTATGGACATTAAACATTGTGTGGCCAAGCCTCCTGTCAAAGTCTGATCTCATCACATCTCAGAAGCTGAGCAGGGCATGGCCTGGTTAGTACCTGGAGGGTGACCACTGGGAATACCAGTGGGGCACCAGTGGCATTAATGGTATGAATATGGTGTGTGCGTGAGTATTGTTGGTGGAAGTTGGAGGGGCCAACGACGCAGACTGGCAGCCTCTCTCAAGGGCAGCTGTGGCTACAGTAGTAGCATACCACCACTGAGAATGGAGTGAATGTATAATATATAAAGTGACTTTGAGTCTCTTTTACATGGTGTAGTATTTTATCAAACATGTGACACACTACACCAAGTATAGCCACGGCTAATTTGCATACACCATATTATATATTAAAAAGGCTGCAAAAAGAGAAGATCAAAAATAAAATTTCCATTTACATCTGCAATGACGAATACTAAATAGGTCTTAAAAAATCCTCTTCACAAGTTTCTCTTTATCTTTAGTCAGAAGTACCACATAAACAAGGAAACAAGGCAAAGGCGTACCTAAATTAGCAGAATTGAAAGTTAAAGATTTCTTTCAAAACCACAAAACAAACTCAGTCTCAGCAATTCTTATCCAGATTACTCCCTATGTGCAAATCACTTTTTTTCAAATCCTAAAAACTAAACAGATCAGCATAAAATCGACACCAGAATAATTCTTCACTGAATAAACTAAAAACATGACTAAAAATAATTGGATTAGCCTGAAAAGTAGGGCAGGGTTTGATCAAACTAAGTGCTTTATGAATAAAGTTTGATTTGATTTTGGCATGTATGTCTTTAAATGGTACCGCAAACATCTCACTTTTCATACATAGCATGTAACCCAAAATGCTTTACAATTAAAAGCATTCCTTCACACCCACAACATGTCATGTGACATGAAAAACTATATGGTCAATGAGAGCAGCCAGACATGAACCTATGCTGAATGAGAGTGCAAATCAATATGGTATAGTATAGTATGAGGCAATCTCTAGTGACCTAGAAAAGTAAAAAGACGTAGGGCTGCAAGATTAATCGCAAACAAAACAAAACAAACCAAAATCGCAATTTGAGTGGACACAATTATCAAACCACAAAGGCTGCAGCTTTTTAAGTACCATACTTTGCTCCACAAACAACCAAAAAATCTTGTCTTATTCTGCATAAAAACTGCTAACCCTGTAGTTTAGATCTTTACAAACTGCCATGTGACTCTTGTATAAGTTTTATTTCAGACTTCAGAGGGTCTTCATTGATTGATTAATTGATTGACATTTCATATTTGGGTCTTTTTGTCAATTCTTCTGGACGCGTTTAAACTGTGAACTTTGGACAGAATCCTATTATTAAAACATAACTTGCAAATCTAATCACAATTGCAATGGTTGTCAGAAAAAAATCCAAAATCGTTCAGCCATAACAAGACAAAACTCTAATCAGTCTAATGCCAATAAATAAAAGTAATCCATTCTGACAGGGAGAGGTGAGCTAACTTTCCATCATGTGACTGGGTTGCACGTTTTGATACAGATGTTGCGCGCGTGTGTAGGAGCAGGGGCTATCCATCTCCTGTCTATACTCCGTCTGGATGTTTTTGTTGACACTTCAGATACGTGCAGGTCACACTGACCCAGGTCATCTCTTCCTTATATGATAATTCAGGGAGCACACAAAAACGTGTTCAGATGTACAGATGGAGAGGAGACAGATGAAGAACAAAACTATTGCTGGAATGTAATGCTGTAAAAATACTTTAACATGTTTTAAACTGTCAATCAATTAGCAATGAGTGGGTACTTTATAAGACTTATTTAGTGACTGGTTAAGAGCAAAAAAACAAGAAGAAAAAGGGGCAAAATATTTGGGAAAAAAAATCAAAACGTGTCAGAAAAGATTATGGATTAGTCTGGAGACATCTGTTAAATATTGTTTTGAACTTTTGGATTGCGTTCTTAAGTTAAGGTAAAGCATTTTCGCAAAACTGTAAAACAGATAAGGTCAACGCCAAATACTCCAATCTCATTTAGTTACTCTTTAAACAGCCAGTGCACAAACTAATGCTTGATATGTCACAAGCCTGGAGGCAGCAACATTATTTACAATTGTTTAGAAGCATTCATGGCATTCCTAAGTTGTGGATACCAAAACACTCATTATTTCTGGTCCTCTGTGGGAATGCAAGCCTGACCTGTATGTAATCTAGCTCATCACTTTTGTCAGTGAACCGGCGTACTGTGCGGAAAAGTATCAGCGCTTGGAAACCCGAAAACCTTTAATTCAAACATTACATTTACCCTTTAAGTCAAGCAAAACAAACTATAGGGAAAATGTTAGCTAGCTCCAATAAACATACCCCCTCACACGATCCATAGGCAAGCACTATGGAGAAAAACACATTGTACAAGAAACATAAATGTTCCCAAATTGAGTAAACATGGCTAGATACAAGTCAAGAGCTGGACATCTCTATGGGTCATCCAATACGTCATATCCGCAATAAAGCATGCCAGTTTGACAGGGCCAACCCCCCCAGTCCAAACCAATATATAAACTCTGGCTCAAAGAATGCAAACAACAGAACTTTGTATTGTGAAAATCAGTCTCAGTTATGTTTGGGTTACAGAGACACTTAACCTGGGGGACACATTAAAATGAAAAGGACATATGTAAGAATGCAAAGGGCAAAATAACAATGACGCAGATGTCAGCAACACCTATTAATCTCCTGATATATTCATTTCTTATAAATACCAGAGCCCAATCTAGACAGTCCACATTCAACAGGGCCACTGTACAAGGGGTAACTGAGCTTTGGAAAATCTTTTACATTGCAAATCAGTTTCAGTTTCTATCAATTTAAGTTGTGTAGTCAAAATTTTATTTTCCATATATTTTTAGAGCCATAGAGAGGAAAGAGTAATGACTTCATATACACTCTAATGTACTTGGGGTCATAGCTGTTAAGATTCCTCTTATGACAAGCTATAAAAGTAATGTTGTCACTTCAAAAGAAGGGGAACTGAGATGGGAGCAGACAAATACAGAGCATAGACGTTCCCATGTTCTCTGACCCATATGGGATAAAGTATTTTTGGTTGCTATGAAAACAGTATTAATGTGCAGAGTCCAGTCCTAAATGATACATTCAACACTTCTTCGGACTGACCGATTCAAAATTAAAATGAGGAAAAATACATACTGTTCACAACATCCTGTTATTATTAGTAGAATTGCAATTAACATTAATGCAAGTGCAATATTCATATTATGCTCATTCTGCCAATAAATAGAAAAAAGACCCACTTTATTTAACCAACCAGAGTAACACAGAGGTACACACCACTCCAGAACAGGACAGAAGAAGAAACATGTTTTCAGGTGAAACTTGAGTAGATTTATACATACATACTCACTGTCACTGACTTCAAGGCCGGTTGATCATTTGTCAAAGCTGCATGAATGCCTATAATAGCTGTAGTTCTCTAGTTGCAATGTAATGGTTACACTAGCACTGTCTGAGTTGTAGTTACATAAGATTTATATTATAGCCATAATGCGAGGTAGTAGAGAATGAAAGGTGAATATGCCACAGTTGGACATAGTCAGCGTTTGTTAAAAAACAACTGAGTGGTATCTGCACTCAATTATTGTACATATTGTCCTTGTACATACTGTTCTTTAAAACATGACATCTGAGTTCTATTTAAGTTCTATTTAGAGCCTTGTTTATTTGAAATAACAAGCACATTCTCCTGTTGAGAATAAATGTGTTTGGTTGATTACCTAAACGCATGTATTATGGCACCTGCTGAGACGCTTCATAAATGACGTGTTTCTGTCTCATCTTCACTACAGTAATAATTATAACCTTGTTTAACTTTTCAAGCCACAAAATATCCAAGAATGGGAAGTGATGCCATGTATTATAGAATATGATTTCAACACAATCTATCAATGAGCTAGTTGAGAAGTCATGAGATGTGGTTAGCAACGAACTGTCTGAAGACTTACCCTATAAAATGCAGTTGACAGGGGTAGTAGGGCAGCAGCCACTGTGTACTCTTCTGATGTGGAGCAGTCCTATGGACAAAACAAAAAATAATAATTTGAAGTCTCCTAATCTAGAAGAACAGTGAAGTTTTAAAGCAAGAACAAATCTATAATAATATACATTTAAGGCAAGCAGGAAGGTCCTCTATTACACAAAATTGACTCTTGTGAGCATTAAACCACATTATAATGTTGTTATCTCATCAAAAACATACCTGGAGTTGTGTTGTATTTCACTCACACATGTTTGAGTAATCCTTTAGTATTAGTCCATCTACATCTCCAAAGCTCAAAATGCTCTGTTCCACCTTGTGATAACTTAAAAAACTACCACTTCATAACAACAGCTACCTTTTAAATTAGATTACATCAGATTAGGAAATTTCAGGTCTGAAATCATCCACATGCTTCTAGTGAAGGTGTATGAAGTTTAGCAAACACAGTGGAGCACTTTCTGTATTATTACATGACATCACAAGGTGACCTCAGCCTAAAGCAGGATTTGTGTGTTAAACATGCGTGAATTAAACAAAACAAGTATGTTTGTAATGAGGAAACATTATAACATAGATCAGAAAACAATGTACAATGTACAATATTAGTTACATAAAGTTACACAGCCCTGGTAAATGTCAAAGTAATATTTACAAAGGTCTGCCAAACCACTCGGTCCACTTGGTGGTGGTGACATGTGCTTCCAATCCTGTTATATAATCTTTGCCTTGACACAATTGTTGAAGAACTTCTGTCACCAATTTATTAGTAATCTTCTGTGTAGCATTACTGAATCAAATGACCACACTATCCGACTTTCTGGCTAGACAAAGGGTTTATTGTTTATCACAGCAGACACAATGATTCAACAGAAAGAAATGACAATAATTCTTCTTATAAAACCAGTTCTATTTGAAAATAATTTGTTTTGATATCTTCAAGTAACTACAAACGACTGGGACCGATTTAGGTCAAAAATGCTGTATTTAGTGCTTTCTAGAGAAAAACTGGTGCATTAAAAGCTTTAAAGAAAAGTTTTAGAGCCCCTAACAAAACCTCACAAAAGAGATTTCAGAGAATGGTGAGAATAAAAGTACACCATTTGGCCTTATCCACAGGAAATTGGTACTTATGGGTGGAAGGCTTTAGTAGGATCTGTTTGCTGAACTTTGTAAATGAGAGTCACCAGAGGAAATTTAGTTTAAAACCATGAAAAATGTAAAGATTACATTTGACCAGATACTGCAACTCACTGGACACAAGCAGTACTTGCTTCTTTGTTTTAATTTCTACTACTTCTGTGTTATTTTTATTTATTTTTTTGTCACTGAAGGAGGAAAGAGGATGTAGTACTGAATGTTTGGCTTGTGGTAGTGGGCTATAATGAGAGGTCTTAACTATTTACTGTCAAAGAATGCATTTCAAATGTTTCAAACAAGTAAAGAAAAACAAAGTACAGAAGGAAAATGCAAAACACAAGTTTGGCTACAGCTTCAGATAAAAGCTTTCCTCCTCCCGCCTGGACCCCCATGGACTGAGCCACGTGTTATGTGCAGTGTTTTTCCTAGCACTCATTTGCACTGGGGTAAAAATTCCCAGCTTGGAGCAACACCAATTCATTGTTTACAAGCATACTTAAAAATGTGGCATGTCACAGGGTCGCAAAGTAAAAGGTCATAAGCAGAAGTTGAGCTGTTTGTCTAATGCTTATATTGAAATAGATAAATCAAAAGTTGTATATCATTAGTTGGAAAATTAAACAAATATGCAGAGCCACTTCTGGATTTGTGGGGCCTTCGGCAAGACACATTTTGGGGTCTCTTACTGCTAATGATCCACATCCCATGCACAATATTTCACAAGCATCTAAAATACAATACAGTATGATCACACCTACTTGATGTATTTGCAATGGCTGTGTCTTTTTTCTGGACATGCAAGGACACAACAAAATTATAGTTTAAATGTTTAAAAACTATAGTACACCATTGTTTGCCACCACAACACACTTTATCCTATTATATACCTGTAATGTAATATATTAATGTAGTAAGCAATTCCACTTTTGGGGGCCCACAGGTGGCAGGAAGGCTATGTGAATTTGCAGACTGTGGAAATGATACTGTGAATGTTTTGTTTTGGTTATCATAAGTCTAATGGGAGGGAAAATAATTACATATTAACATGAATATTTTTTATATAACTCAGTATACTACCAACTGTACCCCACAGAGATTGAGTCTTACATTAGACGCAGTATCATAAAATACAATATGGTGTTGTGTCAGGAAAGCAGCCATCAAAGTAAAGCACAAACAAACATACGCATCTATAGTGGTCATGTGAATGCTGAGTTTGTGAGGGCATCCTGTTGCCTGCTTTTCCTCCCATTATTTACGCTGTGTCTGGCTATTATTTGCGGACCTCCAGAAACCATGATGGATATAGTGACTAATGCAGCTCTCTGACTTTTAACACGTATTGAAACTGAGACTAGTTCAACTGAAATAATGTTGAATTCCTAAAAAGTCAACATGTTCAGCCTTCTTGGAAATTGCATTCATAGCTATTTTTTTACATGACTTTTGTCACGACAGTATTGCAGAAGAATATTCATATTTGAAGTTTACTGAAAGGTGCACTATGCAAGTTTTCTGGTGAAGGAACCACCATCTTTTTGTCTCCATGAAGATTTTATGCCTGGAATGTTTCACAGTATGACATTAAACTACATATCTATATCTACATGGAAAAAGTAGGGGATACCACCAGAAATTACAGGTCAGATCAGTGGAGCGGAATGTATGTTTTTGACGAATAAAAAGGGTGTGGAACATTTCAGACAATAACATACCATCTCCATAGAGACTAGCAGGAGTCGGTTCTTCCACCAAAAAGTTACATAGTGCACCTTTAATAAATTAGTGCAGAAGGTGGACTCAATGCCAGATGCTCATTTTACATTGCATCATCGTAAAATGTAATTAATGGAAATGTTTAAATGCAGAAAGTGGTCATGTAAGGAAACCAATTATGAGAACATGGGAAAGAAACCCTGACCAAATTCCCAGTGTCCGAGTTATACAAGTTAATCTATCATTCAATATCAATGGAGAAAGAAAAGGCAATGTTCTCTCAGCAAGATACCAATTTATGGCTTTAATTTTATACAAAATAATGAAATAATCCATTATGTATTGTGAAGAGCCAGAAAATGAAAAGAGTAAGGAAAGGATCCAATGTTGTAGACAGCAGTGGTTCATTAATTAGACACTTAATAGTTACTGACTGTGCAACTCTGCAAAATATATGTGTTTCCCTAGAATCCAGAGTATATACCCTTCCATAGTACTCTACGAACTGGTCACCGGCTGAATCAGCTTCTTACAAGGAAAAAAGAATGGAAAAGATCAAACAGGACTGAACAGCATCACAGATAAGATAAGATAAGATAAGATTTGCCTTTATTAGTCCCACAGTGGGGAAATTCCAGTGTTGCAACGCACAGTTCAAGAACAGCAGGAAAATGGAGCATGCAATAAAACAAGATAATAGATAATGGCTAAAAAAAATAATAATAATAATTTAGAAATAGACTTAAAGATAGACTTTAATTTTGTTCCGGTGGAGCAAAAATATAAAATACAAAATATAAAATATAAAATACCAAAAAAACTATTATGTACAATAAAAGTAACAAGATTTATGAAGAAACACTGAGCGAAACACTAAACTCTGTTTCTCCAAGGTGAGATATGTTTAATTTAGTTCAAAATGATGTTTGACCAATCAGCTTCTTCTTTTCACATCAAATTAACATCAAATTTTGGGTATAAGATTATTTAAATGAAATTTTTAAAAAAGCCAAATCATCTAATTCCTTTCTGATCATGGTCCCTTTGATCACTCACATCAGAATTTGCAGTTTACATGTAATTTAAGTAATCTTAAACGTCCAGAAATAAATTATAATAATATTTTGGTGTGCATGTGAACAAGGCTACTGATTTTCCTCTGTATAAAATAAAAAATACAGAAAAATATTATGCCAGGCAATCTAAGTATAGCTTATACACATTTCTGTACCAAGAAGAAATGTAATGTATAGAAATAATGTTATGGTCCCATGAAACACATACTAATAAAATAGACTGGATAACATACAACTAACATCTCACATTCTAGCCATTTTCTAGTAGTGACACTGATTTATCTTTTAAAGTTTAATCTTGATGAACAGAGTGTGCATTTTATATTGCTACTATAATATGATACTACTAACATGCAAAACTCATTGCATCTGCAATAGCTTTCCATGAATCCTATACACCCCTATAAGCCCCTCTTAGGGTAAATGGCCACTCAGAGCACCATGAGGCCTGGGATCATGAGAGCAGAGCACGGAGGACTCATAATCCTATCGTACAGGAAATGGTTGAGATGCCAGGATACATCAGCACAGCAGGGAGCATTCCCCCACATGGCTTGCGCAAGTTAACTTCCCCTCCAAAAAAAGGGAGTGAGAAGAAGCATGCATGCAAACACTAACGATAATCAGCAATTAGATTAGAACTTAATGAGGAGGTCATCTTTTCTGCCTAATCTATGACTGTCAGACTGATAAGAATTTCAATAGTACAGGAAGAACGTGTTATTGTAATGCAGGCATACCAAAACTGTTGCACTAAACATATTAAATTAAAGATAGGGAACAAAAATATATTAACAAGCACAGACAAGGTACAGAGTCACCCCTGTTAACCTCTAGGCCAGAGGTTAACATTGTTCATTTCACAACAGACTGCAGACATCTCGCTACATCACTGGCTGGTCTGGTTCATGACACTGAGCTGTCACTTACCCCCAAGCAAACTGTTAAACTATAAACGTTGCATCAGGCTAGATAATAATATGGTTATTGTAATGGAATGTGTCATGTTTGCCAGCAAGACTAATGAGGCATCGTGTTGTCACTCTTCTGAATCTGAAGAAAACATTTTCGGAGGAAAAGGTCACTCTGAGATGTCTCACATGAAGCCAACCGCACACAGCTGTTGGCACATATACTCACTGATATCATTTTAAGGGGTTCTTATCTAGGCCTGTGTTGAAAGAAAGGGTGCGAGAGCACAATGTGAAAGTAATTACTGTCAAGCTATTTACTATTAATGTACCTTTACAGCTCATTTACAACAAATGAGTTAAACCCATGAACCAACATTTGGCATTTATTTAAAAAGTGAATGATAACACAAGATTGAATTATTTAGAGCCTAGAACATTTTAGGGCTCAACAATTTCTGATATTAGTTTAACTGATTAAAACAAACATTTAAATCATTCACGGGTGTGGTTCATTGTCATTTTTAATTAATCAAATGCAGGCTACAGGAAGTCTCACTGCTTCGTTTATTTAATATGTTGTCATGAAGTGTACAATTGTTGAGTATTTTAACACTTCTTAAACAATTTTGTTTGTGCTATAAACAATCTTATTCACACTGTGTTTGGCCTTGATTTGTCTTGTTTCATAACTGCAGAACAAATGACACATCAAATGGCCTCTCTTGTCCTCTCGGCAGATGGTGGGATTAATTGGCTTCTATCAGTTTGAAGGCGGAGAAGAAGAATGACTGGAATCCAGAGTCACTCTATAAAAGCTGTACTTTGTAAAAGTATTAAAATGCCCTGGAACAGGCTGATGCCATGTAGTAAAACCCAAGGAACCACCAATAAAGCCTGATTTGTGCTGGTTCAGTACAGTCTCTGTGAGTCTTTATGGGCTGTGCAAAAACACATACTAACACAGTTTGACAAGCAGGCCAAGAATTAGGCCAACAAAAAATCTTCTATATATTTTATTAAAGTAAAACTATAATGAACAAACAAATCAAAAATGATACATGATGCATGCTTTAATTTGTATTTGCATAGGCTTACCTGAAGAGCGCAGTTCATCATTCGAATGATGTAATCGAATTGTTGATGGTCGAGGATTGCACGATTCTGCTGGACGTGAAGACTCAACTCTTCAGTCAGACACTGTCGAGCCATTTTTCCTTTGAGGGCCCTCAACGCAGCAGGTAGGGTCTGTAGAGGGAAAAGCAAGTAATTAAGAAAATACTTAAAATTACACAATATATATGTTATTTCATAGGTGCTGTAGAAAGTTTACTTTAGAGCTTTACATTAGATCTGTTTGTATTCTTAAACTATTCCTTACTACTGCCATATAAACTTATTACTGTGGTTAAATAATACATTTCAACATGTGTTAGCAAAAATGTTAATATAGAGGAATGCCGGCGTGTGTAAACTCCTAGTTTGGGTAATGCTATTTGCACTGACCATTTGCTGTATACGATTTATAGCCTCATGGGGGGCTGAGAGGATGTATGCGATATGCATTCTTACATTAACACAGTAATGTAGGGCTGGGTTATATAAGTGCTAAATAAAGCAGATGGGAAGCATAAAATAAATTGTTAAAATCCTATTTAGACATGAGATATGCAACCAAATACTTGTTGGTGATACTGCACATTTTAAAGCACACGGAAGGAACAAATTAAGAATAACTTAAAGATGCACTATGTAGTATAAATTTCTAATTGTATGAAGACCAATTTACTGCATAATCCTGCTTGTTTCATCTTAAATTTTAGGACCGTATGATAATTCATAAAAAGTAGTTATACAAGATTGTGTCTTTCTAGCAAATGCAGAGTACATAAATCAAAAGATTATTTGGAAAAAAACAATTATTAGTGGCTATACTGTGGGTGTGCCAGCTGGGAGTCATTAAACAAAAACAAACACAGACAGATGTGCGAGGACGGGCTCGCAAAATACAGCACAACAGCCCAGTGTGTTATATAAACTGCCTTCAGCTAATAATGACCCTCTCCAAAGGTTGATTAGCTGCAATGTAACAAATGTGTGCACTACCTTCTCCGTCTCCAGGGTCTTGTTTTCAAAGATGAAAGAAATGCAGTTCCTCACCACCTCCAGCCTACGTGCGCTGTTAAACACTGAGCCACACTTGCCCATAAAGGACACTGCAAAACAATAGTAAATGTAAGAAGGCTGCCACACATTTCCTATAGCAGATTGTTGCTTTTGAGGATTTTCGTACCAACGGGTGGTCCAGCGGGCACGACACACTTCTTCTCTGGTCGCGTAAAGACAGGTGCGTTGCTGTGCTTGACCACGCCTTCCTGAAGCGGCGTCTCTATCTTCTCATCATCCAACAGCGGGAAGGGCACCTGATGTACTCGCCGGTGAGAGCCCTCTGACGGCCGAGGCACTTTCTGAAAAGCCATGTGTGGATTTGGGTTTTCCTACAGAAATAAATAAAAAAAAAAAGAATTAAAATATACCACTTAATCTTGTATAGAAGAATGACTAATGAAGAATGAATAATGAATACAACTTGCATTTCTGTAGAACTGCTCAGATAATTCCCTGATTCTTTTCTGTAGCTTGGCAGGACTGATCCCCTCTTCCTTAAATTTTTCAATGTCTAAGGCCACCAGCTGAAACAAAGGGTAAATTACACTACAAGTCCAACATAACTCAATATTTACTTAAGTAATAGTGAGAAAAATAAGTTCCCAATATTTTAAAGCTCAATACCTCATCAAAGAGATCGCAGACTCTGTAAGGCGGACCTCTCTCTGAGACAAAGCCAGCGAAGGCCATGCCATCCAAAACCTTGGCCAGAAAATCACTCTCGATGAGGCCCCGCTGGCCCAGGAAGGCAGTCTGTATAATGTCAGAACAACATTGGTTACAATCTCACACAGATGGGAGCAATAGATCTATAGATAGACTGTCAATTGAATGCAAACACTGTGAGACATTTTTAGATCACAAGTTGAAAAATCCCTCTGCATGGGGTCTTAGAGATCAGTATATTTTATTATTGAAAGCACAGACACCTCTACAGATCGGTCAAAAGGGAAATAAATCTAGTCATAAATGCCAACATAGATATAAATCTTATGTATAATAATTTATTATTGTGGTGAGAATAGATAAAATACACTTGTTTCCTTCACCCACTCAGCATTTGCAGGCGAACAAGCATTTGTTTATAATCTGGACCTTGTGGGGTCCACAGAGGATGATCTGCTAAGGGGTTACCACGGAGACAACACAGACACCAACAAACAAAAACCCAGTACCAAACAAAAATGTAAACCTAATACGTTTCACATGGCTCCAAGCTGGGTTTTGCCCAAGGTTAGAGGACTGTGGACTGAGCCTCGCGTAAACAAAAGGATCACTGCAGAAGTCATGGATGTGCTATAGCCGTATTCTGCTCTCTATTCACACTGACAAGTTTATCTGCAAGTCTCAAGCACTCAAGCTGCACATTCTTGACTAACTGGACAAATCCTTTTGTTTACACAGCAAAAATGAATCCATGCTTGGGGGCAAATTTAATTTCACAGTTGCTTTACCTTGTGAAAGTGAATAACGGGCTCAGAGTGGATGCGGATGAGCTGTAGGCAGGACCTGTAGCCCTGGAAGAGCTGCGCAAACAACCAGAGAAAGACAGCCCGCACCTCCTTGTCCTAAAACACAAGCACTCATCAAGCAGGTATGCCACAGAGAGCACTGATTAATCACGCACAAGACTTTTATTTGCCTTTACGGTAACAAGCCACTCTGTGTCCGTACATAAACATTAGGCTCTCCTTGTGTAGGATACAATTACAGCTCATACAGATAACCTGAAGCATGAGCACGACTTACCAACAGTTTGATGTTAGAAGGAGTAGTGCGGGATGGAGGGAATGCATTGTCTGCTATCTCTAAATCAGGGTGTAAAACCTGAAGAAACACAGATTATTGACATTATTTAATGAGAAAAAAAAAGAAAACAAAATAACGTTTGCTGTCAGTTTATATCACAAAAACAATCACTACTTCCATAGTAATTAGATGAATATTCCAGAATAATGCCTATTTCTTACCATGAATAAATAAAGCTCTATGTGACGTGCAAACAACATGTGTGAGTTTTTACCAGGGACAGTGCCGTCTGCATCTGATGTAAAAGAGGTTCAGGGAGCAGAGACAAATGGATACACTCAGGAATCTTTATTGTCCCTCCATCCAGGTCAGCGATAATGACATCCAACTGCAGAGCACAATTAAACAGGAACAGGTCAAGTGTTTTCAGCAAAGCGAAGGTAAACTACTGAAACCAGCTAAATAAACATCTCATACCAGGGCAGCTTACTGGAAAAATGTTATGGGGCAATGTTACTGCATTCATAAGTCATTTGCACTGTGGTAATTTTGCACTCACCAGATCCTGGATCTCCGTTTGAAACATGGAGTGGACACCAATGATAAAAGGAGTGGGTGAACTCAACACCTCGAGCAGCCGGGAGGGAAGGATGGGGATGTAAGGATAGCTGTAAGCAGACATAGACAGTTGTGGTTTATTTAGAACAATTATACAATTTCTATAAGGAAGACTATCTATAATATTATATGATGGACCTACAGTGTTTCTGAATATGGCCAATAACCAAAGCTGCTTATCTTAGTAAAAAGTTTAAATGAGCGATGAATTGTTGTGTTTATAAATAAAAACACAAGTGACCATATAATATTGAAAGTGAACAAGCTTTAGACACTGAAGGTCAGAGGAGGCTACAGAAAAGGCTCTAGTAAGACAATCCCCTAAAGACTGATTTAGGTTAATCATCAGTCAGGTACACACATAAAAATCAAGGAGCCAAGGTGTGAGTGGAAAATCACATGAGATGCCATCTGCAATCTGTGTTGTGAAAGGGACACTTGCCTGTATTTAAGAGGAAACATTAGGGCTTCGAGGGCACGGCACGCCTCCCCAAGCCGCTGGTAACTAGTGGAGTGAAACAAGACTTTGTGCTCAGTCAGGACGGCACAGAACAGGCTTAAGACATTCTGGATTCCTGGAATGGAAAAAAGCAGGAAAACAAGGAACCAGGAGGTGAATTAATGTGATTCCAAGATTGGTCTAGACTGATGTTAATGGACGAGTACATCATAAGCTTGTTTGTGCAGAACAGGGGTAAATATAAATTGAACTAAACTAAAAATTGTGTTCATTTATTTATGATATATTAGCCGAGTTTTATTCCAGGATAATATTAAGACCTCAGTAGGGCGTGCTCACAGATATATCAGGTGTTTTGAAATTTTATAAGTCCCGCATACGACACATATTATTCCAAATAGCTGTACGATAATCAGAGTGAATTCTAAAGTTACATTTCCTGTTATTGTTTTCTATCAAGTATCGGACAGTGATTTATCACAAAATGCCGAGATAAAGAGAGAGGAACAGCCACAGACAGATGATGTTTTGCCACGTTTGGTGATAAACAGGAAGACGATCTCAAGCATGAATAAAATGTGAAGTGAACATGCCTGTGTCAGACTGAGCTTGTTCATCTAATTCAGCACAGCTGCTCCAGATGCTGCGGAGAAACACTATTTTTGGAAACACATTTTTGGAGAGGAAAACAGTGTTCCCCATCAGAGGATCGGGGCTACTGTTCATAGTAATAGTCTTATCACATGTCCGAGCCCGTCAAGAAAAATGACAACACAAGCAAAACAACAGTAGAAGCGCGTGGTGGTGATGGCCAGTTTTATCTTGCCACCAGTAGATGAACTTCCTGTTTAGTGCGACATGTATAACACACATTCCTCAGCAGTGACTGAGTGACCTGTGCTCAAAGTGTCGACCTGCCTGTTACAGCCCCCTGTCCGCCCATATAAGGACATGTGGATGAGCTAATGAACACTTCCACTAAGTGCCTACGTGCAGTTAATCACCTGAGATCGTATTTACCTTCCTATAGGCCCTCTCACACAACTTTGGACCATAAACAAACCTGCTGATATTTAGGGGAAGTAATACATGGGCTTCTAACCCTGACTAATTTTGTCAACATTTTGTAATGATGGAGTAACCACTGTTTTAATATGACATATTCATGACACTGCATATTCAGTTTGTAATACCTTTTTTTCTACAGTTAACTGTTATGAGATAAATCTCCAAAACATTATCCAGTGCTGTGGAATATGTAACAAAATACAGATTTTTTAGAGTTGTTTTGACAGACTTGAACCAGATACAGTATGTGATTTGTTGACTATCCAAGAAAAGAACAAATGGCTTGCACATGATCTTGCCCCACGATTTGCACATTGTAATAATTAGACATTTTCCATTACAGAAAATAAGTGGAATCATTATATAGTTATATCTTTCTAATTCACTTCATGTGTATAATTTAATCTTGAAGATTCTTATTACAGGTTCAGTATAGTTATAAACAGCACTGAAATGACAGGTCAGGAGATATTTGCTGACTCTGACTGTATGAACTTTAACGTAAGCCACCAACAATACAATGAAAATTAATGGACCGCATCAAATCTTCATCATGTGCTCATTCTCAACAGGGTATCAACACTGATGGGACCACATTTAAACCATATAATCTGCCTGAGGCAAGAAAATCTTTGTTTGATTGCAAAATGGTTACAGTCAAATGCCATGTGATTTGTGCAGAACACAACAAAGGCCATTTGAATGTGACTTAAACATACCAAAGTGAAATTGCTCAAGGAATGTTAAGTACAGCCAGAAAAAAATATGCTTGTAGAGGCAATATTATGTCTGTGATTAATGTAGTAACAACGTGAGCGCACCTAGCTGCTGGAAAAGCATGGCGACACTTTTGCCTGTAACAGGCAGCGTGTCATTGAGAGGCGTCTGGATGAGCTGCCGGTCTCCTGCTCCGAGGCTGAACAACTTCTGTAAAGAAATACACAACAGACAAAGGTCATGGAAAAGTTAATTTTATCACGTTCAAGTTGACAGTTACAACTTAACACCTGACATCCAAATTTATGGCCAGATTGCCATTTTGCTGCCATTTAAGCTAAGGTAAACTTTATTGTCCCGTAGGGAATTTTGTCCTCTGCATTTGACCCATCCTTCAGTGCTGCTGGGGCACCTCCTCAGGAACAGTGGGTGCAGCAGGTACCCATCTCAGTGATCTAGTTGCTAGGCTTTGCCAGCTGGAGGATTGTATCTATATGGTACTTGTATGGTGTTTTAACCTGGGTTTAAGTGACACAAGTCTTTCACTAAAACAATTAATTATCATCAATTAAAAACTTTGAATATCAGACGGCCACTTTCTTTTAAATATTACAGTGTCCCAACATTTTCATCATCTTGTATTCTAATTTGTCTTCTTATCTTGTATAACTTCAGGAAAATGTGCCTATTTTTTTTTTTTTTGTCACGCAATACACATACCTGTTTATCTATATGCCAGTTTAATTCATGTGTTTTCTTTGCATCCTTTGCAAACGAACCATTAAAAACATCCATATTTATTTACCTTTTTTTTGTTACACAAATTATAGAGGGAAATATATGCATAATAAAGACATTTCTGCTTGTGGTTGAGCACCAATCCATCCATTTATAAGTTGGCAATATATTCATAGAAAAAAAAGCAATAGTTTACCTGTGATCCTCCAGCTATGGGAACCTGGAATGTGAAGAGGTTGGCCACTAGTCCCTCCAAAGGGAAATTCAAGCTATCGATGTACACAGTGTAAATCAAACCCAGACATCCCTGGTTTAAAAAAAAAAACACACACACACACAGACAGACAATTATCTTAAACTTAAATTCTGAGCTTCCATCTTAAGCATTAGTAATCAGATACTGTTTATTGTCATCTAAATAAGATTTGTTGTGGTTTTGGGAGATAAGAGATTAATAATGGTGGTATTGCAAGTTGAGTTCCTACCCGAAATATTTCTGGATAATCCAGCCTGGATACAAGGATAAGACTTTTTGGTGCAAAGACTTCAGCCGGCTGTATCAACCCATCTTCTTCCACCTCCTCATCTTCATCTCCCTCGGCTTCAATACTCTTTGATCCCTAGAAGTATTTAAAAAAATATTTAATTTGAGTTGAAAAGTTCACAAAGTCTCAGAGAATGCAGAGACAGTTTATAGAGTTAAAACCTGGCCATTGGTCTATAAGCATAAGGTTTATCTATTATTTGGATAGCCATGTTTGTAAATATTGGGTGTTTCAAAACTAGTTTATTTGTTGATATAAGATTAGAACAATGATTATGGATGACACAAACTTAAATGTACTTTTGTTTAACTGTCACAACAAAATATGGATTTATATTTTTTTTCTCTGGGATATAAAGTCATTTGTCACATACCAGTGTCAGAGTTTCCCATTAATACCCAAACTGTGGTGGTTCCCCAAGGTCTAAAATTGTCCCCTGTAGTCTGGACTACATTGGCATAACAAAATTAGACTTTGTTCCTCATTGTATTACAGATAAAAGACTATACAAGTCAAAAATGACTGCTTAAAGATTAAATAAAGGAAGTAACTGACATTTATACTCAACAAATTAAATTAGACTAATGAGGCGTCATAATTAGACTTAGACTTAGACTTAGACAGTCCTAGTGGTGACAGACTTCCTCTTTACTGCAGGGACGTACTGAGGCGTTAATAATATAATAATAATAATCTTAACCAAATCTATGGGAATTCAGTATTGAATATTGATATCGGCTGATACCAATGAATCAGTATCAACATTGGCCAATACCGATACTGATATATCCCTGGCTAAATTTATTGGGAGGAACACTTGTAAGGGCTTGGCAATATGACAATAAAAATTATATCTCGATCTGATATCTATGACAATAACATATTTTGGTGATTTGCTGTGTTAAATGCAGCTGTAAATATAAATCCCACTAAAACTCTGTCTCCCATGACTCTTCTGAATGATCAGCCTCTTTAAAGAGTACAGAGTGAGCGACAGGTGACTTTAACCAATCACAGACAAGGGTGAAGTCTTAGAAACAGCAGACGGCTTTAGTTTTCTTCAAATGGCCTTATTAAAGAGTAAATGGATCGTGTAAAAAAATCGAAATTGTGTGGTAGAAACATTTTGGCATAACATCCACCCATACACCTGTATTTACATTCGGCCATTATCGTGACAGTCAAATATGCTGCTTCAATAGTGGATTACGATAAAATTTTTCACTAAAACTCTTATCGAAAAGTGGTATATTTGTCTAGACAGCAAAAACATGCCATAAGTGCTTCTGTACCTGGGAGGTATGTGATACTCAGAGAGCATGCAGTGGTCACATTTCACCATTATTCTCCATTATTATAAGGCTGTTGGTTCGACAAAATACATTCCTCCAGCATTCTTACTGGAATCTTGTTGAGTAGATAAGGATGTCCATCTTGGAGAGTTAAGCTTGTTAAAACAGCCTCACGTTTCGGGAACAACTTCATCAACTTGTGTGTTTGTTTTACTGGCACATGCCATCTGCACCGAGCAAAAATAGACTCAATTAAAATGGGGCAGATGAGCAGAGCGTGACAGCAGCATGGGGGTAAACCATACAAACATCTGGAGATATTTGGGGATTTCAGAGTGTATATGGAAATACAAGAGGAGGTCAAACACCAACCAGGTAGAGCTATATTTTTGACTCCAATACGTCATTATTTCTAAAGATGTTACAATCCTATTCTGAGTACAACAGAAAATAAACTGTGGTGACAAAAATGGGATATCCAAGATTGTTACAAAAACAATATTTTGACCAACAAAATACACAACTTTAGTGATAGCTCTGAAAACTCACAAAAGGACTATTTGGGGATTTCAACTTTTCATGTGATGATCAAATATAAATGCTTCTCACTCAAATTCTCTTTCAAAAACGAACAACACATGCCCCACATTGTGAATGCCTCTGAAACTGCACAGTAAAACTATGGAAACTCAGCTATGTACTCCAAACTCTCTAAAGCAGGGGTCTCCAACTCGTAGCTCAGGAGCTACCAGTAGCTCTTCATGCCCTTCCAAGTAGCTCGCCAAAGGATTTCCAAATTATACATACAGTGCTGAATGACTCAAATTTGATGAACTACCACTGTAAATGTATAATTTTGATACTTAACTTTGTGCACTAATAAATGGATAAAGGTTTGTGTTTTATACGTATCTAACTGTTCCCCATCTAAGGCTTTCCTATGCTCAATTTCTTGTGACTAAAAGTAGTAGCTCTTTGGCAATTTTTTTTTGTAAAGGTAGCTCACTGAAAGAAAAAGGTTGGAGACCCCTGCCCTAAAGAGTTTGAAGTCATTTAAGCTTGTTGTTGTGCTGATTTGAGCAGTGGAAGCAGAGGAAAACTGTTTTGATGAAGAGGATATTTATGTAGAAACACCGAAGTTTTGTACTGTGACGAAAGAGATTAGGTGAAGAAATGATGTGGTAGAGGGGCCTTAATAGGTAGATGATGTGCCGTTACCAAAATATATATATAAAAATTTAGCACATGTGATTCAATCAGACAAAGGGCAAACCGTTCCACAGGCCCGTTTGTTTTCTCACACAGTAACCAGAGCCTAGTATGAAATTAGATTGCCCTTTACGTTAAAATGGTCTGCTCTCTGCAAAATGTTCCCAATGTACAACACCCAATATTAATGACAAGATTATATGCAATTTCATGCCCATCATATGGGTTTAAATAGGGCTGTAGCCAAGTTAGTAATAGCATGTGGTTTGGCGCAGAGCACAGACTTTGGAGGGAAAATTGGCACTGATCTTGTTTATGTTCATGAAATCAATATTGAAAAGCTATTTTTTGGGGGGTTTTGGAAATCTAATTGAAGATCCAGATCGATCAATATGAGAGAAAAAATTGTTACATATTTTGCCACATTGCCTAGCCACTGGTTTAAAGATACAAGACAAAATGTACAACTGCAGGAAGATTTGCAAAAGTTCTTTCACTGAGGTACATGTGACATTGATAGGTTTGAGGCCTTTTCTGTTATGACTGGAACAGAAAATGTGTGTAAAGTGCCTTGCCCAAGGACACAACAGCAAGAGTGACTTTAATGGCCATGGCTGTCTTGAGAGGATCGTACCTGCAGATTGACATCAGCCTCATAGAAGGTAAGGCATGAGCAGTAGTGTCTGTCTGAATCGATGTCCGTCAACACAACTGTGAAGAAGCTGGGGATCTTCCTCTCCCTGGACAGCCTCCACCCACTCGGCTGGCAGAACTGTGAGCACAAACAGAGAAACATGAGAGTGGAAACCAGGCCAAGGTCACTGATACCCATGGTTAAGGCGACACAAAGGCCATGTTGCATCATCTGCAATGATCTGGGTACAGCTCTTATGGCATTACAGTATAATAGAGAATCATTTAAACATGTTATAATTTCTCAATATCTAATAACTCACTAGAAATCAAGTCTTTTGAATAGACTACATTTATTATTAAATTTAATATCACTTCTTCTCACAAATCCACAGATGTGTAGCAAACTGATCCACTTCAAATCTGTATCTCAGCCATCTTCCTCCCCTGGTCCAAATCTTCATTTGTAATCCATTACTTCATGCCATTTTGCCATCTGTATTACTTCTACGTTCTACTTTATGAAACACATTACATTTTCTCTTGATTGAATGCATTGCACACATGCATGTTGATATAGTCACCCCCATCTCCATTGTCTATCTGGACTGTAATAGATGAATGTAGGAAAAACAGCATTATATTTGGCTTGATTGCACAGAAGTTAGACAAAAATAGGATCAAGGAAGAAGAGGACAAATGCAGAGGAAAGGAACGAGTGAAAGAGAGGAAGGGGGACCGGGTGCGCGCCATCCTTCGGCACATACAATAGCACTCAGGAAATCTGCTGAAGCTGCTCCGAATGTGTGTGCTCACGGGTGCTCAGATACAAGCCAAGGACAAGTGCAGATAACTGTGATCCTGTCCACAAGTATTCCAAATATGTCATTCATTGTTGTCCTGAAGAAGAGATAAGCACCTTTGGGAGCACATACCAGGCGAGATCAGAGGAGATTTAACTTCCTGTGTATATATGTTGTGTGTATGCTTAGGAGTGACCTGCTCTGAGCACGTGGATTAGGTTTAATTGACTTCCTTTATATTTAATCACAGTTTCCGTTTGAACCTCCATCTACAGGCCACGTCTGCAGAAACACTTCATGACTCCAGCACACACCAACATGTGCTGCAAAGTTTAACATGAAAGGAGATCATGACATCATACAGTAGCAGCCCATACAGGTCTGTTTAACGCAAGACAACAAATGTCCAGTAATCATCCAGTGACTGTCTGACTCATTGAAAATTCAGACGCATACCATTTGTTGCTTAAAATCTTTGCATATTTAGGTATATTAATATTTTTCAACAGTTTTCCATTTATTTTTCTTCTTTATTTCCATGATTATTTAGATTGTAGATTCTCACTGAAAACATCAAAACTATGTATGGACACATATGGAATGTAGTAAACAAAAAAAAACAACTCAAAATAACTTAAAGCTTGTTTCAGATTATTATTATTATTTATTATTATTATTATTTTTTTTTTTTTTTATGAAGTCATCCTTTGCTTTGAACCCTGGTTTGCACTTTTGGCATTCCTTGACCCTGAAAAAGGCACACCTGTTAAGCAAAAACCATTTCAGGAGACAACAAGAAGAGAGAGAAAAGCCAATGGTTTGCAGCAGTGTCAAAGCAAACGGTGAATGTGAATACAACATATTTTAAAAATGTAATCATCTACATTATTCTTTATATCTTGCATCATATACTTATTGTCTTCTATATGTTTATAACATGTAAGAAATAGTGAAAGAAAAGAAAAATAAACAATGAATAATAGGGCGTGTCCAAACTTCTGACCGGTAGTGTATAATATGATGTAATAGATTTTCAGTCCGACCAGCTGATTTTTCTTAGTAGTAGTAGTAGTAGTAGTAGTAGTAGTAGTAGTAGTAGTAGTAGTAGTAATAATAATAATAATAATAATAATAAGATAACCAGTTATCTTGCATGTACATGTAAATGTTGTACCAGAGCCCTGAAAGCTAATCTCATTTCCTCGCTCTTACTACTTAACCAAGTGTAAGCTTGTACAGTAAATTTGTCCCACACTGCACAGCTCAATCAGTGATCCTGGTCAAGTTGCCAGGTGAAATAAAAGCAATGGCTGACACATTAGTTAGCATGTCACGCAATTATAAAACTGGAGTAACAGGTGCAATGGTCAACCGGCAGTCTACAACATTGTCTGCATACACAAAGAGGGAAAAGGACACCACTTAATCCAACGTTAGCTTCTAGAGTCAAGTGATGTCTAGGCAAGCAGGGTACAAAGGTTGCCCTCCAGCTAAAGCCCTCACCATGTGATGGCCTGTGACACAGGATCTCCGGTCTGACGTGCTAAATGTCGTCACAACGCAGCGCTAGGAGGTAGAGAAGGCTCAGAAAGATCTAGCCTGGGTAATAAACAAAGAATCCTCAAGAACTTTTGTGGCTTTGGATTCAATACAATTCAAAAGTTCAAAGAAAATAAAGCTGGGACAAATTAATCTTGTACTTCTAATGTAATCTGATTAGAGCTGTTGTACTACATTTACATGTAAAACTAAGTAATGATGGATTAAGTCCTCTTAAGTTTTGATGGCATTTTATTACATAACTTATCTTCTCATGTCTACCACATAATACTATTTGCGTTACTTGTTTAATATCAGTTAATTGATCAAGATTTAATCAGGACAAAAATCAAGACATAAACAGAATTAAGTGATTTCAATTCAATCTACTCCAGAAAAGTTAAGTTAAAAGCTTTTTTATCTAGCGGTCAATGACAGGTCAAACATGGTTCCACAATCACATAATTGAAGAATAGTGAATGAAAATTAAGGATTTCACAGTTATTGTGTCAAAAACATGAATACTCATAAAATCAAGGTGTTTCTTCTCACAACAATCTTAACAAAGAACATTGACATCCTCAAAAGAGCTGAAGGAAATCCAACTCAGGGGCAATGCTTGGTCAGAACAGAGTGGCTGCATTCTCATAGCATGACGAGAGCAGTGAGCCAGTGCTGGCTAGATACAACTGGAGCCACAGTCGTTTCTAAACATGACTCAGAGAAAGACAGAAATGCTGCATCGCTTTTTATAACACTTGTTTTGTTTTTGATTAGATTTAGAGCTGTAAGACGTAACATGACAGGAAGCACATTCATAAAACTTTAATCATCATTTACAGTCACCAACAAAATGTAGTCAGTCTAGGTAGTTAAACAGGTACCAGGTACCTGAGCTTAATGCTGAAAATCATCTTTAACCCAAATGTATTCATATGATACTGTATAATATTATCTTGGCTTTCATGATAAAATATCTGACGCTCTGACCACTATCCAAATGTATTATTTACAGTGAAATATCACATTAACATAAACCATGCTTTCACAACTAAGGATAGAGATAAGAAAAGGAGGTTTACCAAAAGTTGAATGAGTCGCTACATCCAAAAGTCTGTGAGGTTTGATACAGTGGTTGGGAAAGTTCGACATTATTGTATTCCATTTTGCTCCTCTGCATTTGTTTAGCAGGAGCCGCATGCCAGGAAGAACGCACAATGAGGGAAAGTGAGGTGTGAAGTGTCAAGAGCCAAACAGGGACTGTCCAGAGGTAAGATTAGGGTCAGCAGTAGGCCTGTCATGATAACAAATTTTGAAGCAAACTATATCGCTACAGAGAAATATCACAATAAAGATAATATCTAAACTACTTTATGCCACTGTCACAAAGCAGGATAATCCCAATCCCAGTAAATATTTTTTTAATAGACTGTATCATTAAAATGCTGTCCTACTGTTAATGTTCAAATGTATGCTGATGATACTGTGTTGTATGTATCTGTATATTGTATATATTGTATGTATGTATATCGGTCTAGTGAACATCTGAGTCATGCCTTACAGCAGGTCTCAAAATGGCTTAGAGTGTTACACTTGACTTTGAATGTAAAAAACAATAGTTTCTCTTTGTTTTTCGGTGCGTACCCAAACAAAAAACTGACTTTGAGATGACTATTCAAAATGAGAAAATTCAAACAGTCAGTGAAGTTAAATACCTTGGCCTCATTCTGGATGAAAATGACAAATTTATGAGTCACACAAAATACTTAGCGAAGAAGATTAAAACTAGTCTCAATTACTTTAGTTTTATACGTAAAGATATAACACTCCAGACTTCAAAACTATTTATGCAACACAATGATCTTCTCAAATTCATCTTATTGTATAACCTCATGGTCGCAGGCCTCCTCAACCACACTGAAACCTCTCTGTTCATTATACAAATTGGTCCTTAAGATCCTTGACAAAAAGCCCAGACACTGGCACCACTGTGAAAAAAATAAATAAATAAATAACCTATTTAACTTTGAAAATTTTACAAGTTTTAATAATCTTAAATTATTTTTTAAGTGTCTTCACTCTGATATACCACTAAATTCAGACTTTGCCAGGACCATAAAATGTACACACAGAGCTACTACAAGAGGTGCTACTAGTGGTAATTGTGTTGTCCCAATGTATAGGACAACTCTTGGTCAGTCCTCTTTCACTGCCAAAGGGCCCAGACTGTGGAACTGCTTACCAGCTGATTTAAAATGAGAAACCAATAGCAACAAATTTAAAAGTAAATTAAAATTATTGTATGTTTCCAACCAAAAATGCACTGACTGAAAATGTAATAATGCTGTATATACCTTATCTGTATGTAAATAATGTGTCTTTATGCATGTATCTTTTTCTATGGACAGGTGTTGAAAACTAGCATTTGTGCAAAAACACTCAAAACAATGCATCTGGCTTGTCTAATGCGACTGTGATGTCCTTCATAATCATAAATAATGGCAAAAAGGCCTGCGCTGCCACAAATAAATATCAGAATGAACTAATCATTAGCCATAGCAGTTATTTATTCTACCCTCTACAGCTCTAATCTTATGTTGTTGTTATTATTATTACATAAAAATTATGTCCAGCAAGAAACACAAAGCTATATGGAGTCATCCAGTTATGTACATACAGTGTTATGGCAATTCTTTTTCAGTCTAAATGATAGAACATTGTTAGGTTTTTCATTAGCACAGAGAATCTTGAGTAGGTAGTAGTAGTTGCGAGGCCGACAGTCAGAAGGCAGTCAAACATGTATATAAACAATGAATTTAAAAAAAAATTAAACCCATGGCACAGTTCTCTTTAGCAAGAGTCATAACAATGATACTGATATCAGTATTGATATTTAAATGGATCGGGTAATGATTCCGGATAACACAATACAGATCCGATACCAAAATCCACATCTATTGAGGACACAAACGCACTTTCTCATTCAATTGCTGAACCTGAAGCCTTTCAAAACAGTTTTCAGATACAGTACATCTACCTTTTAAGAAAGTCACAACCTGGCATCAGTACATAGTCCAAAGTATTGGTATTGGAACTGATAAAGACATAATGTAACGACGTAACCCTTGTTGCCGCTGCTGCTCTTCATGGCCCCCACCCCCGTCATACATACATTTAAAAATTGGTCTTCAGTCAATAAAGATAAAAAACCTTTCTCCCCAAATTTCATTAGTCATATCATAAAGTTTTGTTTTGTCAACAGGTATTGCAATATTGAATGTCCTTCCAATAAACTGAAGCGCAATAGTGCACTGTGCTCTAATAAACGTCAGTCTGCAGTGGTGCTGTTTCGCTGCTGTCACTAACACTTTAGGGTCCCTTTCCTGATCCGTTATGCAACAACAGACACATAAGGTTTACTTTAAAGGTTGATATTTTTAACCAGCGCTGATGGACCGCAGCAATTTGGAAAAAAAAAAAAAAAAAAAAAAAAAGACACAGGAACACATAGGAGATACTATAAATATTCATATACACAACAGTCAAACTTTATGGTTGCCATATGTGTGTCAGAAAATGAGGGAGGACAAGTATTTTTAGGTCTTTAACATGGTATCCAGATAATGAGGACAAGTCATTTCTGTTAAACATCTCAGGGCAGAGATCTTGTTACGTCATTGCAAATTCTTTGGTTTATTTCTCAATATAAAATAAATAAATATGAAACATGCAACTAATAAGAGCCACCTTATTGTCAATGATATGATGTCTTCCATTTTTACCATTCTTGTGTAACATTTTCAATATCTATGACCACCAAGCAAAATTGAAATACATTGAACTGAATACTGAAATCACTGATATATTTTTTTCAAAGGTAAACAATTAACACATCACAGCTCTATCTTATAACTTAACATATTTCAAATATGGATGTTTTGTATATAAAAACAACCTCCCCCCTCTGTTACAGGATTTTATTAAAACAAAGACTGTCAGTGGGATGGGAACTAGGGCCACGGCCCGGAGGAACTGTGAGGTCCCACGCAGACGCACAACATTCGGACAAAGTGTGCCTCAGTCAGAGGCACTAAGTTCTGGAACACTCTCCCATTATCAATAAGAGAGACTCCAACACTGGCCACTTTCACATCACACTTGAAACAGTGGCCAAAGGAAAACCAGACTTGTGGACACTTTTAGTGTAGAACTGTTGCTGTTGTCACTTGTTATTGTTTTTTGTCACCTGCCTAGGGACTACAGATGGAAATTAGCATTTTTGCTATAATCTGGCATATTGACACTGCAATGTTGTAGATGTTCTTCAATATGCACTGTCCCTATTAAATAAAAGAATAAATAAAAAATAATAAATAAAATATGAGTGGTTAGTATAAAAGGGGCAAGTTCACTGTATCATACAAAAATCTAATATGTTGAAATCTGAACATTATTAAGATATTAAGTTCCAGCCATTATAATTAAGGCAAAGATGTTATCACCATTAGTCAATCCTGTGCATTCTGATTCAACAAATAAATCACTCAAAATATATAAAATTCCCCTATCTTTTCCCAGGAAAAGTCTGGATTTTCCCAATAGCTATATCATGTCCAAGAGTAACTTTGTGATCACTTGACGTCAGGCTGCTTCGGCAGGTACGAGCAGGAACAGTGAACCCCTGTTTAATGTCGTCATAGTAAAAACATGTCAGGCATGAGACGATGCCTCAAGTTATTTACACACCGGCTTCATCTCTTCACATTTTGTTACAACAGCTAATTGGTTTAAAGCTAAATGACAAAACACAAACTTTTCACTAAACCGCTTCTGAACAAGTCTAAGAACATTTAGTACAACTGAATAATTTATGATGGTTTGCATAAATATTTGTAAAACCAATAAACCTTGTATGCAGCCTAGTTCAAAAAATTCAAGGCAATACTTCAAATGTTCCACTATTACATAATTGTCTCCGCAGAGGTCAGATGGCTGGTTTTCAAAATATCAACAAGCTCTTTTCAAAAATCATCTCAGTGTTTTATGGTATTATCACATTGTAGGTCATCTTTGATCTGTCATAGCAATGTTTAACAATAACAGCCTACATCATATTTGTGTTATCTAAACTGCCAAAAGCACTCTCCATCACAAGCACTGACCACTGAAAAACAAGCAAGACGTCAATACAAGAAGATACCAGTGACAAATCTGATTGTTAATTAGGCTTGATAAAATTATGTCCATAATAACTCTTTAATTAAAATTATAAAATTGAGTAAACCTAAAAATCATATAGCTTTCTCTGAAAACTCAAGACACACTTCTGCTAGCCCCAAGCCCAAAAGAGCCTTGAAAGAAAGCTACAGTAAAACCAAGACACCATCTTATTCACTGAAACAGATCAAATTAATTTCTTGGCAAGCAAGCCTTTTATACAGTCATGTTTTCTTAATGACGGCCCAAAGATCAGAAAAATGTGACACTATACGCAAGATGTCACACATGAGTTGTTAGCCAAATTTTAGACAAAAGCTGAACTTGCTTCCATTATGAGCTCTGGTTAAGTATGTTGATGAAGCACTTGTTTCCAAGTTTCAACAAGATATAGGCAAAGGTTTTGGTGCTGTAGGTTTGGCATTAACAGGCGGGTTTACTGCTGCAGCTGTGTTTTACGTCGATCAGCTGAGATTTGGTAAACACTGTTGTTGTTATGTGTGAAAACAAAACATCAAAACAGCCTGTGCTCACATGGAAGGACAATTGAAATAACATCTTTCAGCTAATGTACAATGGCCGTCTCACGTCACAAGACTCTGGCCTCGCCGATCTCCACGACAACGGCTGATAATGAGCTGCTCTGAAACAGGTGCTTCCTCCAGGTCCCGGCGGGAGACCTCAGCCTTTTACTCACTGTATACACCACTGTTCTGTCTGAGGATATGCCAGGACAACACGCATGTTCTGCACCTTCAAGCCAAACAGCAGTCTTTTTAGTAATAAAAATGTGAATTGACTAAATTTGTTTGTGTGTGTCAAGATTATTTCGTTCATCTAAATAATTACAACCTTTCCTGAAAATCTCTTTGTTCCCATTTCCTCCAGAGCTTAGTGGTCACGAGTGTGGAAAGTCCTGGTTGCTCGACGACAGCTCTTTGTTTCCTGGTGCGTTTGACTGCATTGGCACACGGAGCATTGATTACTCATCTGTGGATCTTCCTGTCAAACACATGATCCCATTCCAACTGCATCCTGCCAGTTGGAATGCACTGTTTAGTTTCTCTAGTAAACATCATAGGACTAGACGTGCGCTGCGACATGTCAAGTTATGGCCATTTGAGTGAAATCCACTGAGTGATACAATTGTGGTACATTCTTTCATCTGTTTGTGGTTTAAACAAGTGCACAGTGATGAAGACTGAACTTAATGATGATGAACCAGACAGCTGTGTCATGGGCTGCTTATTCAAATAAATGGCTTCTTGAAATGCCTTAAGTTCTTCATCACCTATAAATACAATGTCACAATAGTTCCAGAACTTCAAGTGTGTGTATTTTGAGACAATAAACCATAATAAAACTGTTTCCTCATGTACTGAAGCCAGTCAGACAAAAGCACTTTACACACTTTATCAATACCTCTACTTTCATGGACGTTCAGGCCTAATTACAGCAGAATTTTGGAGGAAAGAGGAAGAGGTCAAGAAGTCACGATCTGGACGAGGAGAATGACAATGTTTACAGCAGCGTTACATAAAGCTATTTTAATTGAGAATATTTTATTATAGAACAAACACTGTAGTATACAATGGTGTTTCCAGACCACTTCATGAAGTTTGTAGCAACATCTGTGTGATTGTTATACATCAATCACACCACACAAAATTGTACTGAAATAATTTAGTCTGCCAAATTATATTCAACAGAGTCAAAACTCCCAGACTCCAAACAAGCATTTACCTTTAAAGGAAAAAGGTCAGTTAAAGCTATGAAATAAAGTGACTTAAAGGTGCATTGTGTAACATTTCTGGTGGCAGGTCCCTCAAAAGCTTTTCTTCATGGAGATGTTATTGCTTTGTCTTGAATGTTTCACAGTACGTAATTAAACCTTTCTATCTTTGTGGAGACCAAACCAGACCAAGTTACAGGTCAGATCTGTGGAGAGGCGACCCTGCTGACAGTCAGAATGCCTGTTTTTCTAGGTAGTTTTGAGCTATAAAACCAGAAAAGAAAACCAAAAAAGTTACACAATGCACCTTTAAGGATTTATGTTTTTTTCTTCATGCACTTGACTGCATGGAGCTGTACAAAACTATGTTATTGATGAGAGTCTGATTGATAGTGTATCCTCTGGGGTCCTCAGGGTCAGTCTTCCGTCTGCTGGCTACATGTGATGATCTGACCCTCATGTTTACCGTGAACTGCTTAGGAATGTGTCTGACACAAAGCGTCTCCGGCTGTCTCATCACGCAAGTGACTGCAGCCAAATACAAACAAACTTCACTCACATGCAATTCAGTGGAGCAGCATCGATCACAGAGGCTTAAAATGTGAAGATAGATGTCCAGCAGGATGGCATTATTACTTTAATGAAATAAATAGGGCTATGGTTGACTAAAGAAAGGCTGACTAAAGTCATGTCCTGTGGATCGATTACTGAACTAAAAGGGGGTTTGATGTGGCACTGGAAAAGATGTGGCACTAGAAAAAGCTCTTAAAACTATTCGGTATCTCGTTAATCTGACCCAGTCGGCATTCACAAGATCACAACCTCACTGGAGTTCATGCAAAAACAACATAGATGCCTAAAGGGGCTATCCAAAATAAATAAACAAAATGAATAAATATTTATACGCAAAAATGACAGCAAACTTACTCCATGCTGTCTCTTTTCTGCTCTCATCTATATAAATGACTATAAAATATTTAATCTGCTATTTTGGTTAAATAAATAAATACAATAAAAATGAAATAACTACATTGTAATGTAGACGTATGATATGACACACACAAGACTGCTCAAAAATTATTTTTAAACTTTGAAATAATGACTTAAATTATAAATTTTATTTCTCAGTTGTCTGAAATAATTGTGTAATGTCACATTTAAAAAGTGTAAAACTAGAAACTTATATCACCTGATCAATATTAAACCTGATGGTTTCTAAAGACATTTACTGGCTATCAGAGAGACAGGTTTTTATACTTTTATACAACATTTGTGAGAGTTATGGGGCAAAAACAAGACAAGGTACAAAAGCCTGAGCTGACAATCAAACCTGTAAACATCTGTGGTATGTGCCCTGGAAGATGAATCACTAAAGTCCACACGAATAAATGTGGTTTTAACTTGGACCATATATTTTGACAGTTGTACTATGTCCTCTGTGTCCATTTACAGTTAACCCTTTGACTGCGGAGCCATAGAATTGTACCGGCGCACGCGGCACTGACCTCCATCTTGACAGGGCTCATCCAGAACAGATGACCATCTCGTTGGTTCCTATCATTATCACTTGACTGGAAAGATTAGGAACACATTTTTCCAGCACAAGTTGTAAACGCTTTTTCTATGTGCATTCCTCATCTGTGGTCATTTAGTTTGCTGGGGGCCTGTTGTGACCACAAAATGCTTTTCGTGCTCAGCCTCATCCACTGTTTTGTACAGATGTGCGCCTCTTGAGTTTGTAAATGACTCATTTTCTTTTCTTTTTTTTCATGGAGTAGAGAAAATGTGCAAGTAATAATGGTTTACATACCAGGCCAAGACAGAGCCAAAATGCAAATTGCTTAGTGGGGTCTGTTAAACACTATGGTGTGTCTTCATTAGGGCTTCAAAGTTGGAATTTCAGTCATTTGGCTTTGGAGGAGAAGTTTGTCACACACCATCATAGACATGCACATTTCCTGTCCCTGCATACACCCCTGAGTCCCTTGTGTAAGACTAAACTACACCACAACATATGAACCATATTTAGCATGTTACTGATCTTTCTTTGTATTTTTTCAAAGAATTAAATTAATTAACTCAGGGACATTACCAAAACAGAGATTGCTAAACATTAAAAGCATCCTAATTCCATACTAGCCCACTCCAGTGAGGCACATTATCAGGGCGCCCTGAGAATAGCCCTCCATCTTCATTTCAGTCAAGCGTGACACATAATGAAGCATTGGGATGACAGCTACAGTGAGGAAGTAATAGGTCCCAATGAAAGGCACACATCTGGAACCTCTAAACAAAGTGCATTCAGCAATACTCCGGGCTATATTTAACTCAGAATATTTGGGATGACAGGATTTTTGAGGCATGATTCGTCGGAGCCACCCATCCTCATTACTCAGCGCTGAGCACCGGCCAAGGACAAACTTGTTCAAATTTTAGCTCATAGTTCAAATATGCGGTCGGCTCCAAGCACAAGAGGTCACGGGTACAAATTAAGATGGGTTTTAAGTCAGGAAGGGCATCTGGCAGATATTTAAGAAATATAAATAATTTAGAGAAGGAATATTATACAACCCTTGGAGCTGTTAAAAGGTTTAAACACAATATCATAATATTTGAATAAATGAACCCATGTACCAACTGTTTGGTATAAGGAAATGATGGCCAAGTATTTTTTAAGTAAATTACTGTTATCAATATCCATGATTTCCATCTATTTCTAAGATGGTTTGAGGACTCTGAGTAATTTCACTTTGACATCTTAATATGTAGATTTATTTGCAGAATTGTTATATATGCATTCATTCAATATACCTCGTAAAAACACAAGCACAACCCCTGTGTTTGTATGGGGCAGTTTAGAAAACTTCCAAATATAAGGTGCTGCCAAAATAGTGCCCAATAGAATACAATGGATCCAACATTTTATTAGTAGTTTATTGTCGTTTTTCTCTTTTATGGGTAGAACAACACAGAACACATTCTTAATGGCCACCAACAGACTGCACATTACAAAGAAAGTCGTAAGCGAGGCTTTTGACAACCACCTCACAAAGTGTCAATTTGAGTTGCAATAACAGACTCGCTTGTCCTCATCTGACTTAGAAATACATTTGTGTTCACAATAGTTTGCAGAAAACCACACTGTATTCTCACACAACCACTGATCATGACCAGATTTAGATCAGGATGTAATCAATAGCAACAAAATGTTGATGTATTAGAGCATGTTTTTTTTTTTTTTTATCTTGCATCAGAAATCAATATTATGCAGTGTACTTGACATTACTTCAAAACTAAAATGCTATGGGGTAACAAGGATGTGTTGCTGAATCATTATTTTACTCCCATATGGCAAATGTCTTTGGCACAAGAGAGCTGCTCAAAACAAAGCTGTGAAATACACAGATCATCTCAGCCGTCAGCCGACAAAAATACAGGCTTTTCTGTTTGGAAGTAGGGACACAAACTGCACCCATACACCACAACACTCAAAAATGAGACTCACCATTTCAACACCCTGGGGGAATGCGGTGCCCTCCCAGTCCTTTTTGGGGTATCGCTGAATGATCTTTCCACATCCCTCTTCTGAACCTGTGGGTAACAAACACACAAAATTTGGTATCACTTTAAATAAGTACATGTACAACTCTGCGTTAAAGTATTCTAAGTATTCAGAACACAGTACTGTTCCTCCCATCACTGGGCAATTATCAAGATTTTCTCATATTGAATTATCATGATTTTATTTTAGTTCATATTAAAAAAAAATATTTCAGTATAAATTTCCTGAACACAAAAAATGAAGACAAAAATAGTATTTGTTTTCCCTTCAAAGTCCAAACCACATAGCTTGATTAAAAAGACCCAAGTATATCATCATTAGAAATTACAGACAGAATCTATATTAAATTTTGATCAAATTGTTCATAGCTTATAAACACAGCTTCAATATAAAGTTTACACATAATTTGATAAAATGTAAAAAGTAGATCCAGTGTAGCACTTTTGCTAAAATTAGACCCAAACTCTAAGGCCCATCTAAATATAGAGTAACTGCTCAGAACCAATAGTGTGGATGAAATTGAATTTTTCTATAGACCACAAAGCATATCATGTCCTGGTTATTACAAGTGCACACAAAACTCTGGTGATGTCCTGCTGAGCATGACCGATTCAAGATGTTTTTGGAGGAATGTGGCTTAAAGTGAGATATGGAACCACTAACACAAAGCAGAGAGGTCATTCATTTTTAGTAGTAAAGCTGTGACAAGCAGGCAACGCGGGGATAGTGAGGAGGGCAGAAAAATCAAAGTTAACCCGGAGGCATGTGGGGGCATTTTTTCTGCTTTCTGCTTTGATTCTTTCAAAGTTCAGTTGAATCAACGTATTTCCAGAATCTCTCGTGAAAAATGAATCTATAAAGCACCATACTGACCCATAGTCCTTCCAATGCTCCGTCATAGTCTTTGTTACAATTTGTCCTAAAAGTGTAAAGCATGGCATTTAGACAAAAGCATGACAGCTGGACGCTGATCTATAGCAGGTGTACAGCATTGCAGGCTACATTTCAGATTTGCAAGGCTGACCAGTACACGCTCAAGCTGTGAAAAGAGAAAAAAAAATTCCCCCTGGACCCCATATGGACTGGTCTTGCAAAATGTTGAAACTTAAATTGTTGCTAATAATTTGGAGTACAAAGCAAATGTATTCATTTAAACTTTAAAAAGTCATATCAAGGTTGGAGTGAATTAACTTTTTTTATTAACAAAATTTTTTAAGCCATTGTTGAAGCCATATTTTGCTCTATTTCAATCTTTCCATGTTCAAAAGATAAATCTGATCACTGGGGACAAACTGAATGACTGGGCACACAGAGACGGGGGCAGCTTGAAAAAAATATCACTGCCAAATATCAGCTACATTATCTGGGATCTGAAACTCCACCGATATCACCGATACAGATACTGGAACCGATACATCGTTCATCACTAGCATTTTAGCAGCTGATTGACTCAGCAAACCACGGAGCAAAATTCTGTAGAAGTGTGAGTCACAAATGGGTCACAGGTCACATATAGGTCGTTTCAACAAACACTCCACTTCACTGCAGCTCATTACCATAACATCATGTGGCTGTGTTAGCCTCGAGCCTGCTGTCAACAGCTCCTTAAAACTCCAAGAGGCACAGGGACAAATTAATCTTGACAAAGCTCCAGAGACACTGCGGTGATCGGTATCGTGTGTTTGTATCTGGTTTGCAAGGATTTGGGATGGCCTTTGTTCACCTGTGCAGCCGGGCAGTGAGGCGTATCCTGACCCCGTACGGCGCAAAGGGCCATGCGGTCTTACTGTAACGTGTCTTTGCAGCTCCCCTAATTGAAATCACATGCTTCCAGTTCCAATTTTCGACCAGGGACGAAAATAAATGACAGGATTCCTTGCATTCCATGAGGTTGCACCGTTGTATTAAAACAGGCTGTGCGTTCAAATATGACCCCCCTGGTAACTGTAAAGAACCCCACGTCTGGCTTAATCGAAACCAGGCATGAAAGAGAACATGCTAATTTGAACATCCGCTAGTCCAAGCATAAGGGAGACAAAAGCCCCAAATCGAGGTGTTTGTTTAATTTGTTAATTTATATCCTGGCAGATACTTTAAGGACAGTAAAATGTGTCCAGTCCACAGCACGCGCTTGCATGTTTAAGAGTATCTTTTGGGTTGGCTGATCTCCAACCCAAAAGAACATAATCTGTCAATAGTAAATTGGGAATGTAAAAGTATATATAAAAAAATACACAGAGTGGCTGTTATGATGAGTTTTGTGTATCTGATTGTGATGTATTCCTTCAGTAGATCCTTCCTGACAATATTAAATCACTTTACAAAACAACTGACAAAATGTTTTTCACCATGTTTTTTTTTAATTTAATTTTCAATTTAATTGTATAGCCACCAGACTTTCTCTAAATCGCTAACAAAAATCTCAATTGCATGTGGATTGTGGACGTGTTTGCTCGAATGCACCCAGTGTAATAATAAGCAAACAGTTCTAAAGAAAATCAGGAGTTATCTGTGTTTGTCCCTCAAATCATGCCGACGTGCTGCTGTGCCCTGACTCACAGCATCGTCATGGAGACTCACAACAAGGGAAAAGGGTGCAGAGAGGGGTTGGTAGTTATTCTCAGAGGAGGTTTGGAGACACAAGCATGAAAATTAGGTAAAACGAATTACATTGAGCAAAATAGTATTACAGTCATTTCCGCACTATAAGCTGCTACTTTTTTCTCACACTTTGAACCCTGCGGCTTATACAGTTGTATGAAAAAGTTTGGGCACCCTTGACAATTGCCATTATTTTCATTTATAAATCATTTTGATCTATCAAATAACTAATGGACACAGTAATATTATTTCAACAGTGAAATTAGGTTTAACAGCAGTATGCATCAAAACAAAATTAGACCGGTGCATAAATTTGGCCACCTTAACAGAAAAATCTATCAATATTTAGTAGAACCTCCTTTTGCAAAAATAACAGCCTCTAGACGCTTCCTGTAGCCACTAATGGGATCCTGGATGAAGGTATATTGGACCATTCCTCCTTACAAAACATCTCTAGTTCAGTGAGTTTGTTCAGTGGTTTGATGGTTGCCGAGCGTGGACAGCCTGCTTCAAATCATCCCACAGATTTTCAATGATATTCATGTCTGGGGACTGGGATGGCCTTTACAGAACATTGTACTTGTTCCTCTGCATGAATGCCTGAGTAGATTTTGAGCAGTGTTTTGGGTCGTTGTCTTGTTGAAATATCCAGCCCCAGCGTAACTTCAACTTTGTGACAGATTGATGAACATTATTCTCAAGAATCCGTTGATATTGAGTGGAATCCATGTGACCCTCAACTTTAACAAGATTCCCAGTACCGGCACTGGCCACACAGCCCCACAGCATGATGGAACCTCCATCCAATTTTACTGTGGGTACCAAGTGTTTTTCTTGGAATGCTGTGTTCTTTTGCCGCCATGCATATCGCCTCTTGTTATGACCAAATAACTCAATTTTTGTTTCATCAGTCCACAGCCCCTTATTCGAAAATGAAGCTGGCTTGTCCAAATGTGCTTTTGCATACCTCAAGAGACTCAGTTTGTGGCATCTGCGAAGAAAAAGGCTTCTTCCGCATCACTCTCCCGTACAGCTTTTCCTTGTGCAAATTGCGCTGTATTGTTGACCTATGCACAGTGACACCATCTGCAGCAAGATGACCTTGCAGGTCTTTGGAGGTGGTCTGTGGGTTGTTTTTGACCATTCTGATCATCCTTCGTGTTTGCCTCTCTGATAGTTTTCTTGTCCTGCCACTTCTGGCCTTAACAAGAACTGTGCCTGTGGCCTTCCATTTCCTCACTATGTTCCTCACAGTGGAGACTGACAGCTGAAATCTTTGAGAGAGCTTTTTGTAGCCTTCTCCTAAACCATAATGCTGAACAATCTTTGTTTTCAGGTCATTTGAGAGTTGTTTTGAGGCCCCCATGTTACCACTCTTCAGAGGAGAGTCAAAGAGAAGAAGAACAACTTGCATTTGGCTGCCTTAAATACCTTTTGTCATGACTGGATGCATCTGTCTATGAAGTTCAAGGCTTAATGAGCTCATCAAACCAATTTTGTGTTCCAATTACTCTGTGTTGATTAGTTACAGGTATTCAAAGCAACAAAATGACAAGGGTGCCCACATTTTTGCACAGCCTATTTTTCACATTTGATTTAATTTCATACAAATGAATATTACTACACTTAAAATCTGTGTCTGGAAAACCACCCAGTCTTCGGCTTTTACGGGAAAATGAATGACATGCCACTGTGATCATTTTCTGTGAAGACAGAGTCTGTTATTATGCAACCTCAGAGGGGTACCCGAACTTTTTCATACAACTGTACAATGATGCGGCTAATATATGGCCAGATAATTTATTTATCAACACAGCAGGTTGACGCGCAGCCTGAGTGCAGAAAGTGCCACTGTCTGTGCGGTTAACATTAAGTTGCAACGCTAGCTAGCACTGTTGTTAGCTCACTAAAACAGGTGCTGTGTGATAAAATAAGTTGATTCTAAACTAACATTGTGAGTGGGATATATCATAATGGCTCGTATTGGATAAATGCAGGTGGGTGCATATATGACGAGAAGAAATGGCTCAAACTTCAGTAGCCAGTAGGGATGCAATGATACCATTTTCCCACGATTCGATACATATCTTGATACATGGGTCACAATATCGATTTGATTTCGATACATTTTAAGACACACAAAAAAAGCTCATGTCATTTTTTTCTGCTAATGAGTATAATATAATAACACTATGATGTTAATGAAACAATACATACATTATATACAATACATTACAGTACAATTACTGTACAGCTGTACTTTATATGTGAAGTCTTTTAGTTCACTTGATTCAATGATTTACAGTTCAGAATCTTTATTCAGAGAAAATATGAACAGTGCTTTCTCAGGCTATTTTATATTTTATAATATAGCCTGTCTACTCTTAGTATAGACTGTAGAGGAGTTTCACTATCAGACTTTTCCTTTTTTGATGATGATTTCTTTTCTTTTCCTCCTGAGTGTGTCTCTCCTCTCACTGCATTCACAGAGGCTCCTGTGTCGGTGCTGCTCTGCCTCGTCTCCAGCAGCAGAGACAGACGGTAGCTCCTCCCACACTGCCCTGCTCTTTTTACACACTGCGCTCTCCCAAATACTTTCTGAACACTCAGACTATGTTATATTACATAGAAATGTCTCAACAGACTGTTTTCTGAGGAAAACTCATGAAATAGAGTAAGAAAAAGATTGCATATATTGCGAATGTATATACGAGCGCATTTGAAGCACTAACAGCTATGTTGTTTTTTTTTACTGTTGATGTGGCTGAAATCCAAAATCAAACACTCCAGCGCCTATGTGTTTTCCCAGTATACTAGTTTTAATGCCAAAGTTCAGCACAGGTGAATATGTGTAGGGATAGCTCATTAGGTAAGGCACTGGGTTAGAATGTGGGAGACTGGGATTTGACACTTTAGCTGAAAGCATCAGTTTTTTCATGAGTTTTAGTTTTTGTGTTCTCTTTATGAGTTATATGAGAAGTAAGATCGATGCATCACTGATCACAATACAGGCATAAGACGCTGTATTTTTCTATTGTACCTTTGTTGTGCTGTTAGTTGTACTTTGTTAATGTTCTCCTGTTTAGCTTATGTGGCAAAGTGCTGCATTTGTAAAGGGGTTGAGTTTTAAGATAGACGGGTTATTTTTTGTTTTTGCCCATGTTTTCCTCGTGGAGTGGTGCACAAAGTGCCCAGTGAAGCTAATTTCTTCTTGAACCCAGGCACCAAAGGCAGCCTCTAGGCAGCCTGAGATCATGGATATGCTGTGTTTCTGTGGCCCTATTACCCCTGTTTGAAACTGAGCAGTCAGAGCCAGAGCGGGGATCACTTCTTTAGGCTGCTGGACAGAACGCCGCACTGCCTCTCTGGCTTTAGTGGGACTGCGGTGCGCCCTACTCGGCTACACTGTGGCTGACGCAGAGAGCGGCCGGGTTTCCCGGACTGTCAGCTGGCCCTGCTGCTCACCACGGGGAGTGGACATGCGTCGTCGTCACAATTGGATTTATGTGGATTTGTCTTAAAACTCAAACTCCAACCCCTTTAAGTGATAGTGCAGCACACTGCCACATAAGCTGAACAGGAGTACAAAGCACATCAACAAAGTACAAGACTAAAGCTCATGAAAAAACTGGTGCCTTCAGCTAAAGTGACTCCATACACAATTGGGGAAGATGAGTCTCAAACCCCAGTCTCCCACATTCTAACCCAATGCCTTACCTAATGAGGAAAACACGTAGGCTCTGGAGTGTTTGATTTTAGATATTCTTTTTTTTTTTTATTGGCCATATATATATATATATATTTTTTTTTTTTTTGGCTTGCCACTCTTCTGTAGTTTTCCTTTCGGACCAAAATAAATGACAACACAGGGCGTATGGAGGGACACTTGCATTTCGATCAAACATGTGTATCCAATCGAGCCACCAGTATCAAACGATTCAGTACTATATTATACCGACTATCGTTGCATCCCTAGTAGCCGGACATTCACTCATCCACAGGTATACCTGATCAGGATTACCTAGCCCCCAGGAGAGTCTGAAATCTGATGAAATCCTACAAGACACTGACATGATACCAGACAGGACAGCGGCTCTTTCTGGAGGAAATATGCGCAGTAGAGTGCGAAGTGATGGGTGTGCCGAGCGAGACCATGGATCTATAATAAAAAATAAAAATATTATAAAAAAATAAAAATATAATATTATAAAAAAATGTGTGTGTGTGTGTGTGTGTGTGTTATATATATATATATTTTTTTTTTTATTATTATCATAGTTCTATAGGCGAGACAAACAGGTGGAAGAGACGATGCGCAGAGGAAGATGCTAGTTTGATATTTTGCACTTCATACACACACCCTCCTCATGGAAAACATGAAATAAAGAAATACATATGATGCAGCTTTTAAGTTAAAGGCAATTGATCTGGCTGTCAAAGAAGGAAATAGAGCTGCTGCAGATAAGCTTGGCATCAATGAGTCGATGGTGAGCGTGACGAACTGCTTCACTGCAAAAACACGACAAAAGCTTTCAGAGGCAATAAAAGCAGATGGCTGGAACTTGAAAAGGTAGGTGTGACCGATATATATGTACAATTTCTTTTTTCTTTTAAAATTTTGGTGATGCGGCTTATATTCAGGTGCGCTCAACAGTCCGGAAATTACGGTAAGTATTTAATAAGTAGGTGTGTGTAGAATCCCTCAGTCGTCCAGGTAGAATCCATAGCAATTCCTCAGTCATCCAAGCTGCTTCTTCAGTTCAAACTGAAGAAGCAGCTTGGATGAGCTGCGAAACGTATTCAGCCAAATAAACTCTGTCCAGTTGACAAATTAAATTTCTCCTTTTGCTATTTAATAAGTATTTACTCCATATTTTGCCTGGGTGCCATGTACAGGAAATATCATAAATAACTGGGCACTTCACTCTCCACTGCACCTTCAGCCTCCCTGCCTGCCCTGTCCCGGGCTGTTTCAGGGCTGAATTACTTTGACTTGCACATTTCTTATAAGTGAAAACACTTTGGGTTGTTGGTCTTTCTTGATTAGAGCAGATGTTTTTGCTCTTAAATGGTTTTCCTTCATCCTCTTGATTTATCAAGCCGTTTTAAATGTTAAATTAGCACAATGCATATGACCGTGTATGGCCACAGCAAACTTTACGCTCAAGTGGCATCAAACTGCCCTGGTTCTGCCCTGTCATGCACACAGGTGGGCTGATCTGGATCAGGTCACAAGCTCTGCTTTATCAATGTCCCCCACACTCTCAAAATTGGAATAGCACAGACATGCGCTTTGGAGACTGGATTGGAAATATTGAAACACTGTGAGAAAGGATGTCCTACAGATAAGTTATTGATTTGCATCATCAATTTTTTCATCACTTTATAAAACCAAAAGGGAAAAAAAAAATCTTCCTATAATCTCTAGGCCTGTCTGCAGCAGTTCCTCCACATCCAGGCAATAAGCCTCAATAACTCTCCAAAGCTCCAAAATTCTTTGGATAGCCTTTGATGTCCAAAGGGAACCCTCAAGGACAAACAGGTTACTCTGATGCATGCTATATATGCATCAGAAAAGATTAAGTGAAAATCTAAATCACATTGCACTGTAGGTCATGGCAGGACAAGCATCATGCCCAAAGGGGAATAAATCAAATAGACAAAAGACAGAGAGAGCTACAAATCTGTAAGCAGTGTTGTTCCAAAGAGAACGTTTTCTTTGGAAATGCTAGACCAGATCTGAGCCACTTCGTGTCTCTGAGCCCCCTGTGAAGAGACATGGAGATTTGACACTGTGACAACAGGCCTCACTACTGTTCCTCCACCTCCAGGATTTTGGACAAGCATTTGCTGGCATAAAAGAAATCTCACAGTAGCCAGTGGAGTTTCCCTCTGTATCAATATAACAGGGAGGAAGGAACTCCCCCGTTGTGATCTCTGCATCACTTAACAGCAACTCAAAATCACAAACTTGGAATGAAAAATACAAACATAACAAATCTAGGACTGGACAAATAATTGTAAAGGAATAGAATATTCCAATAGGAATAGAATATTCCAATATCCTGTCTTTTGAGGACCAAACCTGCTACCACACATTCCACTTGACACAGGCTAGTACCAAGGCTATGTTAACAAGAGGTAGCAGGTTGGGAATCATGTACAGAGCAGATAATGCTCTCTGTACATTTACCTTGCATTTTTCATTCACTCCATACTATGCAAGGTGGGTGAAGTGTCTCGCTAAAGGACACAGTGTGAATGTAATAATAATAATAATAATAATAATAATAATAATAATAATTATTATTATTATTATTATTATTATTATTATTATTATTATTATTATTATTATAAGCAGACTCACCCCAGCTGAGATAGGCCAGATCTCAAAGGTCAAGGCCTGACAGAACCAAGTTGGGTCCCAAAATGTGTTGTTTATAATAATGCTATACAAACAACAGCAGCTGATTTAATTGGTTTAAAACTTGTTTTTTCAATGCAAGCCATTGAAACCAAACATTCATTCAAAATTAAGTTGACCTCAAAGTAATGAATCAAGTCTGACATTTTAAAATATGTAAATAGATGGCCTACAGTAAAAATAAATAAATAAATAAATAAATAAAAGGCAGAAGAAAACATGCATGAGCAAAAAAGAAAATTTGATGATAGTCAAAAAAAAACCCAAACGATTAATTGATAATCACCAAAATACACTCAAATAATATGAGCAAAACCTGCGACCAGTGGATTTAGATTTCAATATAATTTTTCAATGGATTATATAAGTTATAGTTAGTCATTCTTAAGATGGATATCAATTCAGAAAACATTTTCATTCAGCACATGAAGGCTGTTTCCTTAATTTTCTAGTCCTTACATAAGCCATTCATTCAGAAAATCAGGCCCATAACATTTCTGCGCAACAACTGGGCACTTTAGGAACTATGATATTCCTCCACTTCACAGTTTGAGACAGACAGCTGGGCAAAAACATTCTGTCAAAATCTAAATTTATGAAGAACATTTCCAGCCAGTGAAGAAAAACACTGCCCTTCTGCAAATGGAAAAAACAGAGTACAACACAGATTTGGTACACAGCATCCATCTCAGCTGTCGGGTACATACCAGCATTTTTGTGAAAATAATTCAAGGGGGCTGCAACTCACGACAGCCCCTAGACAGACCTAGATTGGTCTGATGATGTGGAATCTGGTTGTGTCCTGCGTTTCCTATTTTAATCACTTCAATATGCTCCAAATACAAAAATAGCTCAGCATTAATTATTAGCTTGATACAGTTACTGAAATAGGTCATGAGTCTAGTGGGTTTGTGTGAAGCATTTACTGTACTGTAATATAAGAAAGAAAATCAAGAAATATTATATTTTAAAAAATGCAGTTAGACCAGCTACATGAATAGAATAAGGATGTGGTCTAGTTATACTGGATCCCTGGCATGTTAGGTTTTCTGTGTCAGTGTAATGCAATAATAATAATATCCCTTACAGAGATCACTTGGTTGCATGACTCAACATATGGACTGTATGCTTAGTTAGCACTGGATCCATCTTAGTAATCTCCAAGGAACTGGGTCAAACCACCACAGCAACAGCCAGAGCCCAAAAGAGCATGACCCAAACAGCGCATTACTCCCTGGTTTCAATTATTCTGCACAGCGCACTCAAACACTTTCATCTGGTGCAGAAGAGGCTGTGTCTGTGATATATATCATCTGACACTGCGTTACCAAAATTGTAAGCCATTAATTGGGTGCAATTTGAGAGGCACAATCACCAATAAACAAGTAAATACATTTTATATTTTAGCCATTCCTTCTGAATCCCACTTAAAGGTCCTATATTATGCAAAATTGACTGTTGTGACCTTCAAGCCATGTTATAATGTTGTTACCTCATCAAAAACATACCTGGAGTTGTGTTTTGTTTCAGTCACAGGTTTGTCCTTTATTATTAGTCTGTCATCTCCAAAGCTCAAAATGCTCTGTTCCACCTTGTAATGTCAAGTAGCGGTAGTTTTCAAGTTAGGCAAGAAAGGTATAAGGAGTTTAAAAACATAGTAGAGCACTTCCTGTATTACCACATGACATCACAAGGTGGAACAGAATGTTTTCAGTTTGAGAGAAGAATTAATCTTAAATATAAAGGGTTTGTGTGTTAAACATGTGTGAATAAACAAAACACAACTCTGGGTACGTTTTTGATGAGGAAACAATATTATAACATAGGTCAGAAACTAGCAAAATATAGGCTCTTTAAGCCGCAACTTGTGAGAGAAAAGTCAGGGTGCTGCGTTGTCTTGGCATTGCCGGGAGCATTTTGTCTTATGCATAAAATATTCCTTAGTCAATCAACTCTGGTGCACTCAAAATCAATTCAAGACACTGTTTACCTTTTGTCTAAAGCGATCTATAGTGAATTCTGCTGCACTGGCCTCTCTCTTGAAGGATGCCACTGCCTGGTATTAGTACAAAAAGTTGCAAGGCCTGCGATCATAACATTAAAGTGATGCTAAACTAAAATGTATTTAAAAATATAAAATCTGACTGTGCTTGCCTTACTGTTGCTTCCTTTGGGCTACTTCCTATAGACTACTTCGTATAATACTGGATACAGACTCATGATTCTTCTCTCATTCACAACTTCCCTCCCACAATGCACCACACAAAGTGCAGTGAAAAGTGTCCTCCCTACAGCCTGAAAAGGAAAAGTGAGGTTTATCCAAAACAGAGCATTCCAGGCTGTGCAGGCATGGGAGCTTCCTGTCCCTCTCCGAGCTGTGGACTCTAGGATAAATCTGCCTCTGCTCGCAGCGGAGTATTGCTACGCCCATTATGAAAAAGCTGAGCGCTCTTCCGGCAAAAACAAACGCTGCACATCAAATTTTGACAAGTGTGGCAAGAGTGGGTAAAAATAGAGGGCAAAAACGGGAGACGGGAGGGGCGTGCAGGCAGCTCGGACTGGAGGAACAAAAAAAAGAGACTGCCCAAAGTGATGCGTAAAAGGTGGATCAAAGCGTCTCCAGCAACATGAGCATTCCAGATGACACTTTTACTGTGTAGTTAACATAATATAAGTGTTAGTCCAAAAGGGACAGTAACAGACAAGTCACAATCACGAGCAACAGGGACAGGATATGACCGATTTGGGAATCTCTTGGAAGTTTGTGTCTTCCAAGTTACATATCTAAATAAGATGCTGTGCGCTCTGCTGTCTAAACGATGTATTCAGTTTGTTAAGAGTTGCATGTGTTAGTATTGTTGCATTTTTATTGTGTTACTGACAGAAGAAAGTGTTTTCCCTGTCGGCTGTTAGCTAGCGCTAGGCTAATCGCATTGCTATCTAGCATCAACATCCAGTGTGACTGACGGCCTGACGCACAAACCACAGCGTATGACTTCATTTTTGAAGCTGACATAAAGTCAAACTTACCGGCTTTTTCATGGTCGTATCCAACCACAATGAAATAGTCAGCCAATCTCGCCATGCCTGCTGATTTTCCCGGAATATACCAACACAATTCAGCATTTTTCCTTCTTCCAAAGCACAGCCATGTTTGACAGAAGGAGTGTCAGTGCGCTTGCGTGCAAGAGCGGGACACATCCATGGGCGTGGGTCCCCAGTTTACAAATAAAGCACTACTTGGCTCTCAAACTTGAGGGCAGCGGGCATTCCATAAGAAGTGACCTAGAATTTGACAAAAAAGACTATCCGGAAAGAGGAAAAGGAGGAATAGTTTGGGGTAAATGACAAGGTAGATCATTTGGGAGCATGTATTTTACTGACATCACCAAAACTACAATATTGGCAAGACAATTAAGAATTTCCTTGCATAGTTAAAATGTTTTCATTGTGTACATAACAGTCAACTTTTTTAAATTATGCATTATGGCCTAGTAATGACTGGGAGGGCCCATAGTTGCACAAACATATGGTGAAACGGTGTGGTAATATCCAAGCTACTCATGGCACAGAAAATCCTCCACTGTTTTGCAAGTTACCAGCATAACTGCACAGTCAGTGGTTCTCAAACTGGTATGGCTACCACTGATGATTATACCAGCTTCATGTCCTGTGGAGAAATGGTTTGGTCATAATACTGATTGTTTTGATCCAAGGTTTAAATTGTTTTAGTAGCCGTCCTGGTTTAGTCTAATCTGGTTTAGTAGACTACTCATTTTAGTTAATGGTTGTAAAGCTAAAAAGCCAGAACTTGCTATTGCAAGAACTTTGCTATTGCAAGAATCACCAATATTTCCTTTCAAACACAATTTCAAGGGAAAAAAGTAATTTGCTTAATATTCAATCTATGCCATTTTATGCTGCCCCTAAAGTATTCTTGGCCAGATCCTCACATACTCTTTTACAAAACATGTTTTTTATCTCAGCATATGACAGCATATTTGAATCTAGGCAGCTACAAATATTTGGGGGAAAGGTCTTGATTAGAGATGTCTGATGAAAAAACAACAAACAAATGTGACAGCCATCAGTGCCCATTCTGTAACTATTACTGAGCCACTGCTGAAGCATGTGTTTGAAGACCCCACTTTCAGCTTTTCCTGGTATATACTGTCCACCTGTTTTCTCAGATTTTACCTTTACAAAGAAAATGTCAAAGGTGTTAAATTTAATCATTCATTTTATAACATCTGCTTTACAGGGGACAAGGAAAAATGCAATTTATGGAGCCAAAAAACAGTTTTTGTCTGTCTTGCACAATCTCCTGTTGTAAACTCCACTAAGGGGATTTCATCTCATGCCGATGGCAATTATCATTACAAAGTGCTTACAAAATGTTTGGAGCGTTACAACATGTGGTCGGCATTTATGTATTTTCTGGGTTTAAATTATGACACCATGTTTTGTCGGAAGGGGCCTCAAGATAAAAATAAACCAGATATTTCTTTGTAGGGGACAATATAGTGTTGCACGGAAAAATGGGTGAAGTGAATTCATGTGTTGAGCATGTGGAGCATGTTGAAACAAATAAATGCACTAATTTCTCTGTTCAACAAAAGTGAAAGAAGATTTTCTTTTCCACTTTCTGAAACACACTGGAAATTTCCTCATTAGGGTTTTACAATGTTCAAAGCCAACAGGGTTTTTACACAATTTCATTCAGTTATACATCTAACTATTCAGTCCAGTAAATGCCCAATAGACTCTTGATAAAAAATATTCTCAGGATGTTTAAATGCTGATACATAAAGAGTCACTTCATTTCTGTTAGCTCAAGCACTATCAATCAAGTTGCAGCAGACATATATGAGTATGAGTAAAACAACTATCATAACAGCGGCCTTAATATATCTTGATGAAAAAACACAAGCTATTATTTTTAAAGATTACATTATATTGAAGAATCCTCACTATCATCTGATTATTTGACTGCATTCCATTTACTTAGACTTCACAACAACAATAGGACACAGTTACGTCAAAAATGTCTGAGTCAATATTATTCATACTTGATTGAGATTGTTGTTGAAGATCATGTTGGAGCCAAACTTAATTTTAGATAACTGTAAAATTCCACTTTGCACTTGTCCAAATAATAAATCATGTTGTCGCTCTGAAGTTAAATATTTACCTCATACAAACAAATTCATTGAGTTTATTGTGTCACAGCTGTGCATACCTGCTGCAGCTATTGAGTTACCCAAGGCTCGTGTCAAAAATATTAATCTATCTTTTAATGTACTTTCGCCCTGACATGGAGTGCAAACATTCCTCAAACTGTACTACAAGCAATTAGTTGGGTCGTCGGCAAAGTACAGCTGTGTCTCCAGGCTCTTAGAGGAAAAGACAAATGATGAAATATTTTTATGTCCTAGTTGTATACCAGAAATGAAACATGTACATAACTGCTTACGTATTTTTTAAGAAACAGGGAATATATTCTCTATAAAAATGTGTACATTTAAGATATTCAAGAGGAAAGAATGTAATTTCAGTCAATAGTTCATGAGTAGTAGAGCAACCCATGTAGTATTGGCAGAAGAAATATGACAAGTGATAACAAGTACATGTAAAAAATGTTATTGGAAAAAGAAAAGTCTAGTATATAGTATAGTACCAATAAAATAGTGGTATAAAGAATACTTTTGAGATGCTGATTTTCAGCTATTTCTGAAGTATATCTATGCTGAATACATTTACTTTAAATTATATATTGAAGTAAATCAATTTTAATGAATCTTCTCTGAGTAAAGTTTTAGTCCAAGAACACCACACCCATGCAGATGGTCACAATTTGGCTTTTTCCTTGTGTCTTTTATCAAAGACTAACAAAATTATATTTACATTATTACCCTTTCATTTAGATAAAGATACAAATTGGGATGTTGAAACTACAAAACTTTGGACTATTTTTGTTAGTTTGGAGTGCCTATTCTGATAAATGACAAAGCAGCGCTGCGTGGGGTGGGGGTAAAGGATGAGAGGCCGTTTTGTCAGTCCCCTCCCACCTCCACTATAAATGCTGCCTGTCTGCTGTGTACGAGCTATTAGAGAAGTGACACAGCTGCCTTACAGAAGTCATTTCAACCTGTGGAATACTCCATTGGACCTGAAACATACAACAGCTTTTGCATCTCGTAGAGACACAGGTATGTGCTTTTAAAACATTGGTGTGCTGTGATTTACTTCTGTCTGGTTCTCTTATCCTTTTTGAGGTCAGAGCACAAGTGTATAGACAGGTTATCTATGGTTATATAAGCAGTTCAGCTCTTAACATGTGTCTACAGAGAATTGCCCTACAGAGTCAGACACCAAGTAGATCCTATTGTTACAATAAATATGCTATTTTGGGCCTTTCATTTGGATAGATGAGTCAGTTTAATCAGATTTAGCTGTGTTTGACTTTAGAGCCAGGCTTATTTTGGACTCTTGAGTGTCCTTTGTAGCACTGGCCAGGGGCCCAAAGCATGGTTGTAGGTTTACTTAACCTAGCAAAACTTGACCTTAGCTTAACTTTTTAAATAAATGAATGATAAGTGCAAATAACTTAGCTTTTGGACTCTTGATGTGGCCCTGTATAGAAAAGATTTATTTTACTTAACATAGCCAGACACTGAAAAGTTAAATATTAATTTATGGAATGAATAAGTGACTAATGTTTGTCTTTGTGATGTCCACAGAGTCAAAATGAAATTTATCCTGCGTTCCTTTCTATGCGGCTGCCTGCTGGCCACAGTAGCGCACTGTGTGGAGCTCGATCCTGAGCTCAAAAAGAGGTTAGTTACTCATATTAATTATTAGCTTTTTAATTAGACTCTGAGACATGTACCTTGTGAGACTAATAGACTTGTTCATGTGTCAGGCTAAACACATGGCTGGGGAGCCGGCTCAGACGGGATCTTCACACTTTGTCTACAGAGCAGAAACTGGTCAGACCTGAAGACTTCAGGGACTCGCTGACACACTCCAGGTAAAGACAGCCACAATTGTGATATGGTATATGATATATGTGATTTGGAAACTTTGAATTGTAGCTTATTCATTTATTTTTTATCTTTTATAGCTCCCACACTAATGTCCGCACCAAGAGGTCCAACCAGCCTAGGAGACAGGGCTGCTCCCTTGGTACCTGCACAGTGCATGATCTGGCACATCGCCTGCACCAGCTCAACAACAAGCTGAAGATTGGCAGCGCCCCTGTGGCCAAGATCAGCCCCCAGGGATATGGCCGCAGACGGCGTTCCATCCTAGAGCAGAGGCTCAGTCTCAGGCAGGACCATGGCAGGCTCAGGCCCATGTGGAGCCAAAGAGACTCTCAGTTCCACAAGCTAGAGGCACTCCTCAGACGGACATGAGCAGCACTTTGAAAGAGGAGATAGAACAGAGAAGAAAGAGAAGAGAATACGTGGTGTCCTCTGCTCCGCTTAAAGATTTTTCAGATGCCTCTGACTCGCGCCAAGTTTTGTCCAGCACATTGTTCCAGAGGATGGAGAGTCAGAGCTCGGCCGGCTGCAGCTCAGTGATGTAGAACAGACTGCAGCTGGCTCATAGACACTGGATGGCACTGAGTGAAGTCATGGTGCTGCTCTCCACTTGTGCTACAAACTGCCCAAGTGGACACATGGTAAAAGTGGGAACTCACACATTTGCTCCTCACAAACTTTGAAAAGTGTATCCTCAGAGGATTGTTATCTGATTGTACTTGTCTGCACTTTTCTGTTGAACTGCATGAACAGAAGATATCTCCATCATGAAGCCAAAGAGGGAGAAGCTCTCCACAGCTCCCAGTTTATATGTATCAGTTCTGGACACTGTATAAGGGAAGTCCCTTCTTTTCTGTGAGATATGTCCTAGTCCTCGAGGGACTGAAATATACTTGAAACTATTTGTTTTTGTACAGATACAAGTGCAATCTATATTTGATTTTTTTTTGTTTTGATTTTGTTTTTTACTTCAATTGTGTGTATATATGTGCTCCTTTATTTAATATTATATAGAGGTTACAATAAAGTACTTATGCAGATTTATTTTTGTACAGGAAGAAATATATATGGGCATTGTAGCTATTTGCCATTATGTTGCAAACTGTGGTTATAGGATATTGTTATATTTGATATATTATATATTTGTTTATTTTATTTTGTTAAATGTTGATACACAATGTCATTTAATAAACTTTTTATACATAAAATGAACATACATTGTGGTTTTGATTCATTGTGGCAAATCAAATTGTAGCCTATTGTCTGGAGGGACAGAGGAGATGGAGCACCTGGTTTTTGTTAAGTGATTACTGAGTCTCATTAGAGACAATCTCACTACATTCTTAGTACATTCCCCCAGTTATGATGACCCCCTCCCGTCCTAAAAAGGCCAGACAGAATGCCAGGCGCATTCCTGCTTGGTTCAGCTCATATTTGTTGGCTCAGCTCTCACACCACAGAGTGGCCTTAGAGCCATGGAGGCTGAGGCTTAGCCCCATCTGTATTCAATGCTGGAGATGTGAGGAGACCAAGGCGGGGGGTTAAGGCTGACATACCAGGCAGCAAGAGCATCTTAGACACTGCAAAAGAGCACCCATAAACTCACTCCCATTTAAGCAGCCCTTTGACACTGGTTTGAACTAATAAGAGCACTGTCCTCACATCATGCTGTTATCATGCTCTCCTCTCAGAGAAACTGTGGGTTAGTGAATATACTTCTCTCATAGGCTACAAGAAATAATTGCTGTGGAATTTGTGAAATTTAGCCTACATATTGACAACAGATTTTTCCTAGGAAAAAAACATAAACTTCCCAAGTCCAGAAGTGGTTATTTATAAATTATCTTACTGGAACAATAGTATACATTAACCTTAGCCTACATGAACAATAGTCAATAAGTAACATCTGTATCTATTTCAAAGGGACTGCCAATACTCAAATAGACAATGCAAACACGCCATCTAGTGGCTAATCAAGTGGGTCCATTAAGGTCAACATTCTCTTGTTATTAGTTATAACGACAGTGGATTATAATAGGCCTACAGTTTTAAGTATATGGACTGCAATTAAAAAGAAAAACTTACCAGTTTTAAAATGCTGTTATTCTGAGAAAAATGCTGAGACCTTTTGTTCCTGAAAAAGATAAAGGTTAGGCCTAGCCATGTAAACTCTCTCAGATGCTCGGTGGTCAGCGGGCGGTCTTAGTGAACAATAAAAAACACTGAACTAGCCTAAATCTGATGGTAAATACGCACAGAGCTGCTTCTTTAGTGTATTATTGATGGTTTTCAGATTCTAGACTGTGATGATGTCATACTCTCAGATGGGGGCAAGGGCCAGTTTTTGTATTGATTACATTGTACTTTGCCATGACATATCCAGAAGGTAAATTCAGAAATATTTGACTTCATCATTTCTATTACGGACACGACCCAAGAACTTACCGAATTACAATAAAAATCCTCATTTTAAAACTATTAATTTTGGCTGTCCCCCGTCTGTATTAAATAATATAGGAATATAGAATGTTGTGATGTCACATGAAATGCCCCGACAGTAGGTCTACAGAACAGAGGCCTACAGAACAGAGGCCTACAGAACAAAGACCTACAGAACAGAGACCTACAGAACAGAGGCCTACAGAACAGAGCCTCAGAACAGAGGCCTAAAGAACAAAGACCTACAAAACAAAGGCCTACAGAACAGAGGCCTACAGAACAGAGGCCTACAGAACAGAGGCCTAAAGAACAGAGACCTACAGAACAGAGACCTACAGAACAGAGACCTACAAAACAAAGGCCTACAGAACAGAGCCTCAGAACAGAGGCCTAAAGAACAAAGACCTACAAAACAAAGGCCTACAGAACAGAGGCCTACAGAACAGAGGCCTACAGAACAGAGGCCTAAAGAACAGAGACCTACAGAACAGAGACCTACAGAACAGAGACCTACAAAACAAAGGCCTACAGAACAGAGCCTCAGAACAGAGGCCTAAAGAACAAAGACCTACAAAACAAAGGCCTACAGAACAGAGGCCTACAGAACAGAGACCTAAAGAACAGAGGCCTACAGAACAGAGACCTACAGAACAGAGACCTACAGAACAGAGGCCTAAAGAACAGAGACCTACAGAACAGAGACCTACAGAACAGAGGCCTACAGAACAGAGGCCTACAGAACAGAGACCTACAGAACAGAGGCCTACAAAACAAAGGCCTACAGAACAGAGACCTACAGAACAGAGGCCTACAAAACAAAGGCCTACAGAACAGAGACCTACAGAACAGAGCCTCAGAACAGAGACCTACAGAACAGAGGCCTACAAAACAAAGGCCTACAGAACAGAGACCTACAGAACAGAGCCTCAGAACAGAGACCTACAGAACAGAGGCCTACAGAACAGAGACCTACAGAACAGAGGCCTACAGAACAGAGACCTACAGAACAGAGGCCTACAGAACAGAGGCCTACAGAACAGAGACCTACAGAACAGAGCCTCAGAACAGAGACCTACAGAACAGAGGCCTACAGAACAGAGCCTCAGAACAGAGACCTACAGAACAGAGGCCTACAAAACAAAGGCCTACAGAACAGAGACCTACAGAACAGAGGCCTACAGAACAGAGGCCTACAGAACAGAGGCCTACAGAACAGAGCCATTTAAGAAAAAATAAATAAAAAATAAAAATGGGCGACTTACTCAACTGCAGTTACCCCAACGTCCACTTGAGGTCACGCTAAGATTTCTAACTAACGCTGTACCAACTAACTTAAGGATGCCTTTTAAAGCTTACTATTGTTTTTACTATTTTTATTTCTTTATTTTTTACCACTGCAGTTTTAATCACACTGAGAACACACTGCAGGCTGTTCGCTGTGATAAGGTGATGGGTGATATTAACATTTCCCAGACACATCAGAAGTGGAATCTTTTGCATAGATTAGACTGAAGCAGCTTAAATTTAAAGTTGCATTCCTGGCTGTGTACCCATATGTTTTATTTTAACACAATCTGACCATAAAGGACCGACTTAAGATATGTTAAGTGAGCCTCCTGAAAATGTGTTGTTTATTATTATTATTTTTTGACAATGTGCTAATGTCTGCATTGTGTCTCCATGGTAACTGCTAAACATTCTGCCACAGATGTAAATGCAGCCCCAGCGTGGTGTCACTGCAAAGTGGAATGTTTTGTGACTGTACTGCTGCCTTAGTTTCATGTAACCATAGTAACACTGTCCTTTTTCTCGTAAAGTCACGAGAAGAAGAAAAAGATGAGAAGGACATATTCACCACCACCTCACGTCCCTGTTTTGGAGCATGTAAGTCACTGGGTTTGGCTACTTCTTTTTAACGCTAAACTGGTAATAACAAATACTAATGAGATAATAATTTATACTAAAGGTAAAAAAAACCAAACAAACAAACAAACAAACATCTTACTTATTTTAAGAAATTAGCAATCATACACATAGGAGGTGTATTGCCACATTTCTGACTCTTATTGTGTCTTAATATGTGGTTTCATTTATAGTACTTGCCAATCATGTAAATGGGAACCAGAACAATAAGAGCTGTGTAAAGTGATGCTTAATCATTCATGAGAAGGCACTTTCTCTGTTGATATGATTCAGCAATATGCAACAATACTTTTGATATGACTGTGTGCTGAATGCTGTTCCTCAGAAGAAATCAGCCAAGCCGAAAACAGTCATTACAACAGCTCTAGTCAGCATTTAGGTAATATTGACATTTGACACTGTCCAACAAAAAGACAAAGAAAATCAGGCCAAACTGTGACATTTTGGAAGTCATGTTGCTAATCCCTATATACAGTATGTGTGTAATAGTGTTGACTACAAACTCCTGTTTATGTCCTTTGTTGGTGGGCTCTTTCTTGCTCTTGTTTTAGATAAGGTTTTAGATAAGGCTGACAGTATATTCTGTCCCATACATATACAATAGGCCAGTGAGCATGAGATCATGAAACAGCTGGCAGAGGAGCAGTCTATGGAAGAGGCCGAGAGGTGAGCAGACAACAAATAGTATTATAATTACATAAAGACAACATATTTTAAAGGTAACATTCTGGCATTCTTATAAATTCAATATGTTTGTAGAAAGAAAGGTTTCAAAATGTATTTGTCTTTTCCACTGCCACAGAACAGAGTGCTTCAGCAGTGGCACCCCAATTTCTGATCCAGAGTAGCACCTCTTGCTCATGGCCAGAAAACTGTCCAGATTTCCAAAGAATCACAGTGGGAGGAGACCACTACTCTGAAGTGAGCCTCAATATTCAATAGTCAATATAATTTCAAATGCCTGTCTTTTTAATAATTACTACCATTTTCCATTCTAATGAGGACTCAGCCAAAGCTCTTTTAAATGACCTGCAGTTCAGAGAGTTACTGTAAAATGGCATATCACAGATTTTGCAGAACCACAGCCCAGTTTCTGAGAATGGCTGAAAAAACGAGAAAGAGGATGAAGTGCTGCCAGGTTAGAAGCTTTAAAAAAACAGTTTAACAAAAGAGGGTGAGGACCCTTATAGTGTGGAGGTCATTCCAGAGAATAAATGCTATATAATAGCAATGGTCAATGGAATATGTTTATGAAAATACAGAGACTCAAAGTAAAAGAAAGCCTCTGTAGATGCCTTGTGTGGACCAGTGTCATTTTGCAGCACACTACACTGAATTGCTGGCTATGATTGCTGATGGTCCCACGTAAGTTTATTTAAAAACAAAACAAAGTTAGATAAATATTACAATTAAAGTTTTAGGTTTAACACAGGTTTAATTTTTTGCTGTGCAGTAAAACGTATTGCCACAGATGACTGAACTTTTTAAGTTCCAAATTCCACGTCCACGAGATAGATAGATAGACTCCAAAAGACCTGAGTCTCCTCAGGAGATAGAGCCGACTCTGGCCCTTCCTGTACAGTGCATCTGTGTTGTGAGTCCAGTCCAGTTTGTTGTTCAGATGCACACCCAGGTACTTGTAAGAGTCCACTCTCTCAATGTCTCTTCCCTGGATGTTCACTGAGGGGACAGTAGAGTGGCGTCTGCGGAAGTCCACCACCATCTCCTTGGTCTTCCCTGCATTGATGATGAGGTGGTTCTGCTGACACCAGTCCACAAAGTCCTGTACTAGTCCTCTGTACTCCACATCGTCGTCATCCTTGATGAAGCCAATGATGGCAGAGTCATCAGAGAACTTCTGCAGGACGCAGCTGTCCGTGTTGTGTCTGAAGTCTGCAGTGTAGAGGGTGAAAAGAAAGGGCGCGAGGACAGTGCCCTGGGGTGCCCCCACACTGCAGGTCAGTAGGTCAGACACGCAGTTCTTGGCTCTCACAAACTGGGGCCAGTTTGTGAGGTAGTCCAGGATCCAGTCTGCCAGGTAACAATCCACACCGGCGGTCTCCAGTTTGTCCCTCAGGAGCAGTGGCTGGATGGTGTTGAAAGCACTGGAGAAGTCAAAGAAGAGAATCCTCACAGTGCTGCCGGGGTTCTCCAGGTGAGACAGTGAGCGGTGCAGCAGGTAGATAATGGCGTCCTCCACTCCGATGCCAGGCCGGTACACAAACTGCAGCGGGTCTATCGCTGAGCTCATGGTGGAGTGGAGGTGGCCAAGGACCAGTCTCTCCATATGTAAGCTTTCTTATTACTGCTTTTATTTAGGCTTTACCAGCTAACGACAGTGCATAACACAAAAAGGTCTCTTTATTGGCTTTTATTTGTGGTTGGATTAATTGAGTAGCACGTAAATGTAGGCCTCAAATGTAATGTGTTATAACAGGGTTGATGGTAAATTATTATGCTCAGGTATAACTAACATTTAGTATTTTTATCTACAACAATGTGCTCTTTTCAGGTGTCTGGCTTTGACAGTGTAGATGATGAGTCCAAAAATAATCATCAGAAGTTTTCACCCTGGAGTCCTAAACCAGGAGAGTGGGATAACGACAACAACCCTCCATACAGCTACTGCATCTTTTTCATGTATGCAAACATTGCCCTGATGAAGAAAACAAATAATTTGTTATTGTATTGTTTGACTATTTTAGCCTTTTTTCTTTAGGGAGCATGGCTTTTGCACCTTTCAGTTTCCCCCCATTGTGGAGACGCTGGATCCATCACTCACTTGGCCTCTGCTTTTCTGGCAGCGGACAGCATTTCTCATGGACTGAATTTGAAAAAGGTTTGTCAGAGCTAAAGGTACAAGAAAAACAACAACCTAAGAATGAACTGTGTCCGTGGATATTGCTGATAAGTGAACATATGTATATGTATATATAACATATGTTTGAGGTTTCAAGAAAAATCTGTGTGTGATCATTGTCACTAAAGGTGTGCTATGTAACTTTTCTGGGGGAGAGTCCACCACCTGAAGATGTTATTGTTTTGCACTGAATGTTTCATGGTATGGCATTGAACTTCCCTTAGTCCATAGAGACAAGCAGATGACATCCCCAGGGCAAGTTACTGGTGAGCTCTGTAAGGTCAGATCGGCTCACAGTAAGAATATGTTTAATACCTGTTGAACATTCTATGCAAAGCAACAACATCTACATGAAGACAAGCAGGCAGCCTACTCTCCACTGGAAAAGTTACATTGTGCACCTTTAAATCAGTATTATGATTATATTTTCCTGTTCCAAGAGCCCTGTTCCAAGGATTTGAACCAAATACAACAGGTATTGTAGATACCTGTTGTACTTGATTCAAATCCCAATTGCAATGTCCCCGCTGAGCAACAACAGCCTGTTCCTGGAGTACTCCAAAAACCCACTTTTTGAGTTTCTACAAAAAGGGCTGTGCGTGTCTCTGTCCTCAGATGACTCTATGTATTTTCCCTACACCAAGGTCAATATTCTACCAAATATACTCATTTATTATGTAATAAATTCTGTATCGATGATTTATATTGTGTTTATATTGTGATGGAAGAATATGCCATCGCAGTTCAGCTCTGGAAGCTCACCACTTGTTATTTAATAGCCAAGAACGGTGTGGTGCAGAATGGTCTTTCCCATGAGATTCACATTTCATTTATTGATCAGCCCTAATTATTACGGCCAGTAATATGTTATAAAATCTTTGGTTTTCAGGAAAAGATGCATTTCATTGGAAAAAATTATCATAAAGAAGCACCACAGGGGAACAACATCCTACACTCAAAGCCCAAATCTGAATGTAGCCCAGATTCGGATGTCCTACAGATATAAACATTTTGCAATGAACTATGCCTCCTAGTGAATGCAGTCAGGCCCATGTAAACTGCACAGTTTGGACCTTTTCTCATGGCATTGCATAATAAATAATATTGTAAAGGTGTGGATAATAAGTAATCAACATGAATAGAGAAATAAATACATTTATTTTCAGTGGCTCAAACATTTGAGTTACCCATCATCATATCAATAAAACTTAATAGTTTGTTGCATCGCCATCTAGTGGCCAAAATATGAAACAATTCAAGCTAAAAAAAATAAAAAATATTACACGTATTTACAGTGACCATAGCAAAGTGCAAATTAAACACTGTCCACTTTAGTTGGACAACTTTTCTTGGTTTCATATTTGACATCTGTCCATTCTTCTGTCTCAATATACGGCTCTTTGTCAGAGTTACGTTTTCTTTGGGTAAAAGAATAAAAAAGATTTAATCTCTTATCATTTTTAGTTATTTATAAAACAGTTAAATGTAAAAAAAAAAAAATACTTACATTTTTATATAAACCACAGCCACTACTGCAACCACAAAGACTGCTACAAGTGATGTGATCACCACAGTTTTTTCTAAAACAGAAGGAGAGGATTGGCGTAAGAGTGGTAACTCAAGTGAAATGTTAATAAACTTGAATTCGCATACTTCCTGAGGATCCCTGAGCACTGCCAACTCTCGACTCCTTTTTAGCTTCACCGTCCACATGTTTGGACAGACTGGGTAGTGTATCACTGTCCACATGTTTGGACAGACTGGGCAGTGTATCACTGTCTACCTGTTCGGGCGGGCGAGTGGACTGGACTGGGGGCAATGATGTAGGGTCTTCTTCCGTATCTGTGAAACAATAAACAGCATTTCTGGTTGAAATGTTGTCTTATAAGCCTGTTCTCTTATTAATATTTAGTACCTGTTTGGCCCATGTATAACAATACATTTAAAATGTATGCAGTTTTATCCTGGATTCTGGATTAGATAAATTGTGTTGCTTTGTTTCATACCTGATTCATTAAAGCAAAAGACATCAAATTTCTTGGTAATCTCAGCTCTCCATCTGACTAAACCAGTCTGGTTTTGTCCACAGTTAATCTGTGCTGTTATACGAGGAACAACTGCCAAATGCTCATCAGTCCATCCAAACCTAAGAAAGATAGAAAAAAAGATTTGGAGTACTATTTTCATTAAAAAGCTGTTCAATATTGTATGGCCAATGAGATTTACCTGCATGTTTCTAATCCTCTGGTCAGGGCATTTACCACTTGTGATACTGAGGCGATGTTGGCCCCCAGTGATTCACAGATGCTGCGGGCTTCACTCGCATTAAACGCATAGTACGCCTGATTTAAGTTGTTGACATAGCTCACTTGGAAGACTCCAGCAATGTTACGACCAAATGGAGGAAAAACTTTACAACAAACAAATGAAAAAGTTTAAGAAATTGTTATAATGCAAATGTGCATTCAGAAAAAAATAATCTTAAAGTGACTTACCTCTGATATTGGCCACATCAAAATCACAAATGCACAGACTGACTGATGCAGCAACTGAAAGCAATAGTAACACATTCATGACTACTAAGAGTAAGAGTGTGAAGGATGACAAGTGCTCGGCGGTTTGTCAGTCTGTGAGGCTAACAGCAGGGTTAAATAGAGGTGGGCCTGATGGTGTGTGCACCCAGTGCCAGAAAGAACAGGAAAGGGAAAAGGGAAGAACAAGTCACAGGTCATAGCCAGGGACCAATGAGAAATCTAATATATCAACAGCAGCCACTTCTGCTGAATGTATGCAGATAAACTACCAAAAATATTAAAACTGAAATGAGCGCTGATAACATGATAATGTTTGACATATGTCAAATTTCTAAGTCTACAAATACACAACTTGAAAACAATGCATAGGAATCTATATCAGGTATGATAAATGTAGCTTATTATATTCATGTTTTTTATGATGAAATGTAACTTAATATATGCTACAATAAAACTACTTTTACTACATCTTTCCACATGAATTTGTAAACAATATTTAGGTCTATTAACCACTTAACTTCTACATTTTATTTACTTTTCTTGACTTCATTCTACATGTGTTTTCATGTGTTATCATGTGCCACAAATCTGCTTAAGCAAGACATCTGTGAAGTGAAGCATAAGCATAAGAAAAAAATGTTTTAGAATGCAAATGTTCATACTTGCAGAGATCATGGCTGTTAGGTAATATTTTAGTTCACATGAATCCCACGCCTGCTTTGATGAGTTTTGGCACATGACCACATATTCCAGGTTTAAAAAAACACTGAGACCAGGAAGTTATACAAAGAGTGCTGACGAACACTCAGCTGAGTTGATTTGGGAATAAAACGAGATGGCCCGGAAATCATTAGTGGAGAACAACAACATGCATGTACAGTAAAATTATGTGTTTCGTTTGTTATATAAGTCATACAATCTGATAAAAGTTACGCAACATTTTAAGGCACCTTTATTATAAGGTGTGGTGTCAGAACATAATTATCACAAAAACTCAAAATTAGGCAAACTTGTGCTTAGATTAGGGGAGTATTTTGTCCTCTAGAGTTTCCACATGACCAAACATTTCAGTGATCTGAAAACAAAATCCATAATAATGAAATAACTACCACCCACTTTTATGTATTGCACCTTAGAACTAGGAATGTGCTGTTACAATGAACGCTTAAATATGAAATTACAAGACAAAACAATACAAATCATCATTATTATATTATCTAGTACTATTCATCAAATTAAATAGAACTCAGTATATTTTTAAGTCACATTAAGTGCCCTAATTTTACAGGTGAAAAGTTTTAGCAAGCAATACATTTAAATATATTTTTCAAATCTCACTACAGAGTTGGTCCCTATCTTATCTATATCTTCCACAACAGAAGACAATCTGCAATTTTCCCATTTCAAAAAGGCTTGCCAGTCTATAAAGTAGTTGCAAAAGCCACTTCTAGAAAAGCAGAATTGAATTCAAGTGAGTCCAAGTCCAAGTGTGGTGATATGATATCAAAAAGCTTTGGTTGTTCTATTCAGTCCATGTACTTGACAGGCCTGTCTGGTTATGTACCATCATGGCGAGTGTAGTAGTTTTTGAAGAAGGAAAATATACTGATGACCAGGCACATGAGCAGAACAAACATTAGGACAACCAAAAGAAGCCGTTTGCTCCAAGAGACTCTGGGACAAAACCGCCCGAGACAATCAAAGATCTCCTCCATGCTCCTGAGAAGAGAAGAATCAGATAAATACATTTGTAATTGTAATGTTAGCCACATTATCCATGACTTATCTGCACCCACCTGTTTGGTGTGATCTTCTTCCCACTTTCTTCATCTTTATGTTTCACTTCCAAAGGTAGTATGTCTGAAGCACTTTCCTCCTCAGCTTTCTCTTCTTGGGCTTTGCTTTGCTTTAAGCCCTCTTGCAATCTGTGGTTTAAAATATGACAAATATTAATGTGCATATTGTTTACAGGAGATTTATATAGACAGTGAGTGGATTAATGAATGTGAGTCTCAGCAATATCTTCACAATAGAAACATAATAGAATTGTGGACCAGATCCTGAAGATAAATGGCCTCCTGACTGACACATTCCTCAAACTATAGTGGACAGTAGATACATCCCTATACTAGAAATGGTAAAGAATACTTCAGAAAATATTAAGGAAGTTCAAATCTATGTTGAAAAGACAACACCTCTTGCAAGAACTAGTTACTTGTAAACAAAGACATCCATTGAGGGCCTTAAATGTAGGGACTATTATGAACTATTGTGAACTTACCCTTTACTGTAGGCCTCTTCCTCAATCTTTGCCTTGAGTTCAGCTCTGATCTCCGCCCTCAGCTCCTCGATGTTGACTGAAGGCTTGGCTGCCTCACCTTCCTGGTCTGGAGCACTCTTTCCACTGTATTGTTCAAATAGGAAAGAACAGTCAACCTTGAGCATCATTACACCAGCACAGAGACGGCAGATGTTCACATCTGTATGTGTCTTTCATCATTTTAAAGAGTGGCACGATGGTATAATGGCTTCAGTGTATCAGATATTATCACAAGCCACGTTTCTAATCTAATCTACACAGAAAGGAGGGTTTGCACGAGTAAAGAGACTTACTTTAGGGTGCGTGCCATTGCAATAATGTGCCTCCTTATGAGCATGATTGCATACTTTGATCCCAGGTGTTATTTCTCTCATAGCTCTATACAATAATCCTCCTGATACAAATAGGAGAACAAGGGCCTTGGACTACCTACTGCTTATCTCACACACATTTCCAGACATGTCCCATATGTAATAGCCACATAACAGTGGACTTAATGACCAGTCTGCAGCTGAGTGGGTGAAAGCATTAAAGATGTCATTGTAGTTGTGTCACACAAACACAGAGGAAGATGAAGGTGGCACTTTGCACGTCTGTTTGTGCAGCTCTTAAGCTCTTGCAGCTTTTGTCAGGTTTACATTATGAGCAGGATATGACTGTAGACATGTGCCTGGACTTTGTCAAAGTCTGAGACAAATGTTTGGATTAGGACTTTGCATGCTCCGTAAAGAGTGTCTTGATTATTTTTTATGCCTCCACAATTGTTTTTACTGTGGATAGTGTAAAACACATCCTGAAAGTTACAAAACAAGCCAAAGGTCCCAGCACAGAACAGTAAAGCAACTGCTTTACTGTTAAAATAAGAAACCGCCCAAGGACAATCGTTTAGAAGAATGAGAGGTGGGGCCTGAGAATGCATCAGTTGCATGCATGTACATTTAACACAACAAGTCCATAAAACATACCATTCAGCTCCTGGCTGCGGTGTATCTGTGGGTGCTGGAATGATTTTAGGATCACTGGCTTCACACTGGAAATAAAAAAATAATGATGAATTTACGCATGGAAGAATTGTTAATGTTCAAACATTTCAAAGTAGTAAAGACTTATAATATAGCATGTAGGTGGATATTGTATTACGCAATTAATATATTGTATATTGTATTATAAGAAATTTTGCTCACATTTTTATTGAAACTTAAATTTTGTATATCATATTGTTTAGTGTATGTTGATAAGGAACACTTTTTTGTGAGTATGAAGTATATATATATTTTTTTAAATAGTAATATGTACATATAGTTTATCCTTAAAATAAGACTTAATAGTCAGATTTTGTCTATGGTTCACCTTTAAGCAGTTCATTGCTGAGCCAAGCTTTATATAACCTTTTATTCTGCAGTTAACCTTTTTTTTTTTTTACATTTGTTCAATACTGCCAACTGCCAATTCAACTGCCGCAGTGGACAGGAAGACATACCAGGACAGGAAGTGCGGCACCAGTGGACAGTCCCACGCTGGGACCTGGTCCGGCTGTCGAGGGGTTCTGACCCGGGATGTTCAGGAGATTAAACTTCGGCACCACAGCCACACTCACCCTGCGCCTGGGCAGCGCCTACGTAAGAGTGATGCAAAGAGACAGGACATGCATCTGTGTCAGCCAGAATCATACGCTACAGGAAGTCGTGATATGGACCGAGGATACAAAACAGCATTTTAAGATGGCATTAATAAAGATAAGGCTGTTACAATGTCTTTCACACTTCAATTATGTGACTTCAAATCAGGATTGTATTGTTTTTTTTTATCAGCATGTAAAAGCTGACCTGAACACCTGAGCGAGTGTGAGCAGGTCACAATGGCTCCTTTTTTAAAGGTCCTATATTACACAAAATGGATTCTTGATAGTTTTAAGTCATGTTATAATGCCGTTATCTCACCAAAAACATAACCCAGAGTTGTGTTTTGTTTCACACGTTTGAGTATTATTGTGTTTATTAGTCTGTCTACATTTCCAAAGCTAAAAATGCTTTGTTTCACCTTGTGATGTCATGTATCATGTTATCAGTTACCCAATCTCCAGTAGAGATTGGTAATTCCAGGGTTGAAACCAACCAAATGATTCTAGCAATGGTGTATGGAGTTTAAAATCCCAGAGGAGCACTTCCTGTATTACCACGACATCACAAGTTGGAAAACAAAACTCCATGTTTTTGATAGACCCTTAGTTATTTTAGACTTCTTTCTTAACTTTACATTTAGTACAATGATTTTATCTCTCTGTGTCATCACATCTTAATGTATGAACTACTGTGTCTGAATCATTTCCACTGTGGAACAATAAAGTCAAATCTTACTAATCATTACTATCTTAATTACTTGGTGGTATCAATACATATCTGTTGTAAAAATCTAGATACTTACTTTACCAAGAGTGACAGACATGGATCTTGATGACCGTGGAACTCCATCATCTATGAAACAAAACACTTTTACTTTGGACATTTTACACCAAAATGGTTTAAAAAATATTTAAGTTAATCTTACCTCCTGTGTCTACAGAGCCCCCATAACATCGATTGGAGTTCTGGTTTGCCAACTTTTTATACTCCATCAACTCAGCATGGTCTTTCTCATAAATTCTTTTCAGATTTTCAACGTATTGCATCATGACTTCTGTTGCCTTGTTCATACGCTTTTCCTGTAGTAACATCAAACTTATAAGAAAATCTAGACTGTCAGCACACTAGAACTTATTTTAGACTCTATAGCATTGGTATTTCACATTTTGCATTCACATACGTGTACTTGGATCATATTTATACTTTTACCTAAAATTTACAAAACAATGAATGTTGCTATAAAGGTACTATAAGCATATCATAAACATACATAAAAATATAAAGTACCTGCCGTACTGCGCCCACTATCTCTGCACGGCTGGACAGTCTTGTGGCCAATCGATGCAATACCGACACCGTTTCGATCAAACGCTGGTAGGCCTCACGCTGCTCCATGTTCTGCCATTGTGGTGATGTAACCTGCCACATAAATGAAACACATAAAATCATTAAGTGTCTTTCTGAAAACCTCAAAAAACTATGTATTTTTAAAGTGCAGGTACTGATTCAGACTGAGAATATGAGACTGACTGTATCATAATCTACGCAGTTGCAATTATTAATTGTAATTTAATGCATGTGCTTATGAGTTCTTTAAATTGAATGGCAATAACACAGTGGTTTTCAAACTGTATGCAGACATCTTCTGTTGTTCAAATAAGGATGGGGTGTCCAAACTATGGCCCAGGGGCCAAATGCGGCCCTCAGACCAGTTATGTTGGCCCTCAAGCTTCCTGTTGAATTGGCCCAAATTACCAAAAGTTGTAATTTTTACTGCAAACTAAGTTGCTATCATGACCTAAATAACAAACATTTTGATGTGATACAGACCTAACATAAATGTTGCAAGCTGTATTAAAGCTATGGTGGCATTTTGAACAATACACTTCATTGTCCTGTATCTACAGCCCTCAGTGAAAAAAAGTTTGGATAGCATTGAAATAAGTGTGCTATTTAGAGTCAATTTAATCTAGTTTTTATAACAAGTAGTTCTATTTTAGACCTGGTTTAGCCCTGGATTAAACCTGATTTAAATATGATGGTACTCAGGAGGTCAAATATTTTATTTGATGATACTTTGTTGGAAATTTTTAAGAAGCAGTGCAATATCATATTATTACTATTGCATGTTTTGTTCTGTATATTTGAGCCTTATTTGATACAAGTTTATGCTACTTTCATTTATTTAATTTGATTTTTGCTATTATATTGCAATATGTGACCTGCTGTGTCCAGGTAATTTGTGGATCAATAAGTCCAGTTTTTTAAATATTTCTTCATTTAGTGTAAAATGTCTCTTGTACTGTTTGCTTATCAAATAGCTTTAGCGTGAGTAGTAGACACCATCCCTTTACTATCAGCTGATTTCATGTTTTCAAAGGCTGACCTTGAGGGCATTTTTAAACTCCTCCAGTTCCTTCTCAGTGTCTTCCTCTGTCAGATTCCTCTCCCTTTCAGCCTGTTTGAGCCGCATCTCCAGAGTGTAGTTGTCATTGCGATAGGCTAGTGACAGCTGAACAAATGCGTTCTGTAGGAAGGAAATGGACAGTGTTGTAGCCATAAAACAGCAGATTAAGTGTTAAGATGACCAGCTGGTGATAGCAGAGCACCAGGGTGACGCCTTGTACCAGAACATTTAAAGAAACTCTCCCACAGTAAAACACAGGCTCACACTGACTGATCTTGTGTCACTGAGGCTGCTCACAAATCAGTATTATTTAGGGCTGAACAATTGATTATATTTTTATAGTGACTGCAATTATTGCTCCAATCCATTACAAAGGTTTTTAAAGCTAGCTAGCTAAGATAGTTAAAAAGAGGGCACTCTTTGAATCTAAAATAAAGTAAACTTTTTGTAGTACATGAATATGTCAAAAAAATTTAAAAATAAAAATAATATAATAAAAAAATTAAATAAAATAATAACCTAAATAATTCTGACTTAAAGGTGCACTGCACAGCTTTTCTGTTTGAGGTTATACTACTGCATGTTATCACTTTGCCTGGGTTAGGGTTGCCAGGAATATTCCACAGTATGGCGTTAAACTTATCTATCAAATATTTGTTCAATTACATGTGCTTTTATTGCTTGAAAAACATGCATTCTTACTTTAAGCTAGACTGTGGAACATTCAGGAAAAGCAGTATTATTCATCATGGAGACAAGCAGTTGGTGGACCCTCCACCAGAAAAGTTACCCAATGCTCCTTTAATGTTGCAGATTTAAAGGTGGACTATGTAACTGTCACGGGGTGACTGGACTGGGCGTGTGTGGGTTGATTGGAAGGGAGGTGTGTGTGTGCGCGGGACTGACTCTGACCCTGCCCCCAAATCAGTACTAATAGGGCGCAGGTGTGTCAGTAAAAAGGGGGAGAGCGGTGCGAGTGGCAGGACGACGGGGCTGAGCAGAGGAGACGGACGGTTTTGGGAGCTGGGTCGGGCGTCCGCGGTACCAGACATAGGGCCACGCTGAAGGAGCGCAGGAGGTGGGCAGAGGAAGCGGCGCACGACCTTGGCGCCCTAGCGACAGGACGCAACGTGGGAACAGTGGAGGGGGCGAGTGTGACAACCCCCCTCCTCCCAGCTAAGTGGCTTTTCTTGTTTGTTGTGCGTGTGGCAGGGCTACTCAAAGTTGCATGTTTTAATTTGGATTTTAGTGAAGTATTCTGCAAATTAGCCCTGGCCCAAAGTCCACTGCTCAATTAAGAGTTCCTACCTGTTGCCGGCAAATTGACGGCCTGTTCCTGCACGCAGGCCTCCTGAGCGCATGGACGAGTGCAGCGCGCACATGGCAGAGCGGCCGGGACAAGAGGGAGAGACTGAGGCATCGCGGGAGCTGTGGAGGAGCACCGGAGCCGTGATCCCAGGGGACCCATCCACCTACCTCCAATGAGGGACTCTTAATAGTTTAGCTTTTAGTAGTTTTGGACATTTTATCATTCATAGACTCAATAAATTTTGTACATTTCTTTTAATTATGTGTGGCATTTTTATTTAATAGAGCACCTCCCCTTGGGACCAGAGGTTTTTAAATTGGGGCGTGTCCGGCCCGTGACAGAAAGTGGCGTTGTCGGCAGGATTGGTCCTTGGGTTGAGCCTCTATTAAATAAATATGTCTACTGAAGAGACACAGTCAGGTGGACAGTCCATGATGATGATGCCTTTTTTTATGGGCGGACCTTGGGTGTCAAGATTTAGTGGGACACAGTCCGATGTTAAATTTGGAGAATGGCGGAGCCAAATAGAGACTATGCTTACTTTCCAACCTATCAGAGACTCTCAAAAAGCTGACTTTGTTCTAGGATTTTTAGATGGAGAAGCAAAACGGGAGATTCTAGCTTTAGACCAGACTGAAAGGAACACCTCAAAGAAGATTTTTGATGCACTGTCTGAACTGTATGGAGACAACACCCATGTTTCCATTTTAAGAGCTCAGTTTTTCAACTGCAGACAGGAGTCTAACCAGTCACTGAGGGCTTTCTCTTTACGATTGCGTGAACTGTTTTCCAGGTTGAAGCAGAGAGACACCATGGGCTTGGAGCGGGGAGATTTGGTTTTAAGAGACCAGTTTGTGATGGGCCTGAAGGAGGGCCCCATCCGCCAAGAGCTCAGGCGGCAGGTGCGAAAGAGCCCCCACCTTACCTTTGAAGAGGTAAAAATGGAAGCTCTGGCCCTAGAGGAGGAGCAGGGTGAACATTGGCCAGCCTATGACTGCTTGGCGGTGAGTAGAACGCCCCCGACAAATACAAGTGTAGCTACGGACTGGAAACAAGAGTTGCGTGCTGAAGTTATGAAGGATGTAAAGGAGCAAATGTCAGCAATGACAAAGACAATTTTGGAAGAGCTAAAGGGAGCGGTCTCCCCTCCTTTTGACACCGCTCGACACCCAAGTAGAAGCCCGAGACCTAGAACCCCTCTTAATGCAAGATTTAAGTGGGATCCCCAAGGCCGTCCTATATGCAATGTGTGTGAACAAATTGGTCATATTAGTCGTAGGTGCCCCTCCAAACTGTCCAGTCAGGGTTTTTAAATGCCCCGGCCACTGCGGGTCAAGTGTCCGGACCCTCTCCTAGTGACCCAATCAATTGCAGTCCTAAAGCTAAGCTTATTGGAGATTGTCCCCTAATAGATGTGGGTGTAGATGGGATAAATGTTAAGTGTTTGGTAGACACTGGATCTCAAGTAACGCTGTTTAGTGAGAGTGTCTGTAGGAAGCTCCTTGGGAGTAAGCAACTAAAAAGCGAAGGATTGCCATGGTTAACATTGAGGGCTGCTAATGGGCTTAATATCCCATGGGTGGGTTACATGGTAGCTGACTTTGTCATCCATGGGGTCCGGGTGCCAGCGCGTGGTATTGTTGTAGCCAAGGATGAATGTATTGGAGCCGATAAAGCCATCCTTGGGATGAATGTAATTGCTGATTGTTGGGAAGAACTCTTTAGCAAGTACAAGGAATCCGTAAACCATCCAAAGCCCCCGCTTGGTAAAGAATGGGATTCTGTTTTTGTAGACTGTCAACGTGTCCGTGCTATGTCAACGGCGGACCAGTGGAAAGTTACAGCTCGCCTAGCCAGTCGCTCCCCTGTAACTGTACCTGCACAGAGCGAAATGACTCTTTGGGCCAAAATTCCGCCGCCCGCCCAAAGTCGACCATGTGATGCACTGGTAGAACCCCTAGGGGAACAGGGAAGGGTCGAAGTGGCAAGAGCTCTGGTAGCTGTGGAGGAGCACCGGAGCCGCGATCCCAGGGGACCCATCCACCTACCTCCAATGAGGGACTCTTAATAGTTTAGCTTTTAGTAGTTTGGGACATTTTATCATTCATAGACTCAATAAATTTTGTACATTTCTTTTAATTACGTGTGGCATTTTTATTTAATAGAGCACCTCCCCTTGGGACCAGAGGTTTTTAAATTGGGGCGTGTCCGGCCCGTGACATAACTTTTCTGGTGGTGATGGTGGAGGGGGATCTGCCACCTGCTTATCTGCTGCTTACCGTGGAGATGTTACTGCTTTGCCTGGAATGTTGATGACAGTATGACATGAACATTACCAATTTACATAGAGTTTGGAGACACCAAAGAAACTGCAGCAATAATAATATTAACACTCATAAATGAATACAGAATAGAAATGCCACACTGAGGAACATTTCAGGCAAAACAATCTGATCTCCATGGAGACAGTCTGTGATGTTCAAAGGGATGCTCTGAACGTGGGACATTGCAGAGAGGAAACATATGACCTCTGACTGTTCGACATCCCCGTGGGGCTGCAGCCTGAGCCCAACTACGTCACTAAATGTGTTTGCATGTTCTCCACAGGAAATCACTTGCAGTCTCTTTGGCCTGATCAGGGACAGAAAAGCACTTTCCTGTTGACAAAACACGGCCAAACCAAATGCCGTGTAATGAAGAGTGCTGGCCGCAAAGCAAGTCATCAGAAAGTTAGAGCGAGGCTACATGTGTCTATTGTTCAATGACAAGTGCATTTCATGTGAGACTGTGTGCCAACAAATGTATTATTTTACTCTATATTGATACTTTGCAGTTGATGTCCTCAACATTCCCTGGGAGTGAGAAGCTAACTGAAAGCCCTACTCTGTTAGAAGCTCTGTTACTCAAGTTAAACTTCAATATGAGCTTTATTTTAACACAGTGTGACCAGAAACAACAGGTGAGATTTGTGCTTCTATCACACATAAAATTACAGTCACAAGCTACCTAGTATTAGCCAACAGTCACTTGCACCTTTTTTTTTTTTTTTTTTGTTGAAAATCAAATATAAAAATGAGTTGTTTAAATCTATTTTGTATTTTTTCTTGAGTTTTCAGATAATCTTAAAACGTTTTTTTGTCTGAGTTTGCTAATGTGTGCATTGTGTCACCATGGTAACTGATGAACAGTCCACCAATAGAAATGCATTATAGAACACCCCAGCATGATGTCACTGCAAAGTATAAATAATATAACAAAATGGTTTTCTGTCTTGGAAGTCATTTGTACTAACCTCAACCTCTTTCTCAGTAAGTGGAGGAGCGCTGTGGTAAAATGGATGAATAAAAAAAAAGATTAACAATCAATGCATTTATAAGCAACACAAAGATAAACACTGAATTACTCACCAGCCTGGTAAACCTCTGTGAAGTTTAAGTTTTCTCAACATCACATCAGAAATATGTGGCGTGGCATCTGACTTCTCCTTAGACTCGTCACCACTGTTTACTGTTGGAGACACTGGAGGACCTCCTGCGTAATCAAAGTGGTTGAAATAGTAAATGACTACTTAAGTAATGAAAACAATATTTTTTTGGTTTGACATATGTTTGTGTTACTTGACCAAACTATATAGCAGCAAGTTTCATGTTTTTAAATACTCAGCTAGTAAGAAGTGTTATAACAACAAAAGGGTCTACATGGTTAATAACTGTTGAGTGTTTAAAGAACACAGTTAAATCTAGTTCTTCAGTAAAGATGTCTCCTGATGGATAAGTATGTTTTTGTTGTTGTCATTTATACAGGGAAAATCCATATGACATTAACAAAGAATTGTCATTATTCTCTTATTAAGTCCTTGTGCATTGGCTACTACTCCACCTACTGTTTCAACATGTAAACAGCACTGCTTGCTGCTTATTTTCATTGCCAGTAAATGGGTGAATGCAGGCAGAACATAATGATTCTGGTTCAGGAAGAGCACACCCTACTGTACACACTCACTCCACCAAGAGGCCACAGGGAAAGTACATGACTGTTACCTTTTTCCTGTTCAGCAGCTTCACTCAATTCAGGCAACTTAGATATGCTCTGGTTTCGCATCAACTTGTGCTCCTGGATTGAAAAAAACAAAACAAAAACAAAAAAACATGACATGACTTTAAGTCAAATAAAAAAGGCTAGTAAAATTTTTAATTTTTGCTAACATTTGCTCCCACTATCCACTTTAGTGTATGGACCAACCTAGACCTTTAGAGGTAGGCCTACATTTCTACCTACTACATTTGTATTATTTTTTAGCTGGACTTGTATATTATTTAATAGATTATCCACGAAAACTTTACAACTAACTTAATGTGGCAAGAAAAGCCCATAGCTGGCTAGTGACAGATTTTTTAGTTGAGCAAAAATTTGAAGTCCTGATTGGAAATACTGCTATGATGTCTTACTTCTCTGAGTTTGGACAGTTTTTGGATGCTGACCGGCTGTAGTGGGACATCTTTGTAACCTGAGGATTTATTGACAGCAGTATCACGAGGTTTGTCTGAGAAAGTGTCCTCTGGCGTTGGGGGGACGCTCGGTCCACCATTTAAAGGCTTCAGACTGCCTACAGTGTCCCAGGATACAGCTCTCATTAGAGGAGGGAAGGCTCCGATGGTTTTGATCTCTGCTGTACAGGGGGCCTGCTGCGTTGGGGGTCTTGGGACGGGCTTAGCAACCCCCGTGGCTGGCAGTAGGTTCAGGTTTCGGCCCGGAATGGTCTCACCATCGGATTTGGTGACTATGGCGGGGCTTTTTGGTGGATCACAGTTCTCTTTTGGAAGTGCGAAGTGCGGAGATAATGTCCCAGATGATACTTTTCTCTTCTCTGCAGGTTTCCAGTCCAGCAATGGTCGGGGTCCCTTTGTTTACAGAAATACAGGCCTGAATAAGCATACTGTATACCTTGTGTTTTCTGCTTTATGGGCATCATTACAAGGACTTTTGAATTGTTCATTTCTATGGCAACTCACCTCATTGTCATGTGTTGTGCTAGGCTGCTCTCTTGGTGAAGGAACCTCCAGATGCTATGGAATACATCTATGTTATTTAAATAGTGTAAAACAACTCGGAAACAATGAAATTATATAATGACATTACCTGAGCAAATACAGGACCTGCTTGGGTAAGATCAACTGGGCTAAAGCCTAAAAATAAAATAAAAATACAATTCTTATTCATGTTAACCATGGACAATATTGGCGAAGACAATCACACTGAGGGACATACTAGCTTGAGGAGCAACAGTGAGGGAGTTGCTTCTGGAGGAGCAGGGGGAAGACGTAGGAGTTGGAGTAGGGGTTGGAGAAAGACCTGTTGGGCAAAAACACATTTTACGATGATATAAAATAGAATATTTTGAAATATATTTTCTCTACTGACTGCTTTCCTCTTAAAAGATTTGAAAGATTTCTATTCTCTGTCTCCTGATATGAGGTAAATAGGTTCAAATTATGTATCGATATTGTAATGCTGATGTATTTGTAATAATAAAGACATTGTACATAATGGTCAAGTAGTTTTTGTTGTCATTTTGTGTTTTGGTTCTCAAGCTGAAGAGAGTAGAATGAGCTCTTCACTTTGTGTAATGGATGTAAAGGATGGCCTATAAGCTTCATTTGCTTTTGCTATTCCCTTTCAAGCGAATATGAGGGCCACCTCATCCTCTGCAGTCTTGCTGTTACGCACATGTTGTTTGTCACTGTGTGATTTGGTCTCATTCTAATCTCAGCATTATGTTCTCTATAATTCTCCTCTGTACGGCACTCAAACCATTTTACCTCCTAATCACCAGTATCTGATAGAACTGTCCTATTTCCCACTGTCCTAGTTCCCATTGTACTGTCCAACTGTAACATGGCGTATTCCTCACGTGTGGGTGAGTCTGTGAGGCTGCTGCTGGAGCGACGGCCGCGGCGGGTCAAGAAGCGGTCGCTGGCTTTCTTCGCCTGCTCCAAAAGCTCCAAGTTCTTCTTACGGTCTTCCTCTGACAGCGCCATCTCCGGTAGCGTGTCTTTCACCAGGTCGATTACATTACCTGTACTGTCTGAAACAGCAGACACACACCAGCTAAATGAATGTACAACTTAGCAAGACCTAAAACATTTCTAAAATAGCACTTTACAACTGCAAAACAAAAACAACTTTGAAAAAGAAGCAAATAAAAAACATTCTCCAAAACCTACAAATGTTCTGGCAGCGGTTAGGTTATCTGTTTGTCTTCATGGAGATGTTATGGCTCTATCTGAAATGTTTGAAATGTTCCACAGTATGGCATTAGACTTATTTATGTATTTGCTTAGTTATAGGTTGTTTTTAATGCTCTAATGCCTTGAAAAACATATCTTACTGTCTGAAAGGGTCACTTCTCCACAGAGCTGACGTGGTGGTGGAGATAGGTAGGTTTATTGCCATGCAGTGGAACATTCTAGGCAAGTAATATAATCTCCATGGAAACAAGCAGGTGGCGACCCTCCAGAGCAATTGTACAGCAAGTACTGAAACATAACATCTGTGCTGTTGTGAAGGCATTGTGAAAGAAGGATCATATTCGATTCTAAAATTTCATGCCGGAAAATTATTGCGAACAGGCCAAAATAATCAGGTAATCAGCAGGGACTGAAGTGTTTTCTGTCCTTTTGATGTTTTTTTTCTAAACAGCAAAGTTCTGAAAACATTTGAAATATGTAGGAGGACACTAATACAACACTGAATCATCTCTCGGGACAAGAATTACCAAACTTAGACTGTGAGGTTGTGTGGTGCCTCCTGATTTAAGGGCAGAATACCAAATCATTGCTTTAGGCTCTTGGCAAAACTTAAATCATCAATGTACAAAGGAAAGGAAAACATAATAATAATGTAACCAGGTATAACTTTTAAACTAATAAAAGTGTTACAGGCAGGTCAATTAAAGAAATGCTGTACAACAAATAAACATACATGCAAAAATAAACAAAAAGTAAGTTAAATTATATGTGCATACCAACTGTGGTGATTGGCTCACTGGACGAAGTTCTAGCCACTCGTGTTCTAGGACTATGTGGTCTGAAGGGAGTAAACAAAACATTACACCATTCTGATATTTGCAGGTTTATAAAAAAAAAAATAAATAAAAATGATGTGTTTAGGTGTTACCTGGCCTGGTCATGGGATCGGTCACTTTGTACAATCACAGTGGCTTGTTTTGGAAAGATGATGGTGGGAGTTCGGCTGTCTATGGGTGTGGACTACAGAAACATATCAACTTTATGTTATTATTTAATTAGAGCAAGACAATTACTGGTTTTCATTTGACATCTCAACATTCTGTAAGCCTCAAGTGTTTAATTTAAGTCAGTCAGTTGGATACATATATCATAATAATGAACTTCGTGTTTAATGCATATTGTAAGGTTCATCATTTGGGATTTAAAGATCCTACATTACGCAAAATTGACTGTGAGCTTTAAGGCATGTTTTAATGCTGTTACCTCACCAAAAATATACCTGGAGTTGTGTCTTGTTTCATTCACACATGTTTGAGTAACCCTTTATTATTAGTCTGTCTTTAGCTCCAAAGCTCAAAATGCTCTGCTCCACCTTGTGATGTCATGTAGTGGCAATTTTCACAGTGTGTTTTCTGTTTGAGAGAAGAACTTGATCTAAATGCAGGATTTGTGTGATAAACACATGTGAATGAAACAAAACACACTTCCAGAAATGTTTGTAATGAGAAAACAACATAATTACAGGCATCACAAAATAGTGTAATATGGGCCCTTTAAGTTTTGACTATTCTTATGCAATTTAATTGGTGTAGGAATATAGACTGCTATGGCAGTCTCCAAACGTTTCATAATTCTGAAACCCATGGATAAAACCAACCAATGTGATTCAAGTTGCCACCACTTCTTTCCAGTAATACATTACCTATAACCTAAGGGCAAAGATTGTAACCATAGCAATAAAAAACAATATTTGACTAGTGAAGTTATTAATAGCAGCTTCAGTCATTTTGAATGTGCTCTGGGCAGTGAGGTTCATTAGGGAAGATTTGACCAGATTGCACCAAGGGGATCTAAATTTAGATTTAGCAACAGCAAGCTAGAATCAATGTTGTAGTTAAAAGAAGAACAGTGTGATCTCTATTACCAAATGTCCTTAAATACTTCTGTTTATTCCAAAAGCTGATTATTGACTAAATTAGTGGAAGCTTCTGAAGTCAAAGCGATTATATTGTGTCACTCGCATGCTTTCTGCTAAAACCAAACATCTGTAGTACACTCACTGTACAGGGAGAGCTGGAGGAACTGTCCATCTCCTCAGGAGAATCTTCCTCCTCCTCGGGCAGGGTGGGCATGCTGGGCAGTAGAGGAGGCCGTGAGCGGGTGTGGGGGAAGATGAAAACTGAACAGGGTGCAGATGACTTTTGGAGATGATCACTATGTTTGATGAGAGATCCCTGCCATAAATGGGCCTTAGCCTCCTCAGGCTGCAAGCACAAATGCATTATTGGTTATGGATTAACTTTTCACATACAAAAGATATTCACATTATATGAGTTTTTGGGCTGTATGGAACTGAAACAGGAAATACAACTTTATTCACAGCAACTATTAAAAGAACTACAGTAATGACAGTATGAATGCCACTGGGAAAAACACATGATAAAATGTCCAGGTAGGATCCAAAAGTTTAAAATACAATAAAATACAGTATGCACCCAAATAACAAAAAAAAAGAAAAAAATATACACTAAACAAAGACCATCCTACATAATCATTTATATGTACAACTGAAGCCATACCAATCGACCACTTAAAAAGAACAAATTTATTCAGTTCAGTATCTGAGTACAAGTTAGTGAAGACATATAGACAGAAGTGAGGGAAAGAGGAGGAAATGGTTTATTTAAATATCTCCCAGTGAGCAGCGTGGACACTTCCTGAGTGTATATCAGATCAGAAATGTTCATCTTTCTCAGCATATTGTTGAATGTATTATTGTAAGACTAGTATGATATAAAGACCAAACCAAACCTCTGCAAACATTCATGTATCACTAAGGGACTCACTGTTTTACTATTTGACTTTGCCTTCAATAAAGAAAATATAAAAACATGTACCTGTATACTTGCACAGTACATACAGTGTAGTCAGTATGACATAAAAAAACATGGGCATCTTTTAAATTAGGCCTGTCATGATAACAAATTTTGAAACAGAATATTGCTACAGAAAAATATCATGATAAGCAATGATATTGAAACAAACTGATGCTACTGACATAATAAAACATGAAACAGGATAATAGTAGTAAACCAATTTTTTGAACACAGTAGCATCAAAAAGCAAATGAGCTGCAACAGATAAATAGCAAAATGAACAAATAAATAGTCATGGAAGTTACTTTTTCATCCCTCTACAGCTCACAGCTTACCGTATTACATAAGAAAATATCAGAAATCTCCCCACTATTGCAACAAAAATAGCAATAAAAATTGAGGCTCAAAATATATTGTTTCTCCTTTTATATATGGAACGATAACATGATATATTAATTATTATGACAGGCCTATTTTAATTAATCAAGCATCTGGCTGCTCACTTTAAAGCTGTCATTTGTAGCGTAATCTAGAGTGCAGAGCAGTACTAGACATAAACAGTGCACCTTGCTCAGTGTTCCCCTGGTGTCTCATGAGATAAATATGTAAATAACTGTATCAGTAACATCATTTCCTGTGGGAGAACAGACTGTATAAGCCAGAATACAAAGAACTCTGACTTCTTATAAGGACTTCTGTAAAATTAACAAACACCAGCAAACTTTGTGTCCTTCCTTATGGCTGCCTGTGCTCCCAGATGCAGGGACCGGTGCTCTCCTCCCCTGCTCTGTTACATAAGCATTGCTCGCTCATGCCAGATTTGTTTAAAATTTGGTTTGTGTAAAGCAGAAGAGGAAGTGGCGACTACAAGCTGATACAACAGGACAGGAGTGTGAGAAAAAGGAGCTGAGTGAAGATGCTGTCACAATAAAAGCACAATGTCTGAATAAACACAACTTTTAAAAGAATTATGCGTTAGATATGACATAGATATATATTTGTAGCTTGTTAAAATTAAGGCATAAACCAATGTATCATGCAGACATCACCAGTCAACACAACAATGTTATCATTAATAAACTATACAACCTGGCAAACATCATAATACTGATACAATCTACTCTATTTGACATGCATATTACCTGGCTCCACCACTAGCGTAGAAAGACACACACAACAGACTCTGCTGAAAACCAACTTCCCAGCGGTTCAAACTTTAAATCTTTTGTGCATAAAAAATCCTGTTATATTCGGGTCTTCTCCTTCTTCTTTCTCCCCTCGTCCCCTCCGTTCCCTGTCTTTTTTCGGCAGCAGCCTCTCTTTCACTCTTGGGAGCTTTGACCATTTAAGGAGAAGGGCTCTGTATGCCTCTTTGGGCCGCTGGGCTGTGTGTGTGTGTGTGTGTGTTCCCATGCTTCTACTTCACTAATCTTCCCTCAAAGTGAAGCAAGATGAAGATAACCAATGAAAAATCATGTTGTTTTGAGTGAGAATGTTTTACTTAAGTTTATCAGTGAGTAGGAGATTATCTAGTGTTTTAGAAAGGGGCGTGTCTGTACAAGAAGATAGAAGAGATATTGAAGATAGGATCAGATGTGCGAAGGGAGTCACTTCCTCAGCCTTAATAAATGTTGGCTAATATTTTTACTAATTGTTATTACTATAAGTTGTGTTTCATTATCCACCCCCTCACAAGCCAGACACAAGATTGCTGGAAGTGCATCTGGCACATACACAAATAAACTTAGACAAAGAATCAGTCCACAGAAGAAATTACTTCCACGTAGTAGTTCATAAAACAGAAAAAAACTAAAACATTTATTGAAGTTAAACTAAATTGTTTTGTACAATGAGATGCATAAAAACATTTAACATACTCTGTATTTTGATATGCACCATACACAAACCAAAGCATGCTAGAAAAGATTAGGACAGAAATTCTTTATAATATAAGACTCATGGAAAAGGTACAGAGGGCAACAGTAAATAAGTAAGATCCGAAGATACTGGAAATCACAGCTAGAACCAATTAAAGATAAACTATCAAAGAAGCAAACTGTGCAGAAGTGTCAGATGATTTTCTTATGCAACCCAATTATATGTAAGTTTTTGCACAAAATCATTAGTAAATATAATAGTCTAAGCTTTATTAGCAGGCCAAAAAACCAAAGAGGAGTATTCTTACCTTATGGCAGGGCTCACTTCGCTCTGTGTCACCTGTCAGAGCAGAAACAGAAAGCGTTGGTGAGTTGATTTGCATTTAACAGGAAAGACATATGCAATGCAAATCACATGAAACTGTCAGACCAAAGACACAATGAAAAACATTACAGTAGCGCATACATGTACTTATTGTAGTAGTATCTTATAGTAGAACAATTAGATGTATAGCAGTGCATTGATAACTTGTTTTAGAGAGCATCACAAAAAGCTGCTAGCTCCATTACCACTGGCAACAATAACCTAGCAACCCTACTGAACTGTTTGCAGGTCTGAGCCACTGCTGAAAGCTCTTGGCCCCAGGAAAGGCTATTGTGTTTCCTGGTTTAGGTGCTCTCACTCAAATGAACAGTAAATTAAAACACAGAGCAAAAAGATGTATAAATGGACACTCAGGTACCAATTGAACAAGCACTACTCTTAACACTTAAGGACGTTTTTCTTCCTGATGATTACAAAGTGGTCCCATCATATTAAAGATCCCTTAGTACTCATAGTAATTTATCTGATTTAATTGTGGTGATTTCACTTTTTGGAGTCAAATTTTCTCATGATATTCTAACTTTATAAAGACTGTAATGGTTTTACACTCACACAATGTTAAAAGAGTGTATGATACGTTTTTTTATAATATGGTATCTTTGTCAAGTAAACTACACATACTATGTTTATTATAAAGTAAATTTGCTAGCTAATATATTGACAAATCATGCCACATATTTATAATAAAAAGGTGTGGTAGCATTTTATTTGGTGTTATCGAAGCAGAGACTTGAAGGCATTAAAATCCCATAGACATTTAAAACTTACAGCAGCACTAAAAGGTTCTGTGTTTTTACTGGAATGTTAACATTACTTTGTAGGGAGTGGTTAAAAAGATGAAAGCCTCCACTCTGACAGACTTGAATGTTTTGCTTATAGACTCAAGCCATCAGCCTTATACAGTGCAGAGGCATTGCAATAATGCTCTAACAAGAAACTGGGCGATATTTATTTATTTTATTATTATTATTATTATTATTTATTTAGTTTATTTATGAGACAGGGACAGTGCACAATCTACATTAACCTTAACTAGAGACATGCATTGTGCCAGGTTGTTGCACCAATGCTAATTTCCACCTGTAGTCCCTGGTACATGTTTTTTAGTTTTTTAACAAAAAAAAAATCTATATTTTCAGTCCCGATAACAACATTCACAATATTAACTGTTATTCTATATACATTGCCCACCTCCACCTCAAAGCCACGTGCATTCTTCTCTCTTTGCCTCATTTGATTAGTAAATGTGAGGTGCCTGCTCAAACATGGCACCTCACAGTAAACTTTAGACAGAAAGCAATAATAAACAAAGACGACACAGAGCGGGCTTCTGTATCTCAAGCTGAAGGTGTTCTCTTAGTAATTTTAAATATGTTATAATTATGTTTAAACACCACCATGGATGTTAACCTATTACGTAAAAGTATTGTAATCATTCTGTTATTGAATAAACGTCCATTGCTTTTTGTCTGTGGGGTTCATTTGAATCCTATAATGTAACTGGCAGCTTGATATGATGAAGTTCTCTTATAGGCCCAACTCTGTAATTTATCCTGATTAGGACTGCCAAAAATAATATACTGACCTCTTGTGGTTGGATTAAAACCAAACAACCTAATACATCAAAAGACAAAAATGAAAAACTAGTCCCTCCTTTGTGTACTTGAGATCCTAATTTTCTCTGTTTGTTGCCATCATCATCAGAGCTGTAATGTTACAATACATTCTGCAGCCATTTTTATATGCAGTAGAGACTATATGATAAAATTAAGTTTTGCTGTAAAGATGATTACTTGTTTTCCATTCTAAATGGCCTACCAGTCTCATTGAGCTGCTCCATGAGGTCAGGGGTCACAGAGAGGGTGGGGGGCAGAGGCTGGAAGAAGGGGTCAGTGTCTGTATCCTCCTCCATTTGAGCAGTGCTTGTCCACTCAACACTGTCTGCTTTGGGATCAGATGACTGTGAAGGACATGATGGGTCTTCCAAAACAGCCTACAAGTTTAGGACAAACATAAAGGTACTTCTGGCTAAAATGAATGTGTCAAACCTCAAATAGCCTTAAATATGCAGTATGTTCCATGGAAAACCAATTGTAGCTGTACTATACAGGTATATTTCTTTCTTGAAGACTGTTATAACATGTTGCACCACTAGATGAGGCTGTTCATCAATCAAGAAATGTGCCCCCCTCTGTTGTAGTGTATGAACATAGTTTGTAAAAATAACAGAACAAATGTCTATGGTCAAACCAAACAGTCACATTATGATTATTTAACAAAGGTAATTGTAAAAATGACTTACTGCTTGTGTTTGAGCTGAAATATTTGCCTGGAGATGGTCCAGCTGCCTTTCAGTGCTGGCAGTCCGACCCAGAGCCTCCTTCACCTTCTGTGTGATGCTCTCCATCCTTTGCTTCACCCGACTCACCCTCTGCTCACTCTCCTTCACTCGTTCGGCCGTGTCCAGGGCACTGTTCACCATGGCTTCCATCTTCTTCAGCGTCACCAGCACTCGGTCTGTGGTCAGCTGAAGTTGCAGTTTCTCTTGTTGAGATGTTGATTCACCTGTGACCGCCACAGGGTCCGTCTCCACGGCTACATCCCTCCGCTCTTTACCAGTGGGCTCCAGCGGTTCCTGCTTTGGCTCAGTATTAGTGGCCTTGTCTATGGAGAGGACAGGGCTGCAGGCTTTTTGTTCATTGACCAGGTCCTGAGCAGATCTTAGTGAGGCTTGCAGGTGACAGACCTGCTCCCTCATATCAGTGATGGTCTGCTCTGCAGCTCTGAGCTTCGTCTGTGTCTGAGAAAGATCCTGGTTTGTAGTCACTTCATTAATTCCTCTCTTGGCCTTCTCTCCACTCAGAGCTTTCCACCAGTTGACCACAGCCACCTTCTTGGCCTGTTTGACAGTGGTCTGATTCTCAGAATGACTTTGTTTTGACTCTTTGTCCCAGGCTCTCCAGTGCTCCTCCACTTTCTCGCCTTTCTCCTCCCACACACACTTCTGCAGCTCCAGCTCCTGCAGCCTGAAACCACCACCATTGTTTTATAAACATTTCTATTGCACAGTGTTATGTCGGCAGTTACCATGGGGCACTAAAACTGCACTTATAGTAGATACAGAGGGGATACAGAGCATAGTAACTCTTTGACTTACGTAAGAGAAGCCTGTAAATACACTGACAAGACCAGACGCTCTTTTATGAGTTAAAGTTTGCTTCTCAGAGTGGATCTTAACATCAACCAAAGCCAGCCCATTACCATAAGAGGAGAGGTAAAATCTCACATACACATTGACAAGCTGCTGCTTGATGCTGGCCTGTTGCTGATGGTGATGAGCTAAAGGCCTATCTTGTGTTTCCACAAGAGCAGAGTCCTGTGTGAAACAAAAACATGAGTGTAAGAGAATACCGCAGCGTGACATTAGCTCATACTCTGTATACTGATGCTGCACTCACTCTGTCAGGACACTTATTCTGCAGGAGTTGGGATATTTCCGCAGTCTTGATCTTGTGGAGGATGTTTTGGATCTCTTCACTTTGAAGGGCTGGAAGGTTGATGTCATCCAGAGATTTGTGATGGTGCTAAACCAAAAGAGCAGTCATTTAAAAAAGGAACATCCATCCAAAAAAAATAAAAATAAAAAACTAAGTATTACCTGTTGTGTGTCCTGAATTTCACTCTTAATAGAGCGATGGTTTGGAGGCTCACGGCTGTACAAACTATGTGAACTGATACAGTGTCTGTCATATCTTAGAAACAGAAACAAAATCAAGAAAATTATGTTATTATTATATTAAAATACACATTAAATAGAATGTTCTATGCAGGGTTACCTCAACAGAACTTGCTGTGAGTTATCGTGTAGTCTCATCAGCTCTGACTGTAAACCCTGTAATGACAGAAAATATTCAGTATGGACCATATTGAAAGCACAATGAACAAAGTGGGCTATGTTAACAAACCTCAATGATGCTGTGATTTTCAACATGAGAGTTCTTCATCTTATCCATTATAATGTCTTTCTGAATTTGAAAATGTTTAGTTAAATTAAGTTGCATAGGTGCTTTTGTGTTACACAGTACAAACCTTTGTCATCTCTTTATCTCTTGCTGTCAACATGACCAGGGTTTCCTCAAGTTCAGCCTGTTTGTTATAAAAAGGACAATATGTGTACTAATAAATCCACATTTTACACAAGTGGGTGAAATTGGTTACCCTACCCTGAGCTCAGAGTTGATCTTCATCAGTTTGTTAATGCTGTCCTCTGAACATGTTCTTTCAAACATTAGCTTCTCATTCTGTGGAGAACAAAACAAGGTTTTATTTACCGCCTGAAGAGAGCACTTAGAGCAGAGTTTATAAGGCACAGCTGTGGACAGTATTATTAGAAAAAAACAAAAAACTACTTACCTTGTCCTCCAGTCTCCTGATGTGTATTTTTAGGCATTCTACCTCTTTGTTCTAAAAAAAAGGTTTATTAAATATGCTGCACAACCCATTTTGAATAAAGAGCTCTTTAAACAAAAGGATACTGACTAGTTTGGTGCAGCTGCTCTGACTTCTGCTGGCTCGCTCCTGGGCCTCTTTGAATGCTTGACGCAGCTCCTCCAGTTCTTGTGTCAAAGATCTAGTTCTAACTACAGACCGTTGGGTGCTAAATATAAAAATAAAACAGAATCAGTGTATAATATTAATGTACAATGTAAAATATTGTTATAGAGCTGTTTATTGCTACATTTTGAGACCAAAATATATACTCAGAAATAAGGAATAAAATTGTTTGCCTTGTGAGCTTTCCCCGCAGGTCTGTGACTTCCAGCGTGAGCTGCAGGTTGATATCTTCACACTGGGCTACTGTTCTTAACAGGCTATTGTTCTGTTCGTTAAGTTTACGGTGGGCCTGCTTTAATTCAGCCACTGTCCGTAACAGATCTTTTCCATCACTGCAGTTAGTGTTGCAAAAATCAAATAAAAAAAAATAAAAAATATCTATATTGTTACAAATGTATATCAATTAAATTACAGATTACCAAATACTCTAACCATGTGCATGGGTGGTTTTCTGAAGAAGCACTTTTGCTTTGACATGAAGAAAAATCCTGCCCTGAAGTGAAACCACTTTGTTTAATACAGCTTGGATCACTGTTATAAACTGAATACACAGATCTTACCATTTACAAGGTTTTGAGATGAGTCTGGCCAAGAGACAAGACCACTATCAACATCACAGCTGAAAAACAGAGAGAGAAGTTACTGGGAATATAAAAGCTTTTATTGAATCTTTAGCCCAAACTTTAATGCAGAGACTGTAAAACACCTGTCTTTACTGCACTGGCTGATCCATTCCCTCATTTTAGAATGAAAGGTCTCTCTGCTCACAGCTGGGTCCACAGAGTCGGGATCAAAAAGAAGATGTAGAGTAGTGAGACGATCCTGGTCTGGACTTTGAACTGCCATTGTCCGCAGATACTGTACGATAGAGGACACCAGCACTTCCCCTGAAAACAAATTAAGTCATTGAGAGCAATTTGTAAAATAAATAAAACAAATAAAAATACTAGGATGAGGTTTACGTTTCAATACCTGTGTTATTGACATCACAAGCATTGTACATGATGTCAAGGAGTTCATGCTCAGATAAGACAGTATTGTTAGGGAGATCCTTCGTCTCATCACTGAGTGACTCCCATGCTTAAAATATAGATGTTGGTTTAGCTAAATCTGAAATTCATCAGACAGTATACATAATACAAAAATGGAATAATTCAGCAACACTTACTGTCCCGGCCACTGGACATTTTTCTTGTGATGATGTCTGTGATGAAGCCTTGAAGAACAGAAATTATGTATTTTTAAGTCACAGCATTATAAATCTCTTTTTCTACAAAAACAAAACTTAGATTACAGATATTTGTTGTTAAAGTAAATCTTACCAAGCTGGCAGCATTGATTGCCTACAGTGGGCTACATCCCTGGAAGAGCTTTAACAAGAAACAGGGGGTAGTGATGTAAATTGAATCAGAAAACATCAGAAACATATTATAATTATTTATTCTGATGTCATTACTTTTTAGTATTAGACTATCTGCACAGAGAAATAGTTACTATTCACAAAATTGTCATTTAATCATGTTGTTTGACATGTTCCAAATGTAGAGCAATGATATTGTTATTTAGTACAAATTAAGAATGACTTACCTCTCAGGTTTGGAAAGATCGTTAAAAAAAATAAACTTCTTTATGTAATATTCCTCAAGCTTTAACCATGACGTGGTTAGAATGTTTCAAGGTGCTGTTGTAACCTTTTTCACTGCTTCACATCAAAACCAGCTGACACCCAGGACCCCCTCCTCCTCTATCTTACTCTCTTCATCTAGTATCATTATGCAGAAATTCCCAGCATGGATATAATTCTGTTAATGTTTAGTTGACAAAAACATGTCTCCAGGTTCTCCCCCCTTTTTGTGCTTTTAGAGTGTGGTTCAATTACTATTACTATTACAACAGCACAAAACACAAGTGCAAGAGATTTCAAATGGGACTTTACACAATTAGATTGTTCTGGGGGTTTAAATGCTGCCAACTCATCTAAGTCTAAACGAAAAAAAAAAAAAAAAAAAAGGATTAAATTACTTTGGCACATTGTGAAAGAAACAAACGATAGAAATTTAAATCACAAACTTACCACGCCTGTGGTCGGAACGTGTTCCCATTCTCGAGTTTCTCTACGGACTATAGATTTTGTGGCACTGTGCGTCGCTGTTTGCTTCCTCTCCGAAGCATGAAGTGCTAAGAATCAGCAGACGATTATTTTGTTACTTTTGTACAATCACAGAATCTGTGTGGGTTAGTGAGTGGATTGCTAACCAGTCAAGATGTCTCGGGGTTCCATTGAGATCCCACTTCGGGACACAGATGAGGTAAAATCATAATCAACTCTTTTTCTCATTATAATACGTTATCGGTGTAGCATTAGCATTCACATATTCACTAAGTGTTCTTTATTTGTCTTCTACTCATTACATTCTTTTTGTGAGCAGACATCGTGTACTTTTTTTGCTTTATATCAAGGCAAATTTAGTTTTATGTTTGTGAATTCAATATTTACAGATAGCTTGTAATGAATTATTTACCATGATATATGTATCGCTTCAGTGGTACATCTTCTCATTCTTGTTGTTATTGTGATGCTCTGTGCAGGTCATTGAGTTGGACTTTGACCAGCTTCCTGAAGGAGACGAGGTCATCAGTATTCTGAAACAGGAACATACACAACTGCACATATGGATAGCATTGGCGGTGAGTAAACAACTGTAATTATTTCATATAGTAAATCTAATTGTTTGATATGTGTATATTTTCTGTCATCACCATCATCAGTTGGAGTACTACAAGCAAGGCAAAACTGAAGACTTCGTAAAGCTGTTGGAGGCTGCACGTATAGATGGAAACCTTGATTACAGAGATCATGAAAAAGACCAGATGACCTGTCTGGATACTTTAGCAGCTTACTATGTTCAGCAAGCACGTAAAGAGAAAAATAAAGATGCCAAGAAAGAGCTCATCACACAAGCCACCCTCCTTTACACAATGGCAGACAAGATCATCATGTATGATCAGGTAAAAAGAAATGTTGTAACGTTGAAGTATCAGATATACTTAATTATACTGTTTTAATTTTTCAGAACCATCTTCTTGGAAGAGCTTGTTTCTGCCTCTTGGAAGGAGATAAGATGGATCAAGCCGATGCTCAGTTTCACTTTGTGCTTAATCAGTCTACCAACAATATCCCTGCATTGCTTGGTAAGTTTGATTAGAATAATTAACGACTATTGTTGTTTTTCAAGTTAAATTATAAAAATGTGTTTCTCTAGGTAAGGCTTGCATCTCCTTCAATAAGAAGGATTACAGAGGAGCACTTGCATATTACAAGAAGGCCTTGCGTACGAACCCTGGATGCCCAGGTTAATATAAGTTATACATAATAGTGAGTTTTATATCTCCACAAATATAGTATACATTTAGCTTTATAATGTTTATTTTTTTCTCGCATCCAGCTGAGGTACGTCTTGGAATGGGTCACTGTTTTGTAAAGCTCAATAAACTGGAAAAAGCCCGTCTGGCGTTTGGACGAGCTCTAGAGCTCAACTCAAAATGTGTGGGAGCACTTGTGGGTTTGGCTGTTTTGGAGCTCAACAACAAAGAAGCCGACTCCATCAAGAATGGAGTTCAGCTCCTGTCTCGGGCATATACCATCGACCCCAGCAACCCCATGGTGCTGAACCATTTGGCCAACCACTTCTTCTTTAAAAAGGTAACCCACACTTTTACATAGGCACACTATTAAAATCTAATTTGTGTTATTCATGTTTTTTGTATTTTATCACAGGACTACAGTAAAGTGCAGCATTTGGCACTACATGCTTTTCATAATACTGAAGTTGAGGCCATGCAAGCTGAGAGCTGTTACCAGTTGGCTCGATCTTTTCATGTCCAGGTAATATTTGTCTTGTGAATGCTATATTTCATGATGTACATGTTATTGTATTTATATTTATGTATAATGATAACTGTAGTAATATGTATTTATTTGTCTATTGTTTTATAACAGGAGGACTATGACCAAGCATTTCAGTATTATTACCAGGCCACTCAGTTTGCCTCATCCACTTTTGTGTTACCCTTCTTTGGCTTGGGCCAAATGTATGTTTATCGAAGGGACAAAGAAAATGCAGCCCAGTGCTTTGAAAAGGTTTTAAAGGCTTACCCAAACAACTATGAAACTATGAAAATTCTTGGTTCCCTCTATGCCACTTCAGATGATCAGGAAAAGAGAGACATTGCCAAAGTATGTATTCAATACGGTTTAGTCAATGTTTGCTTAACAACATGAAATAACATGTCTGTACATGTGTTTTTTCTTCAAGGGTCATTTGAAAAAGGTCACAGAGCAGTACCCAGATGATGTGGAGGCCTGGATTGAGTTGGCTCAAATCCTGGAGCAGACTGACATCCAAGGAGCATTGTCTGCTTATGGGACAGCAACTCGTATCCTGCAAGAGAAAGTGCAGGCAGATGTCCCTCCTGAGATCCTCAATAACTTGGGAGCACTTCACTTCAGACTAGGAAACCTTGGAGAGGCAAAGGTGTGTAGCAATCATATGTGCAAAAAGTACCCAAATGTGTTTCAAGTCTGATTTACTGTTTGTTTTCTCATTGTTCCCTTGTGCACATTACTTTTGCAGAAATATTTCCTTGCATCTCTGGAACGTGCCAAAGCAGAGGGGGAACATGATGAGCATTACTACAATGCAATTTCTGTTACAACATCTTACAATTTGGCTCGACTTTATGAAGCTATGTGTGAATTTCACGAAGCTGAGAAGCTTTACAAAAACATTCTGAGAGAGCATCCTAATTATGTTGACTGTAAGAACTGAAATGATATTTACATAATATTTTGCACAAATAATATTACAAACAAAAGATTAACTGTTCTTTATTTTGTGCAGGTTATTTGCGACTTGGAGCTATGGCCCGTGATAAAGGAAACTTCTATGAGGCTTCAGATTGGTTCAAAGAAGCTCTGCAGATTAATCAGGTAATTTCTCAAGATGAAAAAGAAACTAAAAACACCAGTTAGAAAATCAAATTAACAATCTTTAATTTTTGTGTCAGGATCACCCAGATGCCTGGTCTTTGATTGGAAACCTTCACTTGGCTAAACAGGAGTGGGGTCCAGGGCAAAAGAAATTTGAGCGTATTCTAAAGCAGCCGTCAACACAAAATGACACTTACTCTATGTTGGCTCTGGGTAACGTGTGGCTGCAGACACTGCATCAGCCCACCAGAGACAGGGAAAAGGTGGCTTTATAAGTGAATCACAACATAGTAAAGTAGTGTGAGAAAAATACAAAAATACAATTGTAAACCTTCTCTCAACAGGAAAAAAGACATCAGGACAGAGCATTGGCCATTTACAAGCAAGTCCTGCGTAATGATTCTAAGAACCTCTATGCTGCCAATGGCATTGGTGGGTGTTACTGTTGTAATTTAGTTACTGTGTACAAATTTCTACTATGGTGGACAATAAAAATTAAGTTAAAGAGCTATGCATTTAAATGTTATCTTTGTTAGGTGCTGTCCTGGCCCATAAGGGCTACTTCAGAGAGGCCCGTGATGTGTTTGCTCAGGTGAGAGAAGCTACTGCAGACATCAGTGACGTCTGGCTCAACCTGGCTCACATCTATGTCGAACAGAAGCAGTACATCAGTGCTGTACAAATGGTTAGTGCTGTTTAAAGTCATCGAGCACTTGACAAATTGACCCTTTTTCAGTTGTACATTTGTTGTTCTACAGTATGAAAACTGCCTGAAGAAATTTTACAAATATCAAAATACTGAGGTGCTGCTATATCTTGCAAGAGCACTGTTCAAATGTGGGAAACTCCAAGAGTGCAAACAGATGCTTCTGAAGGTAATTAAATATAAATCTTTATTTTCTTGAATAAAGAGTGTTTAATTGTATTTGTTATATTTACATCAGGCGCGTCATGTGGCTCCGAGTGACACTGTGCTGATGTTTAATGTGGCTCTGGTGCTCCAACGATTAGCCACTCTTGTACTCAAAGATGAAAAGAGCAACTTGAAGGCTGTGCTCAGTGCTGTCAAAGAGCTTGAACTAGCACACAGGTAGAAGAAACATTGTTACTTGTGTGTCAGTCTTATAATTCATTTGTTTAAATCACAATTTCACCATATCCTTTACACAGATATTTCAGCTACTTGAGCAAAGCTGGAGACAAAATGCGGTTTGACCTGGCTCTTGCTGCTTCTGAAGCAAGGTGACAGTCATGTATATTAGAGTGTCCCCGTTTGGTCTCTTATGATGAGTGATTAGTTTATGTAACTGGTTACACTGTGGTTACAGGCAATGCTCAGATCTGCTGAGTCAGGCTCAGTATCATGTTGCTCGAGCCAGAAAGCAAGATGAGGAGGAGAGGGAGATGCGTGCCAAACAGGAACAAGAGAGAGACTTGCTACGACAGCAGCTATTAAAAGAACAGGTGAGTGTTGCTGACCACTGACAAATGAATTTGTCACTTAAGAAATTATCTATTTTCTTTGTTTTCTTGAATGTAATTGTAGGAAGAAAAACGCAACAGAGAGGCAGAGGAACAGAAGAAGCTTTTGGAGCAGAGAGTTTTGTATGTGGAAAAGACCAAGAACCTGCTCACCTTTGCAGACGGACCAAAAGAAGTGGCCAAAGAAAAGAAGAAGGGTGGTGGAGGCCGTGTAAGTAATCGTCATTGCACATATAAATAACAAAAACTATCAACAGAATGATTTTTAAATGCCAATACTTGTATCTCTACAGCGCAAGAAAGGAGGCGACATGGATGAGTTTGTTAACGATGATTCTGATGAGGACCTTCCAGTCAAAAAGAAGAAGAAAAGAAAGGGTAGTGGCAGCGAAGAGGAAGGGGATGCTGAGGAAGGAGAGAAGAAACAGCGTAAAAAGAAGAGAAAGTAAGCACAAGAAAATGGCTGTACTGCCTCATTTTAGATGGAAAAGAATACTTTCCCTAAACGGTTTGTATATTTTAGGCCTGCCCGAAGTGGAGGAGATGACAGTGATGAGGAAGGAGAATCAAGGTCTAAAAAACAACGGAAACCTAAAGAACGCAAAAAAGCCCCCAAGGTTTGTATACATTCTGATTATGACCAAATGACAATAAAAAGCATCCTCATAAGTAAATATTTTTTATTTTTTTTTTTTTAAGCCCCAGCCAGAACGTTTGCCTCCTTCACTTAAAGGAAAAATCAAATCAAAGGCTATCATCTCTTCTTCTGACTCCTCTTCAGATGAGGATGGCTTGAAGATAGCTGAAGACAGGTAAATATTTTTGCATCAAAAATATGAAACCATCTTTCAAACACAGGCATAATAGTAATGTTAATCTATTAGCATATTTGCAGTTGTTGGGTCAGTGAAACAACGGCCAGTTTCCAACTATGGATTTGTTTGCAACTTTTTAAATGAATGTTTGTAATAGAACAGATGATTGTACATATTCCTTCAGAAATCGAGACAGTGGATCAGGGTCTGAAGATGAGGGTGGTCACCAGAAGCGTATTGCCTCAGACAGCGACTCTGATGGAGGCAAAAACCGCTCAGGCAGTGAGGCTGGAAGTCCTCGGAGGTCCGGGGGCTCTGATGACGACTCGGGAAGTGACCGTCCAGTGAAGAAGAGGAGGAGGGTGCAGCGGCAGTCCGACTCCGAGCAGTCGGATAATGAGAGCAAGAGGAGTCGCTCTGGGTCTGACGAGTCCCGTGCTGCATCTCCGGCTCCAGCCTCAGAACGGGGATCTGAAGCCGGATCTGACAACGAGGGGTCACCGCGGCGATCGGAAAATGCTTCTGAACCAGAAGCTTCTAATAACGAGGATGACGACAGTGATTAAATGTTTTCTTAACTTTACTTTTCCTTCTTCTGAGTAGTTGGCCATTTTGGTTTCTTTGTCACTATAGACAGTTTCATGTGATGTACTGGTCTTATGAGCCATTTGCTACAGTGCTGACCCGCGTTTGTCTTTTGTTCAGTACATTAACTACTTGCATTAAATGTCACTTTTGTATTGTCTATACACTATGTGCAGAACAGTGCTAAAATCAGGTTTTTAAGCATATACTTAATGCACCAGAATTACATTATCTTATGTAACAGTCTAATGATATCTCCTCAAAACAGATCTAGATCCTTAAGATTACCAGACCAGTTGCCCAGAATAACTCTCTGTACTTCGTAAGTGTTGGAGAAGTGTCTGTTCTATATCCCAGGCAACCTGACTGGGGCCCATGAATTTATTTTAAACTGATCCCAGTACTGTAAAGTTGAATGAGTAAACATTGCTTCCATGAAGTCCTGGGGTCTATTTATAAAGCACACATACGTACAAAAATGTTACGTACATGACTTTCTACATCAACTTTGATCTGTTAAAATAACAAAATAGAAACTAGCAGCCTGGTCCAAAAAACTCTGGATGTTAAGGTGTTGAGTTTGTTGTGGTTTGCATTTTATCCATACTTAGAATTTTACAAAGTTTTTTATTAAGAGACCCCATGTCAGATAATACCATTAAAAAGGTTGTCACACAATCAAGTTGTAAGTGTATTCATTGAATTGAAGCAGTAAGCAAGACAGATGGATTCATTGTTAGACTTTATTAAAGGTTGATCTGTAGCTGTACACCTAGGCTTTAAAGCACATGGCATCAACATTGCTTTCAAAAAGCCCAAGTTTACACATACATAATTTCTGCAATTTCATGGAGATAAAAAGATCATATTAAAACTTAATACAGAGACTTATAAATCACCACTTTGAAATGGTGAACAACTGCAGCACAGGAAACTTAAACCTTTGGCTGTCTCGGCATGTCCAAACGGAGACATTCAAGTATAGTCCGATACTTTAGAGGTATATCCATCTGATAAATTAAAGGCCACACACAAAGATTCATACAAAAGCCATTACCTAAACTAAAATAAAACTGCAACCACATTGTGCAAATAAAAAGACCATTACTGAATACAAATTATGTTCTTAAAATAAAGCCTGCTTTTAGCACATGAAACCATTATTACCACAACTAACCATTGCAAAAGATTTTTTCACAAATCAAGGAGCGTGTAAATCTATTGCACATCTCATGATGCTTGGCAAAGTGCATCTGAAACCGATTTTAACAAGTGTAGATAAAGTGAAAGAGCCCTTGACATTTAGAGCCTTCTCTTGTAAACAGTTCTTAAATCTATGGTTAGCACTTAGTGACCAAGTGATAATAGGTTAGATCTGATGCTGGTGCATTTGCCTGCAATATACCATCTGTTAAAAACTCCCAAACATAGACATGCATTTAAACTCAAATATAAAGAGATGCATAAATAAAGTGTTGATTCTGGGTTGATGAGTCACTGGAATGAAGCGTAACAGTGGTTGAATAATACTAACAAAAACACAAGGACAAGAATGGAAAAAAAAGAAAATTTAAAAAAAGTTGTTGCATGGCTTTTGCTCTGTTCTCAGTAATCCTCATCATCCGACTCTTCCTCCTCTGCAGTCTCGAGCCAAGTCAACCACTGGTTTACCTGCGCAACAAGTATTCATAACTTTAAAACCATACATTAAAAAAGGGCCAAGTAAGAATTACCTATAACTAAAACGAACTCTTACCTGAAACAGCGCTTTTCCTTTTCCTGGATAATCCTGGGTGATGTCCTCTTTCCATGAGAGGAAGGCTTCTTCCTCAATTATCTCCATGTCATAAAAGTGGACAAAGTAACGTAGCAACATTCCTTTTTTTTTTAAAGAGAGGACATAAATGATTTTTAAGATCAAACTTTTGAATACACTGCAGTAAAGTAAAAGTGTCAGCATACCTTTAGGAAAACTCTTGCTGTTACAGTGGACCTGAAGGGCATATAGGGCACTAACTTGCAGATCAACATGATCATGGAGGAACTTCTGCATAACTGGTTTGAAAGATAGTAGCAGTGCCTTTTCCTCATCAAGTTGTTCTTTGCTGGGTGCTGCAAGTTGCTCTTCATCATCCTCAGGGTTGATCTCATACAGGATGTACTGCAAAAAGCTGAAACAAGACCACACTTGTTAGTGTTCAATGTTGGTACAGGACAAGCTTAGTAGAAATTGTGAAATAACTACCTGGTCATAAGAATGTTGACAAAGCCTTTATCTGTGTGAAGAGTTGGGGAGATGTTGTCCTTGATCCACTTGTATATGGACTGGGGAGAAGGATCAACTTTAATCTGCTTCAACAACTCCTTTTCCAGTTTCATTAGAGGAAACAAAAAGCTCAGGCCCTTGCCCTCCAGTATTTCCAGCATTCTGTCCTTGTTTTGATCAATTTCTTTTCAGGGGAGGGAAGAAAAAAAAAAATTAGCACTTGTATTGAGTCTGTGTCATTGTGTTTAAGTATAAACGTGTTTAAGACTGAATTTCTAAACCCAGTACATACCAGGTAGCATCTTGAGCATGTTGATTTTGCTTTGTTGAAAGAGGTCAGCCAGCCACTCGCGGTCCTTGAATTTGACCATCTGCTGCAGACACAAGAGGAACAGGGGGAAGTGGGAACCATTCTCCAAGTGGTGAGCCAAGTCTGACATAGTGACCAGCTCTGCGATAATGGCCCTGGCTGCAAACTGAGCCAGGTAGGACTTCACCAGTGGGACCTCCTCCTCTATTTTGGGGCACTGATCGACAACTGTCAAAATGCCCTGCAGCAGGTTTTCTCCAGTCACGAGGCCGCTGGTGCACAGTGTATGGACAAAAGTACTGGCATGTTCTCTGTCTTCATCAGAGTGGTCGAGGGAATACACCACAACCTTGCTCACAAGCTCAGACAGGAAGTGCTTGGGAGGCTTCAAGTCCCGCACACTGTTCACAGCATCATTGACATTTTTGTTGTTTAGGTAGTTGGACATAATGGTTTCCTGTGGAAAAACAAATGTGTTTAGCCACACTTAAATCTTGTGCAATAGTTGTGGAAATGTGACAGGAACTTACAGTTGTTTTACGCAACTCCTCCTTAGTTGGAGGTGCCTTTTTGTTAGACTTTGCCTTTTCTTGTATTGGTGGTGGATTGCTTCTTAGACCAAGCTGTGGAGACTTTAAAAAAAAAAAAAAAAAACTTTTAAGAACAAGATATGCAAATATGCAGATGTATAAATAGTCTCAGCTTTGTTCTTACCTGTCCTAGTGGAGATCCTTGAGCACTTGGAGGCATCATTGTCACTTGTGGCTGCAGTTTTGGAAGTTGCTTTTTATTCATCATAAAAGACTGTGCTGGCCTCAGGCTAATTTCTTCAGCATTCATCTTCCCTTTCTTGTTGAATCTTGACCCCATATCCTTAGACTGCATCTGGCTTGAATGGTTTTGTTTGTGGCTAAAAACTGGAGAATTCTGCCCCTGAAAACAAAACAAAAAGTCTAGTACAAGACTACATAATGTCTAATGGCTGAATGTTTTCAAAGCAGGTACCTGGTTAGTCTTGTTGTAATGCTTGGTTCCATTTTCATATGAGGGCTGATGTATGCCATTCGAATTGCCAGTGTGGCCGTTGAACATTGGGTTGGCTCGATGACGGCTGAAGGTGGGAGAATAGTGGTCTTGAATGACCCCTGGACCTGTGCCAATGCCACTTCCTGTACAATTCCAGACAGCACATGTTCAGCAAAAGTGTAAACCTAATTAACAGCAAATACCAGCAAATTCATAGTCAAAGCAAAACATACCAGGCATTTGTCCAAACATGTCAGCAAGGCCTCCAATAGTCTCCCTGTCAAACTTGATTTTGGATGGCATGAAAGAGTTATCCACAAAGAAGTCATTCTTGAATCCATCATTTTGCGGTGGAATAAAAACACCCAACTCCTGCAAAATGGTCAACAATCATATGAACAACACATATTTAAGTCAATACTAACTAAAATATGAGTTTTCTGTCTTACCTTCACTGCATCTTGTCGGACCTGACTAATTGTCCTGGGTCCATTGTCCACATAGGCTTTGCGAGGAGACCATCTGTCCTCACGTAGCTCTATGATGTTCTGCAAAAGGAAACGAATCCTAGATGGCAGCTCTTTGTTGTTAGCCAGGGCCTGCATCCGGCTAAAGTATTGATTCATTAAAGCCTACAAGAGAATAAAATGTTACACATTGACAAATACAGCATGATCAGCAAAAGGGAATTTTAAAAATATTTACCTTAGCTTTGTCATGGTCAAGTTTAGGCCCCACTGTCTTCATTATCTGACAGAGGCATTCAAGGTCTTCACCCATATCCTTGAGTTGTACTCTTCTTTTTTTCTCCAATAGCTACAAACACAAAACATTACAACAGCGTACATGACAATAACAGCTCCAATCTCAGTTTAGAAAGGAAATATAAAACGTACTGTCTTGATACACCTATGGAGGATGGATTCATGAATGAGACCAAGTTTGCCCAGTTCTCCAATGAATTTGATATTGCCCAGCATCTTGATCTTTGCAATAGCCTGCTGCTCCTCCTCATCTGTGGTGAGTGGTGCGTCATGTTTCTCAAACACTAAACAGACAAAAACGCATTACTTCACCCAATCCACCAAAAACCAAAAAAAAACCAAAAAAAAAACAAAACACCAACTTTGTGTCAATATTCTTTAATATGTTACTTACGTTCGACATTTCTGGCACGATTTTCAAACTCATCCTGAAGCTTGGATATGAGAAGTCTTCTAAATGTCTAAATGAAAAACAATTGTACAGCGTGAAACCAGATTTTCAAGATTTTAAAAACTGACATGTATTTGAACAACACTTACTGCATTGTGTTTGTTTGTGGCTGCGTTTTCAAGTGGCTCTTCGAAGTTAGGTGCATCTTCTGACAAGCGTTGACAAAGCTGAGCGTATAGCTGACTATACTTGGGTTCTTCAAGAGCTTTGTCGACAATCTAAAGAAACAGAAAGCACTGGTGATGATTCAGCATGTTTATTACAAGATAAACTTAACATTGAAAAGAAATACTCACCAACAAGATTATTCCTTTTAAGACAACTTTAGAATCGATGCCCACATTGAGAAGTTCAAGACAAAGTTTGTCGAATTTCTCAGGTGTCAGCTTGTTGAGTATGCTGAAATACATAAACAGCATTACCACAATGTACCCAGAAAACACTGATTGCATGGGATTTGAGTTGAGACACTCACCCTCTCACTTTTCTGAAGATTCTGTCATTTTGTGTTTTTTCTGCGGAGGATGCTGCATCTCGTTTAGTGCTTCGAGAAGGAACCCATCTCTGACTGCTAGAACCTGGGGGTTTCCCCAGGGACTCGCTAAAGACAGGAAAAAAAAAAAAAACATTTATAATTTTATACCAATGATGACAACAAATCAGGTTAAAGTCACAAAATATTCAGTGAATAAACTAAAAAAATGGAAAATAACCTGTTGTCGACAGTCTTGGGATAGTGCTGAGGTGCACCCCCACCTCCTCCCCTTACACTGTGACAAAACAACGAAAACAAAAACTTTAAATTAAAAAAAAAAAATAATAAAATAAAATAGTTAAAAAGCCAAGAATGGTATAGCCCGTTGTCCTGACCTGAAAAGAGAAGGTCCCCCTTGTGCAATAACACACTCCACTTTGGCGGCTTGCTATGGTATTCAGTAAAGAATTATGCAGTGAAAATGGGACGGGAGAAGAGCGACCTGGAAGAGAAACATAAATATGAGTCAGACAGTGTATGCCTTCTGTGACAACATGATCAAACATCGACAAACTGGCTGATGACGGGCCAAATTAACAAAATCAGGGCTTTGTTGCGTATAGGCCCACGGTATTTTGCCAAATTATGGCGCAACACATTCCTGCAACACACGTGTACGAAAAGTAGGGCACTGTTAGCATAGCTGCCCAATGCTAGCTGGTTTAGCAGCAGACATCTTGCGACATTAAAGTAAATCTCCAATGTATCATCAAGAAATTATTATTATTAATAACAACAACAACAACAATATTATTTAAGCCAAATGAAGTGAAGTGTGCATTACTGCTCACTGTGTCAATCAGCTTAATTCTACAAATGCAGAAGAAAACAGGCCAAGCTATGAATAACAACATGTGCCAATCACCTTCTCAAGTATCTAAATCAACATTTATTATTTCATAACGGTGTCAGTTAGTCTTTACAAGTTTAGCTTTAAATAAAAATGTAAATCAGGTCATTGTTCTAGGTAGCGAGGACTTCATCTCATAAAATTGACTAGCGTTAAATTATAAAAATGGGAAATTTAGCACAAATAACGTTATATACTAAAATAAAATCCGAGCAGTAATTTTAGTCACATTCACAAAAAGTATGAAACCAAAACAGCTGGTTTTATAAGGTCTTTGTTCTCAGACCGGAAGTCCTTATACGGCGACATCTTGGGGGTTTTGAGCCTTGAGCCGAGGCCTACAAACCAGCCTCACAGATGATTAACATTTGCCTGCGATTCTATTGTTAAATTTGAACCACTGCATGTAGATTCACTTAATATCATAATATAGCAATCTCAGACAGTTTAGCCGTGGTATATTTCTGTGATCTTGAGAGTCCGACACCGGGTCGACGAGGTAGCTTTAGCCGAAGAAGGAAGCACAATAAATCTTACCTTTACGAAAGGGCCGTCAGCGCGATTTTTCTTTTGTCTCACTTAGAATTAAAATAACAATCAAATGTGTAAAACAAAATCCGAATTAGTTTTAAAAAAAATAAGCCACTATTGTCGTTTCCTTGTTAGTTTCTCTGTGGTAGTTGGCTAGCTACCGGCTTGAGCGCAGGAGGACTGCTGACTGATCACACACGTCATGTGGGGGTAGATTTTAGTGTGGGGGCAGAGCACGAGTGGGCTGTCCCGACCGTCACATCCGCCCATCGGCCAGCCCACGTCACGTACCGAAAACTCACACGAACCTTTCGCAATAGTTTCAGTCTCTACCTACAATAAACTAGACATGTTTTCTTCCTGTTCTGTTCACTGAAATACAGTGTCACGTGTGTGGCAGGACTAGGCGTGTTATGAACCAACAGAAAGGAACAAAACACTGGCCTCTATGTCTCATCAAACAGGATTTAAGAGAAGAAAGCAGTCCACAAATAGCCAATCTCACATGACTAGATCACTTTCCAATGTGTTATGGATATAGCTATTCAACTACTACCCATTAAGCGTTATTGATCATTCTGCATTTACTACTGAAAGTGCCATTTTAACTGAGTGATAGAAGAAAGGAGCACACAATATCCAATGACCAATTGATCATTCCCTAATGTGTTCAATTAACTCATCCCAACAATTTAATAACAACCATAAGCTTTGACTGATAGGCCTACATATTTATCTTTGAAATGCCATTATCTAGTCTCACTCCATGTATTATAAGCAATTTAATGGTAATACACTGGTCACAAGATTTGATTGGAAGAGTGGAGAGAGAAAGGAGCAGGAGAAGTTCATGTCAGGATATCTATTTTAGTCACATGATGGAAATAACGACATAAGATACAAATAGACCTACCTACCTTTATTTAACTGTACAACTATGCCAACTGAATTGAGACAGAGTGGATTAAACCAGATTATTAAATTGTAGTAATAGTAACCAGATAAATCTATAACAACACCGTAGGCCTAGTGCACTTTATATTGTAAATTGTACTGGTGGTAACCCTTGGACCGAAAGAAATGGCTGAATGAACCTCCACCTTGGTCAGAACTTTGTAGTCACCATTGTATGAAAGCTGTGGGGGGTTATTGTATTAGTTCAACCAATGGGGGGACACCACTGGACCTAACATTTGCTTTGGTTTCTTAGTTTTCTCTGACTCAATCCAACCAAATCTGTTAGGCAGACATGTGTTGGCTTGGCTGTCTTGGTAAGATTTTAATTATACAAAACACACAGTTTGTATAACAGACTAATCAGTTAACACACACACACACACACACACACACACACTGCTGTCATATGTCAACAAGTGACGCTATTATGCAAGTGCTCAGCAGACCAAGAACACAGCGCCCAGGCCTATCTCACTGTTTGGTTCACTTTAACTTCCTCTGTTTGAAAAGGACAACAAAGGAAAGGCTCAAATTACACTTTGCCAGTTGTCCTGTCCTGTACAAGAAACAGACGGTTTAATGTTTATAATACACTCAACAACTTCAACATTCAGTTTTATAGTGCTGACTTAAAGACATTATCTAAAAATGAAAGTATTCTGATCATGTAACTTCCATCCATCCGTTTTCTTCCACTTATCCAGGGCCGGGTCACAGGGGCATCAGTCTAAGCAGGGACTCTCAGACTTCCTTCACCCCGGACACTTCCTCCAGCTCCTCCGGGGGGACCCCAAGGCGTTCCCAGGCAAGCTGGAGACATAGTCACTCCAGCATGTCCTGGGTATTCCCTGGGGCCTCCTTCCGGTGGGATCATGCCAGGAACACCTCTCCAGGGAGGCATCCAGGAGGCATCCGGAACAGATGCCCGAGCCACCTCAACTGGCTCCTCTCGACGTGGAGGTTCAGCGGCTCTACTCTGAACTCCTCCAATGTGACTGAGCTTCTCACCCTATCTCTAAGAAAACGAGCGAGGGGAGGATTATCAAACTTCACCCTGATTATCAAACTTCACCCTGTTTACTCATAAATTAATTTCAATTTAATTACTATATTATGGCCTACAGCAACTTGTTTCCCGCTGAAGGGAAGCAGTTGATCCAAATATGAGCTGATGGGGGTGGCGAGGGTGTGGGTTGGGACAGGAGAACAGATGGAGCCAGCGAAGGTTAGAGGTGAACTGATAAAAGATATTGGTCCAAGTTAACATTGTAAAGTAATTATATTGGACATTGTCACAGATCATAAAGATGAGTGTATCATTACACCCCACCTTTAAGCCTGTGTAGTGAAGGGCAGCAGGTATGGGCAAGTAGTCAGATAGATATTTTCTTTGTTAGGTGCTTAAACTTTGTTTTGATATAAACTACAGTTTAAATTGTATATTTATTTTATTATTTACCTTTATAAATGTAATTTTGCAAGTTTTTGTACCTTAAAGCCTTGCTGTGTGGCCTGTCTAAGTTGACTCATAATTTGTTTGATAGAAGCATCTCTACTCTACTGCAGTCCTTTCCGGCTTTACCCTTTGGGGGGAGCATCAATCATTCATCAAAAGCAAATTGAAGCCGCTTGTCTGACAGTAAACACTCCTCTCTGAGTTAATTAAGCCCAGTGTGCCGATAAAGTCAGCTACTCTCCACTAAAACAGCACACAGCCAAATTAAACTGGTGAAAAGTTGCTCTTAATTTGATTTCTGCAGCTGATTCCCCTTGAAACCCCCTACAGCAATCTGATGATTCAGCTTGAGCCTACAAAAACACAGGCCTCAGTTCTAGAGTAAATCCATTCACTTACTTTTTCATTTATGTTATCAATATATTGATTATTTCCACTAAATAGCTTTATGCCTGCCTCCTCATAACCATAGCAAAACCTAATTAGCAGAATCGGAAAAAAAGATTTAAAAATATTCACCAGCAATTTCTAGAAGATTGGAACTGCAATTTAATTTAAAGCCAACAGATGGTGCTGTAGTTTAAATATCTAGAGGAATAAAGTAACCACTTCCATAGGTTGCAGTGAAATTATATCTCATTGCTTATTTAAATATGTGGACATAAAAGACAGTTATTTTATTTATCATTAATGTATGTTCAATATTTTTTGTCAGTAATATACCAAAATGTATACAGCATTACATATTCAAAGCTCTGTAGTCCACTAATGAGTCATTCCTCTGTCACTCTTCTTTCCTAGCTGCCCTGAAACTGGCAGACAGAGATGTTGCTGCCATTGTGAGCCAGATGCCTCTCCTGTCCACACACACAATCCACGCAATACAAACATGCAAGGTGCGTAAAAGTCTGATCCAAAGAAAACCGCATCATTCTGTCCAAGGTAGCCCAAATCTAATTAGAAAAATCTGGGTTAAGGAGGAACACTCAGCTATTACTGCTCACTAACAAGACCACCTCAGTACTATACAAAACATGTGCTTTATATATTAAGTAACATGGATTATGGAGAAACATCTTATGTTTGGAATGCTAATTTAATTGACTGAAGTCTCTGCATAACCCAACATGAATCACATTAGGAGTGACCAGAGTTGGGTTGAATTATTCATAAATACTAGCCCGTTGAATCCACTCCCAAAAGATCCATTGGTATTGTATAGGATCAAACACCCCTAACCATTCTTATTTTTCTGCAAATTACCTTTCAGTCTTGTTCACTTCATTTGATTTCTGACATCTAACTAATATGGCATTGTGATGGTGTGTGGCCGCCTGTATCTTTGACAATGAAAACCCCTAAAGCCGTGTGTGATGATTGTGCGTTTAATATTCAAAGCACACGGTGTATGAATACGCTGAGGTGGAGCCACGGTGCTGTCCTGTATGCCAAATTGTGTTGGGCTTGAGGGACTGTCTGAGTCATCAGTGACAAGGCCCGGGTCTGATTCCAACTGCGCTCGCTCACCTGGGGGCTGCGTTGGTGCGTATTAGGGGGAGATTTGTTGGAAACGAAACACAGTCCCTGGGGTAAAGTTAAAGTCTTTTAGTCTAATAGGCTAAAAGTGCAGAGAGAGCCCAAATGAACATCCATTCTTGTGCATTAAATGCTTTTTTGTATATTATAGAGAAAATTAATTTGTCCATATCTGCAAGTCCATATTCATGAGAGGCATCCCAGGATAAAACTGCCTAGTAATGACCTCCACTTATATACAAGGATGTCATTATGTTGTTCCTTGAGCCAAAGTGCACTCAAATACAGTATTTATTTAACAAATTGACATAAATGAACTTGTGCTAGTCCAGGTGCAGTGAATTGCATTGTTGGCCCTGTTTTTGGAAATTTAGATTCTAGTATTCTACAAGTCTGGCAAAAAATGATGTTCTCTCCGCCAGCAACACCATTCATAAACTTATTACAGTGGAGCAATATAGTCATACAGTTGAAGGACTTAAAAGATTTTGACATTTAACCCATAATCAGGACTATAAATAATATATCTATATAAATATGTCTGGTTGCCCTTCATTTTGACCATAACCTTCAAGCCGTCCTACACTCGGATATTAAAGAACTGTCTGACTACACTGAGGGGATTAAAATGGACTGCTGACAACATTGCAGTATTAGATTCTTTTCTTGAACCTGGACAAACAAAAGAGGTATAAGGTGTCTCATGTATTAAATAAGTCATACTAAAAACTGTGCTCTCGGTGAACTTTTGAGCTTCTCGCTCAAAACACGATAATGGCACAGTTGGTGGTTGAAAAACATTTTGGTTCAGCATTCACAAACCTATTAAAGTTATTTATCAAAATCACTAGCAGTCTCAGCTCTACGGACAAAACAGCAGTATACTACTAAGATGAAAATATATTCTTGGCAAAAGAAACAACACTGTCAGAGACCCCACAAAAAAGAAAAAAAAAAATCTAATCTAAAAACTAATAATGATCAAGAGTCTGCAAATGATCATGTGACCAGATGCCTGCAGTGATTACCTATTTGATGACAGCATTCAATTTCATGTCCCTATCAAATAAATTAGTACCTTTTAGGTCTTCTTGTAGAAATAACTGAGAATGGTAAAGAGAGGCTGGAGACTCTGGATGTCTGACATACAGTAACTGAAGTTTATTAACGGTACATGATCCGGAGACATGAACACTCAATACACTGTGATCTGCTATGCTATTGTAGGGAGTATTGTAGGTTTGTAAGTTTTATAACCTCTGATGATATAAGCCAGATAACAAGGACTGAGCTGGAACTGTCTTTGGTATAGCAGTGCAATATCAAACCTTTTTTAGACCATGACAAAACCAACCTTAAGGGGGGCAATAATTCAGTTTGGTGTTTCTGTTAACCAAATAAACAAATAATGTACAATTTAAATAGATGGGTATAAATGTCATATAATACTAATAGGGGTGTGCAAAAATATCGACATATCATATTGTTTAATGTGATGATACAGTATCGATATCGTATTATACTAAATGATTTTGTTACAGGGCTACAGTTTTGTTGCTTGTTTAGAGGAAAGAAACTTGTTTATGCAACACATTTGACATATTCACTGTTTTGATGATTAAAATGGCTGTGTTTCATATTAACTTTGCACAAGAGTATCACAGATGATTTAGCCTTTATTTTTTAGTGAACCATATCAAATCAATTTGAACTATATCATATTGAATCAAAAGTGCACTGTATCGACATGTGCATCATATCGTGGCCTGTGTATCGAGGTATGCATTGTATCAGCAACTTCTTAATGATACCCAGCCCTAGTCACTAACCATTGTATGTACTGACATGTTGTTTGTTTGCTGGATGAGTTTATAGAAGCCACTCTGCATTAACTAATAATACATTGAAAAAAGTACAGCAATTTCCCATTGTTGAAAGGGTCAGTCAATTGCACACTCTCCTGCCATGTTCAAAGGCTTTTGTTGCTTTGACCCATCTGCTGAATATTCATTATAGACACACCATCATCAATAATGTTTATGCTGGTTTATGACAGCTTAGAAATAGACCTAGGTTTTGAAGTGAATATATAGAGTGTCAAACCTCATTTACTCCCCTGGCTTTGATAAAATCTGAACTTTCAGGAAGAAAAGTGCCCAGATGTAGCAAGTATTTAATGTCCTCCACTTTTAGTACAGTGATTTTCAAATTATGGTGTAGGTGTTTCTGGTGACATTTTTGGCACTGGTTTCACTGTATCCTACCTTAGGTGTCAGGGCTGTGGTTCACCTTTGTGAAGGTTAAGACCGGTTTTAGTTCTGATCTAGACCTGTTTTAGTCTTGTTTCAAACCATGTTGTGATAATGATACAACTAAAACCAAAATATTTAGTTTAGAATTAATGATAAGAGTCCTGTAATCCAATGTAATGACATATTTAACATATAAAGACTTTTATTTAAAAGTGCATTATGTAACTTCTTCTGTCTCATTTGAGATGTTCTTGCTTTTCCTTAAACTTATCTCTGTGGAGACAAGCAAATGATGCCACAGATGCATCTGTGGAGATGCAACCCTGTTCACTGTAAGAATACAGTTCTTTCTAGGTATCCTTTAAAAATACTTGTGTTTGAACAAATATAAGATGAGTTGATGGCAAATAATTTCCCTTGTGTTTCAATAAAGTTTGTCTAAATCTAAGTCTAAGTTGATGCCATTCTGTGAAATATTCCAGGTAAAGCAACAACATCTCCACGAGCACAAGCACATGATGGACCCCCCACGATAAAACTTAAATAGTTCACTATTAAAGATTAAGAAATTTCATTAGTCTGTCCATTTTTACAGGCTGACATATATTGGCTGTGATGTCTTACTCCCGGGCGGTGCAGCCTTGAGTTTTGTTCCTGTGGCACGTCTTACATGTTGACAGATGTCTTCAAGAACAGATTGAGGCAGCCATAGATCCCACAGGGCCGGAGTGACAAGGACAAGGAGCAGCTGGGACACAAACTCCTCACTTGAGCTGTAAGTATTGTGAGGTGAGATAGAATCACATTTTAAATCCAGTCTGCTCATGTTTCTGGGACTTGTCTTGTCTGCACACGTCACTATGATTGTAGCCATGCCCAAATTGTACTCGCAGTTGTGGTGATTTATCCCTAGCTCCAGCCTGACAGTCTCGATGGAGGAGAGAAATGCAATTGTTCTATTTGGACATGTCTGACATTTAGCAACGTGGAGGACAGGAAAATTGGCCATACATCAAGTCAAACATGGTTCTTCTCCATATTTTATATACGCCTTCAAGATTTTATTTACGGAAGAAAATCAGAAAAAGAAGAAATTAGAAGGCCCAAAAAAGGGAGAGGAAATATAATATAATTTAAAACAAGCATGTTACTAACATAATCAGTAGTCAATAGAACATGTGAACACTCATTTAGTATACAGACATGATTTATAGGAGGAGTTCCTACATTCCTAATCTCTATAGGGCTTTTCCACCTTTAAGACAATTACAGTGCTTTACATCAAGGAACCACTCACCCATTCTCACATACACATTCATACTCCAGTGTACACAGACACTGGGGGTGAGCAGGGTTAAGTGTCTTGCCCAAGGCCCATCTGTGGGAGCTGGAATCACACCACCAACCTTTGGATCAGTGGACAAACACTCTACCAACTGAACTATTATATATTAAGCACCACCACAGAAATGCATGTCTATGATGGCTATGTAAATAAGAGTAAGTAAATGAAAATACTCATCACTCAGTTTTTACAGTTGTTAGAACAAATAAGATGCTACTGATCTGCATTCAAACATATGAAACAAGCTAAAAGTGCTTTTCTGTCAGAATAGCTTCAAGATAATAATGTGTTTATTCATTTAACCATGGGCAGACTGCCTTGTCACTTAAGCTGGCAGTGAAGTGCAGCCTCTCCTGAGTCATGTCTAGTGTGAATGTACTTTTGGTGTTTCCCGGAGCAGTGTTCTTTTGGCACCTGCGTAGCTCTGACTTTTCCTCTTAACTGGATTGAAGGATATACAAAAATAAGAAATAAACATTGGAATTCGTAATTTAAAGTCTATGGCGTAATAACAACAGCTGTTAAAGGTCCTATATTATGTAAAATTGTGAATGTTAAGACATTTTAGAATGTTGTTACCTCCTTAAAAACATACTTGGAGTTGTGTTCTGTTTTATTCACACATGTTTGAATAATCTCCAATGCTCAAAATGCTCTATTCCACCTTGTGATGTCATAAAGTGATAGTTAACAGTCACCTTTTATCTTTTGCTCAGTAGAGATAGGAAATTCCATGGCTAAAATTATTCAGATTATTCTAGTGAAAATTTATGGAGCTGTATTACCACTTGACATCACTAGTTAGAACAAAGTGTTTTGTGTTTGAGAGAGAAGAACACAGCCTAAATATCCAGGTTTGTGTGCTAAACATGTGTGAATGAAACAAAACACAACTCCAGGTATGTTTTTGATGAGGAAACATTATAACATAGATCAGAAAAGGTTGTAATATACACCCTTTAATGTCACATACTACTTCTAAAAGCACAAGATCATATAATTCAATTTACTTCACTTTGCAGCTACCTAGATTTTATTGTTCGAGCAGCAAATATTGCAGTTTGTTCCACTAAAGCAGACAAAGGCCTGAGGTCACTGGTGTTTGGTGTATTTGCTGTAACAAGAAAAGCTACTGTTTGAATGAAGAAATGACAATGTAATTTGTATTTCTGCAAAGGAAAAATAAGACTCCTAAATAACTGTGTAATGCGCCTGGTCCTGCACCAGCATCATTACATCTTCTCACTCTGCAGCAGCGGGTTGCACTGAACATTACAGCGTCGAAAAGCATTGTTAGCAGTATTCAGAGTCTAAATTGTGTTCCTTCAAAAAGAAAAATGGCAAAAGCTGTTAGAGAAATAAAAATAAACTCATGCCTCCCTTGTGGAGTTGAGGATGGGGAAAGCAGGGGGTAAATCTGGTGGGACATCTTGGCTTGCAAACGGTCAAACCCACTTTACAGCAACCACATAGAGAGAATGTAACAGTGCTGTAAATATTGTGTCATAGTTGCACAAAGAAATTGTCTTGTCCTTGTATATTACACCCACTGCTAAGCTGCCAACTATTGTCTGGATAATTGTCTTCTTTGGTTTATCATTTCTTTTTCTGTGGTTGTTTCTAGTCTACTGGAATAGTGGTATTTGTTTCAGTTTTTTCCCAAGCTTTGAGGACTTACTTTTTCATGTACTAAATTATCCAAACATATTTGAGAGAGTTCTGTTCCACCTTGTGATGTTATGTGGTAACACAGAAAGTGTTATTAAACTTCATACACCTTCACTAGAATCATTTGGAGGATTTCAGCCCTGGATTTGGGAATTTCTACTGAACTAAAAGTAAAAGGTAGCTGACAAAATTAAAACAACTACAAGATATCACAAGGTGGAACAGTGCATTTGGAGCTTTGGAGATGTAGACAGACTAATAATAAAGGATTACTCAAACATGTGTGAATGAAACAAAACACAACTCCAGGTATGTTTTTGATGAAGTAACTGTATTATAATATGGCTCACAATAATATCGGACCTTTAAATTAAAGAGCTAGAGTTCTCAAAGGTGCAAGAAGAGAAAAGGACAGAGGAGAGGAGTTATCAAAGAGGGACTCGCCAAACTGAAACATATTATTAGCAGACAGATGTTACCATTAAAATATTTAAGCCAGTCAATGAGATGTCTAATTTTAATAAGACATCCATATTCACATTACACCCGTGGGTGTAATGATAGATGATGAAAAAGTTTAAAGAAAAGAGATTCAGAAATAAGATCTTGTAATTAATTTAATCTCCTTTTCTTTTTGGCTGTTCACTTTTGGGTTTGCCACAGTAAAGCCTTCATCTAACCCTTTGCATCCTCATCGCTCATATCAACTTTCACCATCAAAAATCCTCTCTCTGTGTTTCCTCCAGGTCTACTATCAGTGTATTGAATACTTATCTTCTCTGCATGTCCAAACCATTAAACTCTGACCTTAGTTAGCGTTCTTGTTCCATGGAATTGTACAACAAAATTTAAAATAAAGCAATCAATGTGTGTTGTGTTTCAACAATCCAGTTATGGGTGGACTTGTGCTTGGCGATATGGGCAAAACATTAAACACAATTGCTTGTATGGATTATAGACTTCGGTGCAATTTTACACAAAATACCAACAGATAGTTAAATCTATTCTAATCTGTCCTTCAAAGTCTGAACTCTAAATGTTGTGTAGGTAAAGTAAGGCCATGGAGAGGATCTGTAAAACTATACAGAACTGAATATTTTTAGAACATCCGTGACCATATGATTTTTTTTTTCTCCATCATCATTGTGGTATTGAAGTCTGTATCAAGTATTGAGGCTTTTCCCTTGTATTTAAAAATGAGTTTAATATCATAAGAACTCTATTATACAGTATGTAGAAAGGAGATAGAATGCAGATGATACAGTTAGATAGGAGTAGATGATTCTCTGTAGTTACCCCTGAGCGGAACAGCCCAAAAGAGAAGAAAAGTCAGTTCAAAGCGAGAAACACATATTACATATAACTGCTAATATTTGCATCATACTTCATGATACACATCAGAAGAACCGCGGGTAGTAGCTTCCTCCCTCCAAAAATATTAATTATGAAAGGAGTGCAAACCAAAACAATATGCCCTACCTGGGGGATAAATAAATAAAATTAGCTCCCAAAGCTTTAGGCATCTTGCTGATAATGAGCAAGCATCACTTTAACATTAAATGCGGGCTTTGGTGAAATTATAAAAAATACCACTCGTAAATGTAGTGACTAATGTTTGGTCTCCTCTCTATTGGTTCTAATAGATAATTATGTGTTGAGTCAAAGGCTGTGCCACTAAAGACATGTACTTTTCATTTTGCACACTTTTGTAGCAAGTTCGATTAAGAGCTACTTTGAATCAGCTGTGAACCATTTAAAATCTAATACTGCTGAGTAGCAAAACATCTAAAAGTGTTCTGTTTATCTGAGTTATGTTACATCAAGAAGTACTGAAGTCCGAAAGCTGCATTACCTTTGTCTATCCTCCCTTGTATGTATTGTGTTGTCCCTTGGCCAGTGGATGTGAGTTCAAAATACTTTCCTTTCTTTGTAATACCATCTATTTTATGAAGTACCCAGTGTCCTGAAGTCACACAAGCTCAAAACAATGTCACACTCCCAACTGAGATTCAGTACGGCGTCATTACCCTCCTGTATACTTTGTATACTGTATATACTTGTTTGTTGGTAGAAAGTACAACCATACAATTTCAAAACATATCTTTCTGACTCCCCGCCCCAAAGACAGCCTTGGCATCTTCAGATCTGTCTCATGTCCATTCTAATTGGTCACTGTCACTATCATAAGTAACATTCCCTTTTCTCACTCCTGCCTTCACCTTCTTACCCTTTCTCCCTTATCTCCTTTTCTGTGCATTATTGACCTCAGATACCTTTGCACCTTTTTGTACAATTTCACCAATCTCTTTTCCATAAATGCCCTGTAGTGACCAGCTGTCACTTAGAAATACTGCATTTGTATAAATCAGAGTTATAAACCATGTAAACCTAGATCATTTAAAAATAAAAATTGACTTTTGACATGGCTGTTTAGTTAGTTTTTGTCTCTGCAGTTCAACAAGTAAATTATCTTAAGAACTTAATACTGAAAAATCATGTGAACAGGGCAGAACTAGACCATTACTGAGCAGTTTTAGAACAGTCTAGAATTGATATCAGAACTAACATGAGACCACATGATAATATACTATTACTTTGTGTTGATAATTACAGTCTATTGTCTAAAAAATATTTTATTTTATTTTTAATATTAATACAGTATATGAAAATTATATGAACTATTGAACCTTTTTAGTATCAAAATTTAAACTGTAGCATCATGACAACACTACACCATACCCTCCATCTAGATTTGGAGCTATATCATGAACCTATGTGACTTTTGACATTTATAGACTTGGAATACCCACTCTGACCTTGTTCCATGATTAAAAAACATAGAAAATACCACCATCTCAATCTGACCCAGACAGCCCTACCATCTTCTGCTCCCCCAAAACTCCAGGGTGGAGCACAGGACACATTGGTTTATCTCTGCGTGGTGTAGCTCATGGCCCGTTGCCAAGGTCCTGCTGAAATTGGAAACCCTTCATGCTGTCAGTCAAACTCCGCTGTGCTCAGAGATCTCTTCTGGACCTTCCACAGGTGATGGCCGACAAAATCAAAGTCTTTTAGATTTTTGGTTTTAGACCAAGGACTGATGTAGAGGTCCAAACTGAGTGAAATAATGTATCTATTTGATTTTGCATAGGCTCTCGTGACCCTAAACGACCCTTGACAACCTTGGGAGGTCTTGGGAGCAGCTGTATTGACTGAGGTTAGCCACCAGGCCACAGCTGCAATGTGAGTCACCAACCCTAAAGTGACAATCTTTGACATCTGACTTAATGTCCATTCTAACACCCAGTAATTCTTCTAATAATTGCTCCTCTCCTCCTTTTACACAGATCATCTCTTATTGCAGAAGGATTGGTTGTGTGCCCCTGGTTCTCACTTTGGTGTCATTTATCCTTTTTGATAAGAATCCTACTGTAAAGAAATGGCAGTTTTGTTTGTTGAGATTATAATGTCAGATGTAGGCCTGTCACGATAATGAATTTTGAACTTATGATATATTGCTACAGAAAAATATCCCAATAAATGATAATATTGGAGCAATTTAATGCCACTGACAAAATAACCCCAAACCAGGATTATGCCAGTGAACCTTTTTTCTAAGTGAACTTTATTGTAAAAAACAATTAAACACTAAGGTAGTTAATTCTAGTATCTATAGTATCTAGTATATATAAAGCATATATGTTAATTATTTAACCAACTACAGCTCAAATGTTATAATAGAGACTTAATACTACAAAAAAGTAATAAAAAAGTACACACAATAATTGTTGAGCCTGATAAAATATTGTTCTTTCTATCACATATTGAACGGTAAGAGTATGTGAATATATACTTTATCTGAATTGTAATTCTGTTATTGTAAGGTGTTTTAAAATGCATTAATAGTTGGAGTTGTGGAGTCCTTTTAACTTGTGTGTGAGTCAGTCTTTGAATTGGATTGAAACACCCGCTCAACAATAATAAATACTTGATATACATGCTGTTTTAGCAGTGCAGCAGCTGTACCAGAATTTGCGTACACCAGAGTAAAGTACATTTTGTTTGTTTGCTGTGCGCTATTTAATTATGTAGGTTTACAAAATTGAAGATTAAGATTAAGATGAAGATAATTATTTTAACCTCCTAAAAATTGAGTATAGAGATGAAATGTATCTGGGGATCGTGGATTAGTTGTGAAATCTGTCAATTCTACTGACAAACATTTAAAATCTAAGTACCACATAAGTACAGTGGTATTAAATAGATATTTTTCCTAAACAAGCAAAGCACTTTCAACAAGATGTTCTGTGCTTTGAGTCTATTTGTATCCTCTGTCCCCAGTGCACAGATGTTTTCTAATTGCTTACTTACTTTCCAGAAGTACTTCGTTAACGAAACACTATGAGATGAAAAAATTGTCCTGCTCAGAGTGATCTTACCTATGGGTTGCCAGGTCCAGAGAGTGTTTAAGAGTGTTTTCCTTGTCTAACGAGGTAATGTGAGGACACTCAGAAATAGACTATTGATGGATCTTCTACTCCAATATACACCGGATTATTGCATATTGTGTTGTGTGTACACTACCTTCTAATATGATAGCACCAGGTGTTCAAAGTCTACCCTTAGATTACAGCTCTCCATCTGCCTTGAGCCATGATTGTTGGATATATTCTGCATCGGCCGCTGTTTATCTGTGGTTTAAATCAGTAAAATTAATTTTCTTTGAGGTAGTGCTAAGCTTAAATCCAGCACCTGTAACGTCCAAATGTTGGATTAGTTTGACTGTTGCATCTCTTTTTTTTCCTCCTGGGGGCGCCACAGAAAATCTTTGGCTCTGAGATTGTGTTCAGTTTTGCAGCAATTAAGCAAAGGCTTTATGCCAGGTGCCCTACCAGACGCAAACTACTGAGGCTTGGCACAGGCACAATTGTTTATCTATTTTATTTATTTATTTTAGATGATCTCTTTTTCAAGGGGGTCAGTTGTTGGCTAAGGTGAATGTAATAATGATTTCTGCATTTATCATTTGGGGTGGTCTTTTTGCATTGAAAAAAAATGAAACACTTTTTTAAATAAAAAATACAGCTGTTAACATCTTGTATCAGTGTCACGTTGGTGCTCCTAGTCAATTGCATGTGTAAATATGGCAGAAATGGCACAGTCTTGTCATCAGATATGTTAAACTGAAGTGATACCATCTGACATTTGCTCACATCAGCATGTTCAGGGTGGTTAATGCCTTCGGTTCTTCTGGCCTTTTATATGTTATGTTATTTTTTTGTCTAATAATTTCTTGCGTTGCTTTGAGTTAACTTTAGGCATGCACAGTTCATCTTGCCTTAAGCAAACTCTTGCCACAGTTTTGTGAAGAAAAAAATAAATGTGGGTAATGGACCGGCTTGACTGCAGCCCCTGGGTTTGCCGATATCAACTCTGGAAAACAAAGTATCAATCAGCGTCTTAAAAGTCAGCTGATAAGATCTCTTGGCGCCTCTCTCTCTTAGAGAGAGAAGCCAAAACACAGAGCTAAGAGCTAAGTGAAAGTAATTTCTGCACCAGGCTAGGAGTGTGGTGCTAAAACAGTTACCACTGCAGATACTCATTTACAGTTGATATATGCTATAAAATGTAGGCCAGCTGATGGTTTTACATGGAGCCTAATAAAAGCTGGGGAGTGGGCGGCAGAAGACATGATTGACAGACTGTGTGTGAGTCAAGAGCAGAGCCACACTGCTCCAATGTGTCACAGGCAGCTGTCAGAACAAGGTGAGTGTCCTATATTTATGACTGATTAAACGACTAAAGTAACAAATCCCCTCATAACTAGTAACACAGGAACTGAAGTCATGGAGATGGAGTCACATGTTGGCAGAATGTGTCAAATCGCTCAGTGTGAGGCAGGATAAATATAGAAGTGTAACATTGGTGCAGTGCTCGTCTTCTTCTATCAGTACAGAACACAGCAATGCACAAGGCATTTTTAAATATTTGGTCTTTCAACAGTGCCTGATGATGATGAACTAAAATGTGTTTGTATTGTGAGCACCAAACAACATTTCTGGTGGAAGGTCCGCCACCTGCTTGTCTCCATGGATTGCCATGTTATTGCCTGGCCTAGAATGTTTGACCATATGCCATTTAACATACAGTACTTATGCCCATGGAACCAAAGAAGTAATGGCAACAGGCCATGTTATAGGTCAGATCTGTGGAGGGACAAGCCGGCCCACAGATTTAATGTTTTGCTTTTGTTATTTTAGCAACTGTAGGAACAAGGACAACAAGTAAGTGATGGACCCTCCACTGCACCAGAAAAGTTACTTAGTGCACCTTAACCATACTAAATCCAAGGCTATACCAAGACTAAACTAATCAGCTAGGATTTCACTTAATAGGACAAACCATTACACTACTAAGCAATATTCTAAACTTACATCAAGCTCTTAGACAAGACCAAAGCTTGATCCAGTGTCCTAGATTCCTCCAGTCTCTGTAGGCTTATATCAGAGGAGTTGTTTATATCTCAGAATTGCAGCGGACAGGGGATGGCAATTATAGAGGCACTAAAATGAATGTCTGTCTATTGCCAACTCTGCCCTTATGTCTGTGAAAAAACAGTGATGATGCTGCATAGTTTGACTCAAGAGGAATATGACAAATATGATGCGATAGGAAAGAAGGGAATTTAACGTGAGTGAAAACAGATTAAATGCTTAAACATTCTGCAGAAAATATAGTTATGCCTATTGTCAGTATCTGATCTGATCTATGGGGATTGGCTCCTGCAGAGTCATCCATCACTGTCACAAATCACACAAATTGCAATGGAGAAAGTGTCACAGTTGATAGAGTCTGGCTTGTTAACGTTGATTGAATTTACAAAGATTAGTTTGTGATGGACAATGATTTACAATATTATGCTGAGTCAAGAAGAGATATGGTTGGAGGAGTTGCAGTTTTTCTCAAGAGCATTGGTGTTATCGCTCATAATGTAATGTATTTTGGTGGTTAATTGTGCCCTAAAGATGCTGTTAGAATTATTTAAAGTCAACCTGGATCCAGAAGGTGACCCAGACACCAGAAAATGGAAATTGAACATCTAATTTCTGGAGGAAAGATTGACAATTTTATTTTTAGACAAAATTGCCAGCCCTAATTAGAAATGGGCAATATAGCATACAAAGTGATGTTTTTGCACTTTTATGGATAATTTTACAATCGTCTTACACTTTAACCTCTGTTAACAAAATGAAATGTCTGTTTAGAACATTTCTGTTGGATTGCCAAAATGTTCTGAATGGCTTCATTAAAGTAGCAAGATTTTTGTCAATATTGCTCACACCTATAGTTTTAAAGAGGAGGTATTATACTACTGTGGGATATTCATTTTATTTAGATCACCATGTTGTTTTGAAAATGCTATGTTCACAAAAAACAATGTATTAAAATGTTTTATTATTTTCAGTTTTGTTTCTGTTATTTATGCTGAGTTCCCTTCAGAGTGCTATCCTATCGCAACACAATCAGCGTCCATTCTGCTATTGAACTGCACATTGCACCAAGTTTGTGAAGCTGTAGTGTGTTGCTTTGTTTCCGGCTTTATATATTTATGAAAAATGGCCGTGCGGGAGGATTGGTGATTGCTTATGGGCTGAGCCTTGTACAAGTGATGTGTGCTATACTGCCAACAATAAGGAGGGTTCAAATAGTGCCTGGGAGAGATTGCAAGATAACTCAAGCATGGATGGCATAAAAAAAAACAACAACAAACTTCTGGTTTGTTTTTGATAAGGGAACAACATTATAAGCTCCAAAAGTGAATTTTGCATAATACTTTCTTTTTAAATTATATTTAATGTGACACATATATAGATGTTATTTGCATATTCAGTATATTTTGCTATGTATGCTATGGACTATTTTCTTAGTTCATTTCAGGTTTGCAAGATAAAAATTTGCAAATGTAAAACTACTTCATGTGAATGTCTTTGGGAAGCAACAAGACTTTTGACTGAGTGTTTTTTCTCATCAGCAGAAACCATCAGACACAACAGGGGGTCTTCACTGTGAACTTTTGTAATGACTGATTTTTAGAGGTTTTTAATTTCATTATGGAGATTGCTAGCTCATTACATTTGTCTCTGTAACTGCACCTAACATTATTATCACATGGTTAAATCTAATCCACCAATCTCCTTTTCATCATTGTTCTACCCCTGTCTCCATAGACCACGGTCTGATGTGCGCAAACATGAATAGATCTGTCATCCTCATTTGCATAGGTGGAAGCATTCAAGCAAGAAAAGAAAAAGGCCAAAGATTAAAATTACATTCGCATCCTGGAGCAATTATATTTTTTTGGGTTCATATACTCACCTATATACTGTAGACAACTGGGGACATGTCAAAAATGTACTTTTTTTGCACATATGTATGTAACCATAGCAATGCACAACCACGCGTGAAATTTCTCCCTGCTGGAAAACAATTAGAAGTGACATTTATCCACATGTGAAGCATTTGGGCTTAGCAGGGAACAAGGATTGCACACCCACTCACATTGTTCTGGTAAATCTGCTTCCTGCTTGAAATGGAAATATGAGCAACCAGACAGCAGATTAGGCAAGGGTTATGTTCAGTTGTCGAGTAGGAGACCCTTACACGGCTCCCTGCTGAGGTGGAGATGGCATAATACACAAGTAAGCCTTTTGGATTTTTTTATTTTAATGTAAATTTCCCATTTTTATTATTTAACAAATAGAATGAAAATGGGAGCAGAATTAGTATAAGTAGTGAGAGAAATAGCTTGTTTCAGTTGAGGAAATGTTAAAGGTGCACTGTGTAACTTCTCTGATGGCGTGTCAGTCTCCAAGGAGATGTTATTGCTTCACCTGGAATGTTCACAGCTATGCTATTAAATGTATCCATCTTACATTTATTGTATTGCTCAGAAATACCTGGGGAAAACACACATTTCTTCTCTAAGCAAGGTCTCCTTGACCTGAAACTTGGTTTAATCTTGTTTACAAAAAGATAGGTAAGTTTAATGGTTAACATAGTGTGGAACATTCTAAGCACAGCAATAATATCCATGGAGACAGGATGTTAAGGGAGAAAGTGTAACCAAAACTTTTACTCAAGGAAGAGTACTGGAGTGTATATTACTCAAGTATGCAGTCAGGAAACAACTCTGAGAAGTACAGCTTCTTTCAAAACTGACTTAAATATAACTGAGTACTATCCAGTCTGGAACTTTGTTCTCTGCATTTGACCCATCTTTCAATGCCATTTCACGTACCCATCTTCACATCTTGACTATCTTAGGACTATCTTAGCTGGAAAATTTTTCCTACTGTGCATGTTTTGGGTTGGCTAATATATCATTCAGTGGTGGTAATAAAGCAGAATCATTATAATAATACTACTGCTTAAGTAATCATTTGCAAGAATAGATAATAAAACAAATAAAATCATGACTTGAGTCAGTGACCTTTTCTTTAATACAAGTCTGCAGCACTTCCTCCTCTTGCTTGGTGTCTGTTTGTGTGGTGTTACCTGTGGCTCCCCTGCAGCAGACACAACAGGTACAGAGTCTTCTCTGGATCTCAGACATCTCACAGAGCCTCACTCCAGACAAGCCTCTGCCTCTGCCATATGGTGTTCAAATCTCCGCTTATTCCCTTCATCGCTCCGCTGCTCGTGCCAAGAATATGTGCCTTAATGTTTCATGTTGTGGTGACAGGGGCAGAATATGATGGAACGTGATAACGTTGCCTCTCAGATCCTTTTTCCATAAGAGGTGAGAATGAATAATACAAGTACACACAGAAAGGGCAAGAGGGGAACAAAAATAGGTAAGATGATAGGTTACTAGTCAAAGTGCATTGTGTAACTTTTCTGGTGGAGAGTCAATCAAATGCTTTTCTCCATGGAGATGTTATTGCTTTGTCTGGAATGTTTCATAGTATGGTATTAAACCTTTCTATTTTCATGGAGATCAAACCAGACCAAGTTACAGGTCAGGTCTGTGGAGAGGCAACTGCGCTCACAGTCAGAATGCCTGTTTTTCTAGGTATTTTTGAGCTATAAAACCACCTTTAAATAAATAAATGTAAGATTGAACTATTTAATGTCATACTGTGGAACATTCCAGGCAGAGCAATGACATATCTAAATTATTCCCTGATTGGGAGAAAGATGACCTGGAGTGGGTAGTGTTGTGTTTAGTTTAGTTTTTCCTCAAGTGAGGCAGAAAAGAGGGAGCCACTGTCTGTGTGAATGTTCATGTATGTTAGCAGGTGACAGACCCCAAACCAAAAAGTTACACAGTGCGCATTTGAAAGTACTCCTATGTACTGTTTATCTATTGAATTCTGATAATGGATTGGAGGCATTTTGTTTGCTAATAATAACAGTAATCAAAGTAGTTATAGTAATCATAGTATTGGTAGGAGCCACAGTCACGTATTGGTAGTAATAATAGAAGCAGTGGGTGTTGTATATTTGTGCATTCATTTAAATGAATTAACTTTTGACTTTTTGAGTTTTGAGTCAGCAATCAAAGATAACAAACTATTCTCCTTCTATGGACAAAGTCTGAAGTAATATTAATGCCAATCAATATAGGCAAATAACAGAACACTGGGAGACAGAAAATTTGTAGACTCAACCCAGGAAGATGTTTTGCCGAAATACATAAAAATGAATTGAAGTTCGTGGACGGGTTTGCAAAACAGAAGAATGTACTTGCATATTAACTTTTACAGGAAAGCTCCAAATACCCTATTTAGCTGGGGATGTTTGCAAGATAATTTTGCTTTGATACATTTGCAAAAAGCATGTTTATTGTGGTGACATTTGTGACGAGCTGGTCTGAAGATGTCCTTGTTATCGTCTGTGTCTCATTTCCATGGTGAGGAAAATGGCAGTCATTTCGCAAATGCTAGCAGAAGCAGACATATTATCGGCGTCTAAATCAGGCCAGCACCTCGCAGAGATATTGCATGTGACTCATTTGCTGACAGAAAAAGCTCTACAGCTCCATCATCGTATGGGTACAGCTGGATTTGTTATCTGTGCACATTTGTTACAGAATTTAATGCCTCAAAGCAAAGCCAAAACTATTTATGCCTTTTCTACTCATTGTTTTGCACAAGCTGAGCAGAGCAAACCATGGATGATTAATGTAGATGTGCTATCCTAAGCCCATGTACAGACACACACATGTGGCAAGAGAAATCTGCCAAAGGACTTAAAAGGCATTGTAAATAATGCACACGTCACCAGAATTTGCCTCATTCAAAAGTTAACGCACATGTTTCTTTGAGGGCTTTCTCTTTGCATATATTAAAATGAGTTGATGTGGGATGTCCTTTTGATGAAAGCAGGTTGGCATGTATTTTTAATGCCATGGTGTGGTGCAGATTGTGGATGGTAATGAGGACTGGCATGTTGAAAACAGGCTGCTGCACTTGTCTCCTCCCAGGTGCAGTCAGCACTCAGAGAGGAGCTCAGCTGGTGCCCTGTGTTTGTCTCAACAAGCTGGATACATCACCTTTCTGACTCTTTGTCTAGCGTGCATACACCACAAGTGACAGTGGAAAAATCACATGTACTCAGGGGTTTTGATTTTTGATTTTTATATTTTACAAACCTGAAGTCTGTACAGGTACATTTAGAAAATAATATTTTGTTTCCAGGTATATTTCAACACTTTCCCATTATATTACACCCTATAAACCTGAGACACTATGAAAATATTACAGCAGATAGTGTCAGAAAGCTTGCTACACAGTAGCAAATATAAAAAAGTACAAAATCTTATTGGACCCTTTAAAGCGCCAACAATAATCTGACTAAGTATAAGAGACCACCATTTCAAATATGGTGATAAAATGTCTGCCTATTATGGCTGAGTAGGCAAAGTAAACTGCTTAATGATGATGCTCTTCAGGAGACATCCTGGTGCTTTGCTTTGGGCCTCTTTCACTCTCACACAAACACTTGTGCAGCCGTGTGCAGCCAGGGCGGGCACAGCTCCTTTGTCCCTTTGGCAGTCCATCACGAAGAATTGCTAAACAGCACATTTGTGATGAACCATTTCTGTCCAGTGCATTTCTGTAGAGCCAGCTGGTAGCCAAACTCATTGTCGCTGCCGGCGACGAGCTCCAGGCATCTCTTTGATTTCCTGTTCTGAATGGGTCCTCCCTGAAATAAGCAGAGATGCAGGTTAGGAATGGACTAGATCCTGCAGAACAATTTGTGCATTTTTAAATCCACAGCAGAGCAGGTGAATAAGACAGTGGGCTCCTCAGTTTACACACTGCATTTTAGTGGAAGTCATACAGCATCCTCCCAGGGACAAACGGATAGCTTTAACACTGTTTCAAAGAAAACCGCAAACATAAACAAAATTTGAACAAAACAAGTGTGAAAATAGCCAGTGGCGTTTGTTGTGTTTCTAAGTGAAAGTGGTTTTAGAGAGATTTGGAGTGCTGGTAAATCTTCCAGTGTACATTCACAATGCATTATTAAGGAGAGAAGAATTCTTTGATTGAGAGAGATCAAAAGATCTTGTGGCTCCAAGAACTTGCACAACTATTACAAGGTAAGAAACACATCTAGAATAAAAACGGGTATGCCATCTGTTCTTACAATCTCAAAAGTGCAGGCATATAAGAAATAAAAGCAATCCTTTCTCATTGGAGAGGCTGGTCAACTGAGACAGAAAAATGATCTTTATTTTCTGTATAGATCA